>LQNK01000047.1:394677-426879 GCA_001586405.1 Phoebis sennae | reverse complement strand
AGTGACTCAGCTTCATTACCAGTAGGTACCTTTTACCTATTTTCAATTTCACAAGATTTTGCACCAACATTGAATAGATTTCAAAAATAAAATAAAAGTTATTTTCTACTTTATAGACAACCTCCTACTTTTTTGAAGTCGATTAAAACTTCTTGTGTCGTGCTACATTGATTTTATAAATCGTTTAAAAAAACACTTACCTACTTATTGACGTCAAAGCGAACTACTTTAAAGAAAGTTTTGATGAAAACGTGATGTTTATTGGGTTCATATCATAGTAAATTACAATATTCTACTCATTTAAACCCAATCAGGGGCGACAGGCGTTAAGACATAAAATATTTTGAAACATATCAATGGCAACACATCAATACATTAGTAATAAAATATGTAAAGTAAGAATGAAGAAACAAGTTACATTACGCAGTAACGCGTGCGATGGATGCTAATGACAAGTGAACTCGTTCATCTGAGAAATGCCCATAGCTGTCTCATTATACGCACTAACTATTATATACAAGACGTGACTATTTATCTCGGGAATTAGAAAGCTCTAGGACGTAATTAATATAGAGAGAAGTAATTATTTTGATACCGTGACGGGAGAGCGTGTAAAGATAATCACCGACCACTCAAAATCCATATCATTATCAGGGAAAGTCTCAAAGGTCCATGAAATGTAAGTACCTTAATTAGTCAACGTATGACTTTAAAATATTGACGCTTAAGATTCCATCATATGTTGCAAGAGAAGACTCGAATAATATAAATTTCAATCAACCGTGACAATAAATATAAATAATACATAAAGCTAAGTAATTTAACTATCTTGAAAGTTGATTACACTTGTAATAGTTTAAGACAATTTCACTTCATTGCTGTCCGCGCTACTAGTTGTATATTAATAATGAATATAAACATACAAAATGAAGTATTAAAATTATACCGAGATTAAAACCGTAATTATAAACTGAATCACGAAATCGCTGGCAATGCGTCGTTTTTGTAACAGCCGGAGTGCAAACATGCTGCCCGGTGACATGCGCTCGGCGCACACTTACTAACGCAAATATGTCACTAATTACACGAATCTCCCACATACTGTCCCCTGGAGTGATGAAATGTGAATAAAAAAACATTACATAACACGGCTTTCATACATTCGAGCTTTAATTTAGCGTTACGCTTTACTTTAAAATACCTCGTTACGGCTGTTATAATTGCACTTAGTGGTATTGCGACATTCATAAAGCCCTAAGAGTGAAAGTTGTGATCTTGTGCGCTTATCTTATTCGTCTCACTCAATCATGTAGTGGCGAGTTATCGGCGACCACCTAATACATTTTAAATATCATTAGTCATTAGTATTATCCATTATCTATTACTTCAGTTACATAACAATCGTGAGGAGTTGCATGATAGCCTCCGGTTATCATTCATAAAGGCGCTACTTACGCTGTTCTTAGATAAACAGTTCCGCGCTCTAAACTTGTATTGTATCTTCAATCTATGCAATTTATTACCTTTAAGCCAGCATTTAATTCTTAAACACGCGTATTAAAAAGCTAGAAGTATAAATAGAACATCATATAGCTTACTTGGTTTATTACAGTATTCATAAACGGAGACAAAAGTTGGTGTAATTATAGATTTAACATCATATGTAATTTTACACCCTTACCCAAAGATAATCACTGATAATTACGGTGATATAATATGTATATGTACCTATATATTTACACGTTTGATTACTTTACTCACTAGTAATTCATTTTCGATTTTTTGTACCAGTACGCAAGAGTCATTTAATAATATAACTTACATAATTTCTATCAATAATAAAGATATAAAAATAACATCATTAAAATATGAATCAACATTAAGGCAGGTGTTCTTTACGTAAGCTGAGTTCCACTTAATTAGGTATAGTTATTTCCATTTCAGCGTAAATGGTTAGGTATAATTACACCATATGTAAAATATTATACTATTGGTATCTTATAATGTGCTTTCGTGTTCAACTGACTATGATAATATGCTTGCGATTATTCATAGAAGAATATTTAAAAATACATCAAGAATTTTCGATCTTCCCATTCTATTGCAAACATTCTAAAAGATTATCTATTTTTCTGGTGAACAAAATCACAATGTGCACTACAGAGAAAATATTTGACTCCGGTTAACGCAAAAACAGCGCGTAATCAGTCAAAATTTACCAATGTTATATAAATTCTCTGACCAGTTCAGCTGCCAAATATGGAAATATTGTAGATAAACAATGACACCGTCTTATTTCAATCTCGATTTCCTTCGCTCATTACAGAGTGAAAGTGATCCCTTTTGAAAGAAGCAAGATTTATGCAGCTCATTACCTGCTTGAGATAATCATTCATTTCCAAAGATAGGTCGACGGAATGATGTTTCAAAAGTTACCTGCGTCATTATTTCTGGATGATACCATGACGTAAGCCGTATGGTTTGAGTGCAGGATTGATTGCAATAATCTTTTTAATACCGGGAATATTGTTAGCCAGACATAAATGTTACTAATGAAGATATTTTTATTGCTTCAAATTGATGAACGTATCATTACATTACGGTTTGGAGATCCGTTTTTCTATTACCAGTTATTATTAATCAAATGAGATTGAAGATCATAATTCACGGAAGTATTTCAAACATGTATATTTTTCTATGAAGATGAGTTAGGGTTTAGATATCCTATCTCCACTTTAGGTTATTAAAAGCTTAGGCACCTTTTTTAACTTTGCATACTTTTCTATATTTAGCGAACCATGAATATTTAAATATTGTCCTCCTTTTAAAAACAATTGTTCAATAATTTGTTATGGATTATTAAATTACGTAAGCGATTTCCGACATCATCTTTATGTGTGTTAAAGGGCTTGTTAATGAAAATAACCTTTTAAGTGCATAGTGATGAGCCTCTATCAGATAAAAGATTATCGGCCATTGTGTTCGTTAGCTTACGGCGAAAATTGATTTGGTATTCTGTAAGGTGTTAAGTAATATCCAATGGAGGGGGACGCGCGTGACGGGAATGACGAAGGGCTTATTTCGATATGTACTGGAATAAAAGCTATATATGAACTAAGTGTATGTATTGATACGATCAATTGTTTTGTAATATATTGAGCTTTTTACGCCTATAATGATTTCGCATTTTCAATTTCTTAGGGTTAATACTTAATAGGCCTTTGGATTTTATGTAGCAATTGATTTAAATAATACTGATGATGATGTACGAGTAAGGTGTAAAATTGTTAACATATGAGAATTTTGAACTATCCATGATAAATAGGGATAAATTTTCCTACAGGTCTGGCCTTTGATTTATTTGTACAATATGATAATCATATTGATGCAGCTTTGATAATTAAGACACGTTATTATTTCTTCCGTGAACTCACATACGTATTGTATATTTACGAGTTAATTAGTCCATTTAAAGGTATTCTAACATAGCCATCGGTCAACGTCGATATCCCATTCTAAAGTGGCACGCAAGTGCGTAAGATCGTGACTTAACTCCTAAAATAGTAGTATCGGTCGCTCGATAGCTCACGGGTGGCTACTGGTTGCATACTTAACGTAACTTTTTACTTATATGAATGTCAATAAAGTATAAACTCCCATGACGACCTTGGCTGATACAAATGGACATGTGTGGGTGTGTAAACAGCCGATAGTACCGGCGTGGACACTGCAACCCTAGGCGCATGGCTAATGCGCGCGCGCATCGACGATGCATGACGATGAGGCCGGCATTAATAAAAGTCTGAACACTCTTTAATATCAGATTTTATTCGTCACCATATTTTATTGCCTAATTCGTATTCAATGCTTCCTTGGTATGTCACATTGAACTTTGCCTCATGTATAGAAACCAATATATAGTCGACGAATAAATTGTTTATATTTCATTACAATTTTACTAATCTCATGTTATCATGTCATTTCGTTTCTACAGCACGTCTACAATATTTAAGTACCAATGTATTTAGTATGTGAAAGCTCCGACAAGTCCAAAAGTAAGAAGCTTAAAGCAATACAATATCATGATATTAAAGATTAGTAGAAATGTTACTAACATCAAATATCTATTACAATTTTTTTTATACTTACAAAATCAACTTACATAATACTTCCTTTTTCGTTTAAAAGATTGTGTCTCTATATAAAACATTTGAAATGAACTATAATCATTTTTTCAATCTAACTCTTATTCGCAATAATAACAATCTTTAAGAAAGTGACTTTGTGTACGGATATTTCATTATACAAAACAAAAGAATGATATCGAGCAAGCTTTTAATAAGGTTAGTGGAACAAACATCGGAGATTAGACTATAGCCGCTAATATTGTAAGTACACAATGAATAAACCATCATGACTTGCGGGTTTTGTATAATAAACGATAAGTATTTAAATACTAGTTTTTCAATTTTCATCGCGCAAACAATAGCATGTTTTGACTATGGAGTCCACAGTCGGATATCATGGCGTATGGCAACTATATATTTTTTCTTACAACTGTAAGTACTTCCTGAATAGTTTAATTTCAACACATGTAAACGAGTCACTTGTTTGGCATTTCTTTATTGCAATATTATTGAATCTGATGCTTATATTTTTCCCAGCAGTCACTGACTTTGTCTGTTCCGAATTTTGTACACAAAGAACTTACTTCTTTTTTTTAAACTTAATTGACTAGACAAAACATTAACAAAACTGAATACTCAAAACTATGCTTCGTGAATAGTCCCTAAAAGATTTGCGTGCAACCTCTTTACATTAGATCACGCACACAGAACAGGATCCATTCATATAATAACTCTGAATGGAAAATTGGATAATGCTTTATGAATAACAGCTTATTATATCTACCTACAGACCTATTTTCTAGAACCGGGTTTTCTGCGTCGTTTGAAATTTAAAATTATAATTGAACCAGAATTGTATTATATGCTTTATAAATAACCGTAAAAAAACAAAGTCTAACAACAATATTTATATCATATTTCCGATGCATGATAGATAAAATGAAATAAGTATTAAATTAATTAAATTAATCGATTTAAAAATTGCTTATATTAAAATATAAAATAATAGAATCTTTCGTAAAAATCGTGATAGCAATTTTGTTTCTTAATCATCGTGACAAATGCGGTATTTCGTGGCGAAATGTTACTTTATTTTAATAGTTTCGCAGTATTTGAGATATTTTTAAAGACCTAAAAAAAAAGAAAACATATATTTCATTATTCTATTAATTTCAAATTAAATACTGATTATTATTTAAACCAAGCAATCTTAAACAATAGACCGTAACGAAGGAAAAGGAAGACAAGAACAGACAATGACCTAGAATCGGACTTAAAATAAATGAAGTAAGCGACTTTATGAACCCAACATCATACGATATGCAACGCGAAGTGTCAAATCATAATGACTCGAATTTGCATTAACAACCTATTGTCGATTCAGCACGTCTTTCATGCGCACCTACTTCTTTCAACCAGTTTGGAAATGACACATGTTCATATCATTGATGCGAGTGAAAATAGACGCATGCGGAATACAAACGCCGCGCTAAATGAAGACAGGTTATAGAAAATCTTGACAGAGAATTATGAATCCGGAAACTTGCAAGTAAATAACATATGCAACTTTACGTAATACGAGCATGCAAATGTTCGTGACACTTTCATCATATCGTCAACAGGTATCTAATCTGGGACGGAATTTGCAAGCTTTATTAATATCAACTAAATGAGATTTAAATGATGGAGCTAAAATTGATTACACGTCAAAACTTTTCGTTTAATCATATTGTGCAGGAACGCAAGTAAGAGGCCACTTTAAGCACTGTGGTTCACCGCAATGAAGCGTATCTTACGGTAAATAATTAAATTACAGTGGACAGACGACCAATGATATAATTTAACTGGTTTAATCTGATCGGACACAGTCAGGGCCATCGAAACTGGGTTACTATTTTTATACAGCAACTTTGTTATCACACTTGAATGTGAGGTTGAAAATGGTAATTTTCTCAGAACTTTACTCAGAGAGGACTACTTCTTATGAAATGATTTCAGTGTCATTGGTCCCATATTTCATATATTTCTGACAACGTTTGGGATTAATACATATTTATAAGCTTATTACATAATAAATGTTATTCAACTGACATAGTTGTCAACCAAATAAGCTCTCGATACTTATTAGAAGTCTGTCGCAAGGTATCGGAAGTTTCGACACCACGTTACTCGGATCACGGACAACCATATTATGCAAATAGATGCAGGCTTTAGTATGGTTATAATCCAGTTAATTGGTGTGTATGCGTGGGTTTTGTTTCCTACTGTTAAACGATTGTACTCGTGTAAATGTATTGGTCAACAATTGTTGCCCAATCCATGTCATCTATCAATCTCCGTAGCGTGATGTTTTGTTCGCTGTATCTAAGTCGTGTAGTTCGGGACGTATTGCGTATGGTTTCAATTAAGGCTGGTCTACAAAATATAATTACTCAATAAATTGTCTTTAGTTCATAGAATTTTTAGTAATTTCAGACTTCTAGATAAACTTAAAAAGTTTAATTTTTGTATGTTACTTGTACGTACAATAAATTAAATATATTTTGTTTACACAACTTTTACAGAGTCAACACGTAGGTGACTAAATGTAGATTTAGCCTATACAGAAACTGAACAGACAATGTTCAACTTCAACATTAATAAGAAATTTATCATAGATATGAGTTATTTATAGTAAAGGCGAGTGTGTAAATATCTCAACAGGCTGCGAGCGCGTGCCTCGCACAATCACGAAGCTTTCGTTATTGTATCACTTATTACTCCATTCATATATTACGCGCATGATTTATGTAGGTTTTGTCTTTCAGATTCGATCGTATCGCATAAACTTTGATATGCTCGTTTTTGCAGTCCCACTTTTAAACTATTCAATCGTTTATCACCTCGCAAGCCTGTGCGGTATTTAATAACAACGATAAATTATCCTATTGTGCTTCTACCTTTTTTAAAGATATAAATCTTTTTATGGTCTTATGTTGGAGATTCTATTCTGCATGATTGAAATGCCATTATGGAATAATGCTCGCAGCTTTCTGCCAGCTATCGATTGTCGCAAAAAGCAGTACACAATTTAGAACGTCCTTCGTTTAAAAATAGATGAAGACGCGTTTAAGAGAATCAATTGCACCTGCTCAAAACTATTGGAAACTAAAAACCAGAACGTATCCAGTTCAAATTGCTCCAGTTGCAGCTGAACGGTTTTAAAATTATTAATTGCACGTCCATATGTCTGCTATAAACGTGTACGATAGTTATTAACACATAGTTTGTCTTTTTATGGTGTTCTTTAGTTGGTATTAGTAGTGCATCTGCAAGACTGCAAGTATAGCGGCGTCCGGCGTATGTGCAAGGCGTAGCCCGTAGGCGCTAGCCGCTAGGGCGCGCGCGCACGGCTCAGTCAACCGACAGCCCTCGCCGTGCGCGCGTGTTCGCGCATCCGTGTGTCCTTACCGGCGTAAACAACAGGGTGTGACCCACGCCTTATCATGTTTTCGTGCTAGTGTTTCAAATTGTAATCTGATTGCGCACATTTTCGAATAAAATGCATGTAAGTTGTAATGATAGTTTTTTTTAAATAGTAAAATCTTTAATGCATTTTATTATAATCATTATGAAACTTGTCATATTAAAATTTAAATCTACCTTCTAGTAAATATAAACACAATTTATGACTTTATATAAACTTTACAAATATTTATTTTATCAAAAATCACCTTATAATGATATTAATAGCTTTCGCGCCTTAAAACTATCCACGCAAATTATACAAATCATATTTAAATGAGAAATTAATTTTATTCTTCACATATTTCAACGTATTAAATTCTACGATATATTCATACCTAATGAGTATAAAAACAGGCATTGTGGAAACTTGCATGGGCATTTGTATTCATAGCATAGTATGTAGGTAGGTTTCTACTCGTTTTAAAGGTTGAAAAGTCTAGCAAAAAGTTGTCATCCATTTATAACCGTCCATTGACTTATATGTCAAATTATAATTAGTAAATTGCCCTTATTATCTCGTTTCAAAATTCATTTCTTAGTAGTTAATCTAGTTTATAGTTTGAAGAAGTATGCAACCTGTTATTAAAGAAGCGTTTAACGCCTATTATTAAAAATGTATTAGTTATACCGCTTATTGTTTTTTAATAGCGCACCTTGCAGTGTTATGTTTAGAGGGAGTCCAAACAGCTTGTACAAATTAGTTAAGGATTATAGCAATTTAGATAATTAGGCTTAATGTAAGGATAATCTTGACCTTTCCTGTGCCACATGTCATTATGACAGTATTATTCTGTGTGCAATAATAAATGCGCGATTATGCTTTTTGAAGATAAAACAATATATAATATTATTGACAGTTCTGTGCCGCTTCGCTCCCGTAGCATTCCCGGCGTTCGCTCGATTAATGATCTATCTAACGCAGAAGGATTTTTCGAATCGGTTCATTAATTCCTGAGATTAATCTCTAGTATAAAAATATAAAATCGTAGCAAATATGAAAAAATAAACAGTGTAAAACAAACATACCATTACACAGTAACATTAAATCATTACAAAACGTTGGTTTATTGCTAATTTAGGTTAATCTCAGTTACTTCAGAAAGTATTCTGCAATACACATATCATAACTATGTCCACACACTGTATAAAGTTTGCAAGCCTAATACAAAATCATAGATGTGAACAAATTATTTAATGCAGTAAGTACTAACTGTTCCGCGCGGGATCGCTCCCGTAGCACAATGTAATGAAGCCTATAATAGCCTTCCTCGACTATCTAACACAAATATTATTTCAAATCGGACTCTTCAGCTTTATATTATTAGTATACCTAAATTTATATATCTTTTAGTTAATAAAATATAAAATCTTTCGGATAATATATACCAATCTTTGCATTATTTGGTAGTTCTTTTACGGTAAAGATCAGGCTATGATATCGGATTCATCAACCTTGTATACATTATTTTCACTACGTATCTGTAAATGGAAAACGTCACCAATTTTAAAAGTAACAAGCTTCGTTCTCTAATTTATGGATTATATTTAAACAAAAAGGATAAACAAATGAAAATAATCCGCATCAGAATTCAGTCACATTCTTGCATCCAAGTTTTTTGTCTTTCACTCCGCTTTATTGTAATATTATTGTGACTTGTTACAACTAACATAAAAACCTTACAAACTTCACACTGAAAAAAAAAAACAAAGCCTCACAAACAATGAAAAAAGAGTTAACGCTTATTCCTGTACAGTATACAATATACATATACAATGTAGGTACACGTAGCAAATTGTTCTCAATCTCAAATTCCTCATCTTAAAGAATATTATTTCTTTATGGAATAGCTCCATTAGACTTTGGATATCATTAGACAACTGTTTTCAAGATTGTCACTGGATACCAAACGATTACCATCTCATGATCTCAACGTACAGCAATTCTATGAAGGTATGTTACGTGATCCGCTTACAATATAAAGTACCTATCTTAGAATTGACAGTGGCATATTTTGCAATGTGAGCTTCGGCGGTCGTAGAATATATTATAAGCTTTGTAGTAGTACCCACTCCTGTTCGCTTTATTGTTCTAATGACGTATTAAATATCATGCAGGAGAGATATGCTAACTTCTTAGTATTAGATAGAGATACCCAGTGTTTCAGATAATTGTACCATTAAATCATTGATAACTGAAATCAGAAGTGTATCTTTAGCTATAACGTCCTTTTGAATGACAGTGAAAGGCTGATACGCTCATTGTCTTCTTTTTACATGTAATTATGGCACCGACGCATTGTTTTGCTGTTGTTATCTATTCTAACAAAAACAAAATCCTTAAACAAAACTGCCGCTCATTTTTACCTGAGGGCAATAAATATATAATTACATAATGAGTAGCTTGGACCGCAGGAAAACGGGAAGTCTTAAACTTGCGTGTTTTATCACAATTTCTAGCTTTACCGTGTGTTGTGTAAGTTTATACTTTTAATAGTTTCTTAACGAAGATTCGACTGATTGGATTTACTTTCGTAATTGCACCGTAATTATTCGGCACGAACGAACCAGATTCTATTCGTAACCTAATAGTCTATTTAAATAAACTATAAAACAAGTTTTTGTACTAATAAAAATATTGCGTTGTTATTACAACCATCGTTGAAAGAATTCGATTAAAGTGATTGAAAAGTTTAATTTACCAGCTAGTAAAGTTATGCGATTTGGTAGTAATTAATTTTTAGGCTTAACTGTTGTCGGTTAAAATTACTTCTTTAGTTCAAAGTTCTTAAATATTTAAATATGGTAACAGTTATTGTTTGTAACAATCATTCAATACAATCTCCTTATTATAACTAAAATACGCATTATCTTAAGAAAAGGAAGTGTTAGTCATACTACGATTACTATAACAGGTAATAATGACCATATGAATGAAAATTAAGTCTCCATGATGAGTCAAGATTGTTCTAGAGTTTGTATGCAGATTATATTCTACGCTGGTAATCTTAACACAAACATAACGCGTTTCTTTGTATAGCATTTTTAATTCATGTGTCATTGAATCTTTTTCCTACTTCACGATCGCAGAAAAATATGAACAGATAGCTATTAACATGGATTTTATAGTTATTTGCAATTTTGCTTAAGTTAGCAATATCATTCGGCTCCTAAAACTACTACTTATCTGTATTTAAGAGTTTTGTAAAAAAAATAGACTTAAGCATAGGATGGGATAAAAGAGGCGGATGGTGACCATAAGAACTATTGAACGCAATAAAATGTAAAAAGATTTAAGCATATTAGATTTCAAATACATGATAATTGCATGTAAGTATTTCAAGTTATACAATTATATCCATTTTGTATTGATGGTAGCCGTATTGTTAGATAGAATAATATCATCAGATCATTTTCATCTCTAATTTTTTTTTCTTAGCGAATTCAATATTTATAGATATAACAATTATTGTTGTAATAGTACTTCGGAACTGTTAAACGGGTTTAAATATTTTTTGTGATCACCATTAATAAAACACAATAAAAACAAAAAAATCTTATTTCATACTGAAATCTAATAAAAGTTGCTATTTTAATCCTACACGTCTGAGTTAAATGATAACAATCTTATATGATACACTCACTAAATCTAGTAAGCGTGTAAGCCGACATCAAAACGATGGCGTCCAGATAAACTTATCGCCAGCCTTGTATGAACAATAACCTGAGAGCTTAGAGCATGTAGTAAAATGTAAAGTTTGCGTCACGAGTGCGAGGTAACACGAGGACATTACAAAATACTCATACATACACACTATTGTTTCATATACGCGGAAAACAACTTCGTCCCTAATAGTGTCTGCATTGTGCATCTCCATTCCCACACCCGTGTATACAAAACGGTAGCTTGATGTGTTAATTCGACATGTGTGCGAAATTCACATTATTTGAAGCTGCGCCATAAAAACCAGACCGAGTGCAAGTGGTCTTTGCACAATTAATGTTTCGTATATCGTTTGTTTTGAATGTAAACATACGCACCTGTCAGTTTCTTTTGGTACGTGCTGAAGACTATTAATAGAACTAGTCGACAATTACAATTTTTTAATTGACCGTTCAAAACTAGTTCTATTTTAATATACTTAACGAGAGCAATTATTGGCCTTATGTAATCAATATAATTTTATTAGTAGTATCCTATAAAATATTTTTTTTGGTGAATTATAATTTTAAAATCCAAGCTAAACACAGACAATGTAACTATTTAAAGAAGGCGATTTTATATTAAAGATGTTTTTCTTATTCTTAAGCCATAGTAACTAGAGCTACCGCAATCCGAAACCGTTTATAGTACCGTACTAGCAAAGTATTGCGAAAGATCTCACGTACAAACCTAACATTATTTGACAGAATTGTAGTAAATCTCCGACATGAATCGGCGTGATTGAAGTCGCATTCAAACACAAAAGTAACATTTGTTTCTGACACAAGTTACCACGTTTTATTGTCATTAGTCCATGTCCCACAGAGAAGCCTACCCTCCACAGAGCTCCATTGATCATTTAATTGTTTTGAAACGTGAGGACATGACAAAAGACAGTAGGAAATCGTCACGACACTCACAGAATTCAATGTAATTCTTCTATTTGTGTAGCTCGTTCCATTAGAAGTACGTTAAAGTTAATTATGTAGATCTACCTGCTCAAATAAACGTGACCGAATGTTAAGAACACCTTATAAAAACGTTTGAAGAATTATTTAATTAAGTATATTTACTAACGTTTTATGTGGAAATGTTTGCTATTACCAAGGCTGATTACTATTTATCTCCATACGTATAATATATTCAATATTTATGGTCAAAATATGTCAATACGATTTCCTGTCTATTAGCATGTACGCGCATTTTTGTAATCGTAAGGAAACTGTGTCCCGTCTTGGCTCTAACAATGATTTCACGTACGTATGACACAAAGTATCATTCCCAGAGTTTGAACTGTAATTTCAATCGATTAATTTAGATCGAGTTTAATTCGATTAAAGCGTGGTTATAGAATTACAAAGCTGCGGGTTCGATAGCTACCATGTTTGTGTCGGTTATTAAACCCCACTCTCGTTCCTTGAAAATGGTTGCCATTAATGACTGTAAACAAAACTGTTATTAGAAAATCAACGTTATTTCGAGCGTAGTTAATTCTCAATTTTATGACCTACTTAATATAGTTTAAGTTTGACGTGGGTGACGGAGTCTACAAAAAATAACTCTATCATTATGTGTCGAGGCATTTTTAAGGTTGACTTATTTTGTGGGCGCATTTGTCATTTTATAGTTGTTTTTCTAAAAGAAATAAAGCGGCAGATGCTTTTTCGTTTAAAGTTTACAAGAGCTTTTGTGTCTTCTGATATAAATTTGTAATTCTTCCTAACAATTACTTTACCAAAATAAAATAACGAGCAATGCATGCAATTATTTAACAAAAAAATGTAGCTGGAATTTCCCGTATTTGAATAAATATTAAAATTAACTCTAAATTAAAATACTTTAATCAATTGCGTCTTAAATCTACGACATTAAAATATTTATGTATTCTGGCTATCCTTAAACTTGTGTTTATAATGGTTTTGTGTTTTATATTCAAGGTAGAGGTCGCGTTTTGAATATCATTTGGATGTATTATAATGTGACTTCAATGTTGCAAGTATTCGGAGATGATTTATATGAATCGTAATGGCGTTTCGGGGATTACTGTGATGCATCGAGTTGGCGACTCGCCTAATGATGCCCCTATTTTGGTGCAGGTTAAATTTGTATGCGTTGATAGAAGTAAATTTAACGCGAATTTAACTAACGAGCTTTTTGTTTATGTGTTGTTGTGTTGTAGCTAACGAGAGATGTTTTTGTTTTAATCAAAGTTATGGGTTTACGGGTTTTGAGTGATAAAAAGAAATGTTGATTGTGAATGTTAAAAATTATATTATATTAATTTATAATATTTTAAAAAGTTCTATAGATAGGAATAGAGATTATTATCTATAGACAGATTAGATATGAATAGAGAAGAATATCTCTTATATAGTATTTTCTATTGTTACATGAATGCCAAGAGATTTTAACGAGCTATTACACAAATACAATAAAATACATAACCCTATGTGCATGACTGTTACATACTATTACATATAAAAGGTTTCCGCATTGTCTAACCGCTAACGTCTAAACAGGCAACAGATTGATTGATATTACGTGATCCATACGATTTATTGCATACTATTAATAAAAATAATGATATAAAACATATTTAACGATTGTTTTAAAACTAGGGAAACCACTTCACTTCCTGTATTTAACACGCCGATGTGTTCATACATCGCCAAGTAAAATTGACGATAACCACTTACATAACGTCAAAAGTGGGACAATAGACGACTCATATACTGAGAATCGATATCTTGCTACGAAACGTTTTTAAATATTTTGTCACTTTCTCCTTTGTTTTGACCTAGGGCAGATGCATTCGATTAACATTTCAACTTAGGCGTGACCATTGTTAGTAAATTGTTTCATTATCATGGAATTTAACTTATTTAAAATTCTTTCTAAAATTTTGTTTCTAAGCATAGCTATGTTATCTTATTATATAAAATGCATTTTTAAAATCAGGACATAAAATATAATTATATATTATTTGTATCGACTTTAGAGACTAACTTGTCAACGTATTCCTTCATCTATACTGATATTGTAAAGAGCAAAGATCTGATTTTTTGATTGTTTGAATTATATAGGCTCCGAAACTCGTGGACCGACTTCGATAAAATTTTGTACAGAGATTCCGACGAAAGACGTAAGATAGATTATACTAAATCCATGATTTGTACATAATATCATAGGAAACATTGACGCCAAATAATAAAGATATAATTAATTGTTTGAATATAATCAAAATAATAATTATAATCTTTAAACGAGAAGTATTCAATAATAAGAGTCAATCAATGGAAAAATATGATTGCGTAAAGAGAAAGCCGTGCGGGTGCCTTATTGCTAGTTTATTGCCTTTTATAACATTGCTACTTTAATTAAAACCCGACGATATTGAAAAAGGAATATAAATTGTACGATAAATTAAGAAAACTCATACTTAAAGCAAAGATAATTGCGTATGACTGATGATTTATTTTACTTATGTTGGTCTGAACAATATACTCGTATACACAACGGTACATTATTTAATGGATCTTCACACGATATTTTGTTTAACTATTACATATTTTGTCGTAAATGTAAGTATATAAGTTGGAGAAAAGTAATAGAAAAAAATAATTAACTTTTACGTTACGTTTTACCTTAAAATCGAAAAAAGTTTAATCATAAACTAAAAATACAAAACGACTGTTACGAGCGTATAATTTACTTAAGCTGGGTATCGAACTTATACATCACCAAGTGACACAAATCCGCTTAAAATTTTTAAGATTTTGAAATCGTATTCTTTCATCGGACTATTCTTAAAAAGCTATTTATTTTCAATCAGCATTGCGTCATCGAATATTTATAATTATTAAAATGTAGAGCTAGGTTTGTAATGTAATACTAATTAAAGTTTATTCACATCTAGTGTTTCGGTGATCTTGTGTAACGCGAAATAGGCTGGCTTACGATAGGTATTACACATATACTATCATTTAATCGAGTTATTGCATGTAGGAGTGCGTGGAGTATGCAACATCGAGCATTTGGACACGCCGAGTGACCCCGGGGCGCAGACCCCGGTTCACCTCAATTAAGCCACCCATACATCGATGACTCGGAATCGGGCTACGCACATCACATAACGTCCCCGCCTAAGGCAACGAATGCACTTTCTCCCGTAGACTTATTTAAAATCGTCTCCAACGCATGATTGACGTTCGCCCTATTGTTAACCTAATGTTACGTAATCTCATTTGATATGCCGTCACTCAAAGCGAATATTTTCAAAAGATAGTGTTTTGTTAATGTGTAATGATGCGTACTCCCTTGCCATTTAATTATGTGGCAATCTAGTCCGTAACCTATGTACCAATGCTTGGATTATGGTTTTAAATCATCCGTTAGGTATCATTTAAACGTCAGCATCGCCATCGCAGTTAGCACATCATCTGACATTTTGATGATATCCTTTCAAAATTATTGCTTCTATTCAAAATCCATCGATAGTATCAATATCTATTCTTTTATCATTCAAGGCTGTGCAATAAAACCAAATAAATATTTCAATCATCTAACCTTAAGTGAACATTCTTTTGACTACAAGCTTTTACTATTACTAGTTTTGACGTCGTAAATTACCTATATCTTAAATAGACGTTGCAATACCACATTGGTATATATTGAAATCTTGTATAGGAAACAAACAAAAAAATGACTGTTTTGACCGAGCGTTTCGTATGTAGGCTGAATTAACATGTATCCGTTGATTACATGCTCGTAGAGCCTTCAAGAAAGCCCCGTACTTGGACGTGCTATAAAATTAACACAACCTTCAAATAGGCCACACAATATTTTTCTTGTTTCAAAGCCATTTGTTCTGAATAAACGATGTCGAGAAATTAGCACGATTTTATCTACAACTACTCCTTTTTAAATACAACGTATTATTTTTACTAAGTAGGTATGCCATGTTTTTATAATCTGTCAACGTTATTTAAACGTTACGAAAACATTTCTTTAAGTATCGCATTTCTACAAAAGCATTTGTAGGGCTAAGTTTAGATAAAGAATGCCGTGAAATGTGTATTGTGGATAAAATTTTGAGTTCATCGAGAGATTTATAATGTCTGAAATTTAAAGGAATTTTTTCCCGTTTATGTTCCTTTTTGTTTTTATTACGATCGTTGTCGCGCCGAGCACGAGGGATGCAGTAAGGGGGTCAACGTCCTCAATCTCATCGCAGTGATTCGGTCCAGAATGCATTATTTCGATTCACCGCAGTCCTACATCATCCCAATCGAAAATTCCACGCTTGATGTCTTCTTCGGTAACAACGCTGCTTTCTTTATGATTTATGAGCGGCTCGCATCGTAATTACGTTACCACTTTATTTTTTGTAATTTACAAACCGACTGATAGCTTTACATACGACGAAGTAGCTACTAGATTCTTCCATTAGATCTCCTCCGCACTATTAAAATGCTTTGTTATAAATAAATGTACAATAAATATAGCGAGGCTCACGAACAATTAAAGGTTATTTCTTAGCCTGCGACATTGGAGAGTTTTATCAATCGGCAATCTTGCGGCGTGTTTTCACCGGAGATGAATCGACAACTCTAAAGTTTATTTGGCATCACGTCAATACAATGGCGAAAGATATGTGTGGCCATTACTTTCGACCCGCCGAGTCTCGACCTTTTGTACGATGTCTATCTGATAAGAAACGCAGTTTTATAAGAATTCATTCTTATTTCAGATAAGTCTTTGTTTCAACTCTCGTTTTATATTGCTTTAAATAACAGTGAACGAGATTTCCTTTGGATATAACAAAGTACTCAATCCAAGTGGCCTGTGTTTACTATAAAATAAACGTATTCTGGGTTAAGCCCGACCAATAAGTGGGTATCTCCAGTTTAATAGCTATCCTAAGAATCGATTGTAATAAAGATAAAATCAATGTCGTTTAAAGGCACAAAATTATCAATGAGTCTAAGATACCTTTTGAGGCCGCGCTATGTTCCGAATGCTAACATTCCGGATGAATCATGTCCTAATTGCCGCTTTCTGCGAACGAGTAAAGTTATGTTGCTTAAATTGTGTAAGTACCGTTAATAATCGTGAAATAATAAATTCCACCCGTCTACTTTAGACATTTACGAATTATGACGATTTATTTCTTCACTTCTGACCAATTCAAAGTGATAATTTAAACATGAATAACATTATCAATCAACCAAAAATTAAGAACACGGCTATTGCTCGTTGACAGGTCACTATGGCTTAAAGATTAATATCTCAACGATTATTCAGCTCACAGACGCTATTATATAACAATAAACAAACATTAGTTTCGCTAAGAAACATCGCGTTACGTGATTTCGGTTGTTGACTCTCCTTTCGGCGTTATAATGATCTTGTCAACTAAACCTAAAGATTGTTGTCGAAGGGCGAAAACTCGTGTTACGTATTGAAAGTGAAAGGTAGTTGAGTGGTCTAGTCAAACATATTTTATTGCCTCTATGTTACATGAACTGGCAAACCTTCGGTATTTCCGATCCGATACTTATAAGCGATTATAACTAGGAATTAACTCTAAGCAACGAGTTATAACGGAATGCAATACGTTATATACAGCACTGAAATGTTTATTATAACTGCGTCTAACGGTACGATTCAATTATTAATGGTTTAATTAAATCCACTATGTACACAGAGTATGTTAACAATACATTCATCGAGATGTCTCAAAAATGTGAAGTTACTTAACAGTGAAGTTTAGGCGTGTCCAGTGAAACGGGAAATGTAAAAAAAGTGATAAAGATAATTTGTAAAAAGCACAAAGCCATAAAGCACTGGCGACACGCGCGTCACTTTATCTATCCGTATTTTAGACAGTTCTTTCGTTATCTAAAGTCTTAGCGTGCCCACTTACTTCGAAGTAAACATTTGACTTAAAAAGTGCAGTTCCGTGTAACTCGACCTAAGATAAAGTTTTCGTGCTTATTTGTTATGCTCCGAATTCTTGGTAGGTACCTACTTAGATTTAAAAGTAGGGATAACTGGCGCCCGATGCACGAACAAACAATTGGGCTTAAAATCCCAACAAATAGAAATACAACCACTTTTATCGCATAATAGACAAATATTTTACTGCTCAAATCCTTATCTTAGCTATTAACAAATAAGTGTACCGTCATTTATATCTCTTTTTAAATGGGGATTAAATAAATCGTTGTTCAAATATTACGAAATATATACGATTGAAGTGCAGCGTCTTGTATTTACTCAAATCAAACAAATTAATCAGACGTAAAAATAAACAAGATTAAGGAAATTGGGAAATATAAATGTAGGTTACACAGAACCTGTAATGGTGATAGTTGAGTAAACATAATTTGAAGTATCGAAAAAGGCTTATCATAGACGAAGGCATGCTGATGTAATCGCGTTATGAATTGGATCGCGTAACGGGGACGCTGTCAATATGTCTGCTCGAATAAGTCTCTCGACCGTCAGCCCGCGGTTATGTGCACTTACAATTACTTACAGCACAATAAATTCATGTCATGTGCCCACTTTACCCTTAATACCAATAAAATCGCTTCTCATTTTTTGCGCCCCGACAGCCGTCAATCCATCGAAACCTCGAATTCGAGACCTCGAATTAAAGTCTCGTCGCGCTGTAAAAACGTTAACGTGCTCGTGTAAATGATGTTTTAAATCGAAATTTTAGCACCCGTTAATGCTTTGAAGAAGCGATTAAAAGAATTCCCAAATGTTAACGTTCGCAACACGCATTACAATCTAAATTGATGTAAAAACTGCATTGATTATTGCAATTGATATTTAAATATGATACTTATTGAAGGCCATGTTATTTGAGGGCGCGTCGATTGTTGAATTACCGAACGACTTGCTGTCAATACTCTCTCTATTTAATAAGCAATGCAACTAAGAAAATATTGAAATTAAAGTGCATTGTGAGAACGTGAGTAAATTAAAATGAAATGCATACAATGGATGACTTCTCACGGTCCGCCCCGCGTTATTATACAGGAGCATTGTCGCGGCCACGCTAGGCTGGAGCCGAGGAAGCTCCTCAGGACTCCGTATGCCATTAGAATTTAGATTACTATCGTTTCTTGACAATAGTGTAATTTAATGATGCATAATATAACGTAATACACGCCTAAGCGGATATCGAGTCCTATTGATCTATCGTTGGACATATTTATGAACAATTATTTGAATATTTAGAATATATTGTTTTTGTGAGACTGAGGTGAGGCGTCATAATTCGACGTAATGGAGGCTACGGGCGGACGCATAGCTTAAATATCTTCATAAATCAAACTGTGCCGCCGGCATTGCATTGCATTTTGAAGTCATTTATATGATATAGAACTAAATTACGGAATTTGTATGTAAAGTCTGAACTTTCAATACCTCAATATGAAGTATAACCATATTATTTATTACTAGCGACCCGCCCCGGCTTCGCACGGGTGCAATGCTGATAAAAACCTTCCTCATGAGTTACTCTATCTATTAAAAAAAACCGCATCAAAATCCGTTGCGTAGTTTTAAAGATTTGAGCGTTCATAGGGACATACAACATGACACATGACAGAAAAAGCGACTTTGTTTTATACTATGTAGTGATATTATAAAAGTCAGAAACCACCAACAATATATCTCTTGTATTAGATGGAAATCATTACTTACCACGTAGGAAGAGTAGCATTTTGTGCAATTCATACTAGAAGTCGATATTAATTTTATTATTCATACAGTTCCATTCTGATAATGTCTATAGATTTCGAGAAATTAGATTATTTTTTTTTTTTGCTTAAAGTATAATGAGTTCTAACGGCTACAATTTATTTTTATCCATTTTTGCTCGTCCATCATATTTTATTGCCTTTTCCCATGTGTACCATCATGTTATTTCTTGTATTCACATACTAATAATAATAAATTCTCTTGTCCATAGATCGAACGTCTGGCGCAGTACGAGCGGCTGGTGGGGGGCGGATGCGCGCGGCGGCGGGCGGCGCGGCTGTCCGACTTGGAGCGCGTGCAGGACCTCTTCCCGCACGACTACCTCGCCCTGCATGATGCCGATGCGCCCGCCGCGCTCGCCTCGCACCATGCACAGGTAAGATTTAAATTTCGATAAAGGTTTACGTGGAAGAGTTTGTTAACTCTGTAACAATTATCATGGAGCAAGTAAGGGTAGTTCCTCGAAAAACTTTAAAATAAATCAACTAAAACGAAATCTTAAAGGTGAATGAAAATGTTCTGTACTTTCGCTGTATGAGCCGTGAAATTGAGCAGCTCGAAATGAATGAAATGAAAGCATTTACAACTTAATAAAAAACAATTCGAATTTATTAATATAAAGATACACTCGTGCAAATACTGAATCGATACTCAACTTAAGCAGTTTTTAAATGTCATTATCACTTTAAGGAGATAAGGGGACAGAATGTTACAGAATCATTTTCCATAGTTAAGCATCAATTGAGCATTCAAACACACGTAAATATTAACGCGTAAGGACATCTAAATTTCAATTTTTATTTTATTTTCAGAAATCCAAAAGCCTCCGCAAGCGGCCGAGCTTGGACATCGGCGGCACAGTCAACACTAACAACTCTCTCACCCCAAGAAACTTCATCATGGAAGCGCCTGTCCAACTCTGCCCGCTGGGCTCCACCTCCCCACCGTTAGATAGACACTTCTTCCTCTTCAATGACTTGTTACTCGTTGGGAAGTCGAGGGGAACGAATTGCTTTAAGTTAAAAGAGAGTGTTAGACTCACGGAGTTGTGGCTGTCGCTGCCTGATAGTGATGATACCGGCTTCCTGGTTGGGTGGCCGACGCTCAGTGGAGTGATCAACTACCTCGCTACGTACCCTACGCAAGCTGCCAGAGACACGTGGTACAGGTATGTTATTAAATATTACGTATAAACAGTTATTTTAACATACTTACGAAAGTGAGAACTACAATTTAAAGACCTTTACTAAAAGCAAATAAACCTTTAAAACTTTGTTTATCGTGCCAAGAAACATTACATACCTGGAGACATTAAATCGTCTTTTGTTTCAGAAAAATCCAAAACGCACTCAACACCCAGCTGACAAATGAGCCAAAGTCAACGAATATTCAAATCTTCTACAAAGATCTGGCGAGTTCGATTGAATTCGTAAGTATTCACAATTTCACTGTAAAAATACACTTTTTACATTTCGAGATATTGCGCCAGTGGGAAAACTAAAACTTTCGTTTCTTTCACTTTCACGGATATTGTTCACATATCCTGAGATTGTCGTTTAAAACTAAATCACGTACAATAAAGTGAATGTTTGCCAAATAAGACGCCAAGTAAAAGTTGTCCAGTGAATGAATTACAAAAGGAATGGAATATTGTGAAAACCATATTTGAAGACTACCGATACTTTGATTAAGATAATACATGAAAAAGCACCATAAATGACAGTAAACAAATTTTTAGGAATAAGTACGACAAGCTTCAAAAATTACAAAAAGTTAAAAATATTAACCACAGCGATGCGATGTCTTAGTCACTTTGTCTATATTCTGATAAAATCATCACCCAATTACTATTACCGAAAATAATAATTTATTTAAAAAAATCAATTTGCGTTCGTTAGTCTCGCTAAAACTCGAGAAAGGCTGAACCGACTTGACGAATTTTAGGCCTAAAATATTCGGGGCAGTTGAGGGAAGGTTTAAACGGTCAGAAATATGAAGAAATTATGAATAGAATAATAAACACCACGATTATATTTTTCCTGTGTCGTCTGTGTCTGTCAAATAGGTCACGTTCAAAAATGGCGGTAATATGTCGCCGGGTCAGCTAGTACTTGCTATATATTTGTAGGTCAATTTCTAAATTCATTCTATTTACATACTTATTATTCTTCCAGTGCAAAACAGTATCAGTAAACCCGGACATGAGCGCCCGCTGCGTGGTGCGCCAAGCGCTTCACGTGCTGCAAGCGGGCGCGGAAGACCACGACGAGGGGGAGGGAGACGAACGCTGGGGCGCCGCTAATGACTTCAACCTGTGGGTGCGAACGGGACGGGAAGCCCCACCCACGCCGCTACAAGGGAATGAACGGCCGCATGCTATACAGGTAATAAAAATAAAAATCCACTTTTGACGTTCAACCCTATACATGCTGAAATGAGTGTAGTATACCACGACAACGAATGAAATACCGCTTGACAGATATCTTGACGCTAGAACCACAAACTATACGGTACAGGTAGCCGAACGTCGTAAAGATCATATATACTCATAATGCTTCGCTTGTCAGAACATGTGGTAAGGATGGACTACTGGCTGGTTAACCATACCGCTGTAGAAACCGAGTTAGACCAAAGTTATGATGGTTGGATGACATACACAAATGCAATCGGTGTAAGGGGTTGGAGGCAGACAGCCTAAAATTGCTCGAACTGAAAGTTGTTCTTTGACCAGAATTAGGCCCACTCGTAGTTGTAAAGATTAGATGATGATGATGATGATGTTGATACAGATAACATTAAAAAAATCATCATTTAAACCAAGGTTTCATGTCCTGCTATTTTTATTAAAAAACCTAAAGCGAATACATTTTTTGAAAAATAAATTAAAACTTATTACATTATTATGTATCGACCGAAATAGTTTACCTGTGAAATGTTTCTTTCTTAACCTCCAATTAATCGTTTCACGATATCAATATTTTTGTGGTTTTAGATGTCCCGGATAAGACAAACCTTGTCTAACGAAGATGGCTTCGATCTGGAACATGTGAACGCTAAGAACAATCCGTGCGGTCTCGTCTTCGAGTTGAGGAAGAAGAATCAAGCCCTTAAAAGGTAAGAAAACATACTGATAACTTCCGATCCTGAAAACCATTCAATTATAATCAATCTTGTATTTGCAATTTATTTGTTTAATATGTTTATCACTTGTGGACCTTCTATAATACGTATAATACTTTGCTTAGTTTCGAATTTGGTGAAATCGTTTCAAATATTAAAAAATGTCATTAATTTTAGGATGGATGTATTTATGCATCACGTATGCGTACATGATACTCTTTTACACAATATCGCTTAATGGCTTTGGATGAAACTTTACAGTAGATAACATAACTTGTTACTAGTTA
The DNA here is from genome assembly GCA_001586405.1 of Phoebis sennae. Classification (NCBI taxonomy): domain Eukaryota; kingdom Metazoa; phylum Arthropoda; class Insecta; order Lepidoptera; family Pieridae; genus Phoebis; species Phoebis sennae. The sequence goes on along the minus strand of LQNK01000047.1, from coordinate 403,363 downwards.
TACATCAAAATAACACATAGGCCACTTTTCTAACGATTTTGTATAATAAGTCATAACATAAAGAGATATATCAAGTCAAATCTTTTTTTTTTAAACTTGCTGAGCTCTGTGGTTTCATCCACCTTTTCGGGATTAAAACTATCCTATGTGCATCCTCGAGTTTCAAAGAATCTGTACAAAATATCATCCAAACCGATCCAGTAGTTTCGGAGGCTATTCAGTTTAAACAAACAAAGAAAAAAAATCAAATCTTTCCTCTTTATAATATTAGTACAGATTTCATTATAATGATTATTAATAATTAATTTATAAATTTCAGTAACAGTGGCGGTAGTCGCGGCTTGCGGCTGCTCCGTCGCGGCGGTCGCCTGTTCGGCGTGTCGCTGTCGCGCGTGTGCGGCGGCTCCCCGCCCCCCGCGCTGCTGCACGCCATGAAGCGCCTGCGCGCGCACGCGCCGCACACGCACGGCGTGTTCCGCAGGAGCGCCAATGCGAAAGCGCTCAGATTGCTCAGGGATAAGGTCGGTATTCGCTTGTCTGTAAAACTTACAGTACACTTTTTAAATTTGTTTCCTTTGCCTAATATGTATGAAACAATGAATTATTTATTACTAGATATTTAATCAAAGTCATATAATGTTACATTTTCTGTTTGATTCCAAATTTATGTTTTTTATTCTTATGATTACTTATAGAGATAACTCTAAATGTAAATAATAATGGCGTTCAAAATTTACTTTTTTATTGACATCTATTTACAAGGAAATAGTTACACGCTAAATAAATAAAAATTTACAAGCAATATCACTTTCAAATTTCATATAGTGTTCTTTAATTTGCTCATTATGAAATTTATTATTGTTTTACAGCTGGATGCCCTCGGGCCAACCGCGGCTACTTGCCCTGAGCTGGAGCGAGCTCCAGTACTGTTGCTAGCGGCGCTCGTCAAGGAGTTCTTCCGCGCACTTCCCCAGCCCCTCCTTCTCGCGGAACTCTATCCTTCCTGGCTGCAAGTGTTAAGTAAGTACTTGACATATTAAATACCCGAATTAACGTTGCCACTCTAGACTCTTTAAAATAAAACAAAGATTTCATATTAACTTTTTCAAAAAAATCGTAATATAAAATATACATCTTATAAACGATGGCTGACCTTTCCCCTCTTTTTTCAGATTTACCGCAGGCTGAAAAGGTATCTGCTATCCGCTCATTACTTCTCAAACTGCCGAAACCACATTACACTATGCTGACCTACTTCGTGTGTCTCCTTCAAGCGATCGCCAAGAAATCCAACATCAACCTCATGTGTCCCATGAACCTAGGCGTTTGTGTGGGTCCTAGCCTTCTATGGCCCAATGTCCCCTGCGATAAAGCTCCCAAAGCTGTACCAATGGTCGTCGAACTCCTCATTGTTAAGGCCGAAGCACTTTTCGGACCCCAAATAACTGGACTCCTTGGCAATGGCTCCACAGAATCTTCTAATGCGTTACTCGACTCCGGCGCTGAAGAAAGTGACAGCCTCCATTCTGTCGGTATTTCCCTAGACTCTATGGAACTCACGACTCCGCGTAAAGAAAAACTTTCTTTAAGCAGAGACTCAGGCCTGACGCTCTCAGAAGATGATTCAAACAGCAATGGAGGAAACAGTCCAGCCCCGAGAAACATCCTACACAGCTTATCGGCGCCGACGTGTAACATGCAACAAGACGGGAAAATAAACACCCGTTACAACAACGATAATCACAACGTCAACGGCCTTCCGCCGATTAATCAGCGACAAAATATTTACTCGAACAAGGCAGAAATATACAGTACCGTAAATGAGGAGCTATACACGATGCCGTATATGGGCGACAAATATGTACATAATACGATAAACATCGGCATTTCTAACGGCATCGACGATAGAAATTACGTATCGAAGACCGCCGTTCAACGATCTACTGCCGATATTTATGGTCAGAGTCCTGCTAAATACATTACCGGACTTGAACCTCAAAAACCACCGAGAAGCAATGTCTCAAAAGCGGCTCGAACGTCAAAAGTTTATAGTATGTACGCAGAAACCCAGGAAACTGACAAAAATATTGCCAATAAAACCTTTAACCGCGCCAAAAGTTCAGATAATTTACTTGAAACGAAACAAGAAACGATCGATTCAAATCGCGATTTAGTTTCTAGTCAAGAAAATATCGTGTATAGTAACATCCACGACCTTGCCATGTTTACTGAAAGTATTCAGCGACAGAACCAATACCAGACGCATTCAGAGTTATTATCGAACATGAATACCAATTATTCTCGCGTGTATACCGGTTGGGAGAAGAAAAGTCCTAACTACAACAGCCATTCGAACAACACAAGTGATAAGATATATGGGCAAGTGAGTAAACAAGGGGAATCCTCGCAGAAGATAGAAGGAAAAGCATCACCGGCAGCCACCATTTTTACTAGAAATGACTGGTCTCGTCAAGCAGCGAGGACGAAGAGCTTGGAAGTGAGTGACGAAGGACAGAACGTCACGACAACACGGAACGGAAACTACGATGTCAATATCGTAAACTGTTGTCGCAAACGACGCTTCGATCCGGCCCACATGTGCACCAAGAACTGCATCACGCTCTCCATGGTCAACGGCAGAGAAAAAGAAAAGCAAACGATGAATCCCCTTCAAAATTCCTACTCCTACGTTGATGATATTCGAAGCAACAACTCGGAAGAAAGCAAAAAGTCCAGAATCCGAACATATAATAACAACAAGTTGAATCAATCGAAATCCCTTGCGAATATAATTCTGCAAAGTGACTCGAGCAGCAACGACACGCTGTACCAACCTCAGAGTTCGTTCAACAGCCGATCGACGGAATCGCCGGCTAGCGAGAATTCCTTTGAAAACTGCTACACGACGCTGTACATTGAACCACTGTATACGTCTGTCTACAACCGCAGAAGGGATATTTTCCACGAGGACAAGAGTTCGAACATGTACGCATCCGATATCTACAAGGCGACCCCGACCTCTGTTCAGCCAGAATATTCAGAAGCGGAACCTAATAATAATAAGAAACCTCCGCACATGCCACCACCGGTACCGCCACGAAAAATGGTGTATCAAAGGGTTTTGAAGAAATTTCAACCGGTTCACGTGAACAAAGACGATAAAGGATCACGATCTAAGTCTGTGCCTCCCGTGTACCGAGACCCGCCAAACGGTACTGAGAAAAATGAAAACGGCATCGCTCTAGATGCCTCCGAGTCGGACACAGAATCTGAATCATATGTCTGAACTTTGTTTGTGCACAATTTTGATTTCTATCTGTTTTAAGGGTGCAATAATCGATATTACTGTAATGAGTTGAACTTGTAACATAAATTTGAAAAATATATCGGAAAACGTTGAGAAATACCACGTGAAGCAAAATTTAATATTTATCCAATCGGTAGAGTTTTGATAAATGCATGGATTATATTAAAATAGTAATCTCGTATTTTATAGTTATTTTGTAAAACAGAATATTCGTATGTTAATGTTAGCGTGTGTTCCCGCCTTAGAGTTTTTAAATCATGTGACCATAACCAGAATATTCCGGTGATGAGTTTCCAAAGACGTAAAATAGTTTCAGACTATGTACAGGTGGTTGTTTTTCTATAGATTTGTAATGAAATCGTATTTTAATGTAAGATTTAGATAAAGTAACACCAGCCAACTGTTTTACTAAATGTATAGATTAATTTTATATGAATGTACTGTAACGCATTGTTAGTACCTATCTACTGTGTCATGTTTGTGTATTTCTTTGAGTAAATAAAATAATATATGTATGCGTAGGTTTCGAGTGTTCGTGTATATAGTGTATAAAAGTGTAATTGTACCTTCAAACATAAAATAAACATGTTTTATATTGAAAATTAGTTTTTCTTCCCTCTATACTTGTCTTGTTGAAGAGCGTAATTCTGACCGGCAATTAACAAAAAACTGACGTAGGTAATTTGCGTCTCAAGACTTTCAAAAAAATAGAATAGAACGTTATTAAGAGGTTCATAAAATGATAAACAACGTGAATAAATTTATTAATAATTTAATTTTAAAAGTTCAATATAATATAAAATTACATACTCTTAAAACATCACAGTCACATACATAATATCATAGATTAAAATATATTGGGCATCCAATACATCATTAATTGTTTCAACCGTCTGAACCGACAAATTCATCAAATTGTATTTTTATATTCATTGTTTAATTCAATCATTCAATTTATTCATTGTTACGAATACTTTTAAAAGTATAACCATATTCAACAATATGTGATTGGCTGTTACAACATATTTTAAAAAGCTATTTTCATACAAGTGTTTTTTCATATTTAAATTATCAAATATAAAATTGTAATAACAAGATTGACATATTCTGAATATAGAGGAATTAATTTATATTGATGCTTAAAATCTCTAAATAATATTGTATAATGTTCTGCAAACATGGATTATGACGATCGGATAATTTTCATTATCCTTTCAAAAATAAACTTTAGAGTTTAGACGTTAAGACTACAATTTTATATTTAATATTTGATAAAAAAATAATATTCAGATCTCTTTACAATAAATTATATAGTCGTAGGATTTTTAATGAATTCGGAATAACTTAACTTAAATCTAAATCTAAATAAACATATTAATTTAAATTCGATAATTCGTAATACAATGCTTAGTTAAATACATGTGAGCACACAATATACATTGAATTGCATTGTACTGTCATACACATTTATTTAAATTGCAATAGTTAATTTATTGTTGTTTTTTGGCGTGGCAAGCATGTTTTAATCCAACAATTTGTCTACTACGTGCAGTCTATAAGTTCTGCTATTGTCATACTATCTTAACCTTAGATGATTTAATTTTTTATCTGTACGGTAACTGTCGTGTCATTAGAATTAGCACTCGGTCTTTTGTTTTCCTCTTCGGGTGGTGCAACATAGTTCCACGATTGCGTGACTCCGGTACCAAACAGTATGAAATACCCCGCTGATATGATGTATAGAGAAGCACCGGTCAAAAAGACTGGGCGCCAATCAGCGAAGCCATTCTAAAAATAAATGATTTTCAATTATTATTCATATTTCATATGTATAAAATGTTACATTATCAACGTATTAATTCACCTATTATCTTAAGAATGACTTGGTAGACGTGACTTTGTATGAATGAAGTGTTGAGATTAATTATAAGTTCATATTATTATTTTAATTAAGCAAGAAAACCACCGAACCGTGCAATGATTCATGCAAACAAAAACGCGCAATAAGTTGGTTAACAAACAAAAATTCAGCTAAGTATCCGCCTCGTATGTGAGTTATCTCAGTCATTTTGCAATTGTTAATATATCCTTCAATTAAAGTCTTCCCAGATATGTAATGAAAATTCATGATGAAATTCTTATCATTAATCACTCATCAATCTGCGCATTTATTTTATAAATAAAGATGATTGTATAGTACTTACCCCGTGCTTAGTGAAGTACGCCGTTACTAAAGGTGTGACGAATCCTGCTGTGTTGCCGATGCCATTAGCGATGCCGTACAGGGTTCCGGCGAAGTTGGGTCCCAAGTCTTGATGGTTCACGAGGTTCGTGAGTGTGGCCGCACCATTAGATCCCATGGAGAAGGTGATAAGAGCCACGGAGAGTATGGGAGCGCAGCCCGTGTAACCCAACCCGACCAGTAGCAGCCCGGGGAGCACGTGTGAGAACAAGCAGAAGAATTTCCTCATGAATGTCGTTGACACCATGTTTTGTTTTACGATCCTGTAAAAAATACAATAATAAGTCTTTAAACATCGGTTTTGAATTTTTATGTTCACATTGAACTGAGATTGTCATTAACAAATTTAATTACACGTGTAACATTCATAAATGCATCGACGATTTTGCGAAACTGGAAGATAAAGTTATAAGTGAAATAAGTATTACTAAAATTCCCACTATTGAAAATTTAGTTCTATCGAGAGATACCTAAAAATAAACCTTAAGAATTCGATTAAACTTTTCAAATTACAATTTTTTGTGTGTCAATGCTTTGTGTTGAACATTTTCGATCGGACCTTACGAATAAACAAATACTAGCCTAAGGGTTTCACTAACCTGTCACCAATAGCTCCAAAGATAAGTGAGAAGATCATCCTAGCCAAGTAAGGCAGGGAAGACAGCGTTCCTGTAGACGTCAGGTTGAAGCCAAGCGCACTGGACACGTATTTAGGAGCCGCAGTCATCACAAAGTACATCCCCCAATTGTTGCCGTAGTGTAAAACGATCATGGCCAGGAACGGGAGGGAAGTGAAAATCTTTTTGAATGGAGGCACTATCTGTCAAGGAATCAATTCCATTTTGTTATCTTTTTTGTGTCATAACATATATTTTCAGAATTTTGTACCTATGTCAATCATAAAGTGTATGAAAACGCTCAGATCAACAAATTACAGATTACAGATCAACAAATTACAGATCAAGAAATTACAAAACAACTTATCCTTTAGCTTTATCTCGACTGAGTAATATTCATTGAGTTTTTGTAAGTATACAGGATAAATATGTAACTTATAAAGTTAAAATTTAAAATTTAAATTGTTTTTTTGCTGGTTAAAATTTCATTCTTGTTCGACATACCTTTGTGTGACTGGAACTGACAACTTTATCCCCAATAGCCTTTAGGATGTAATCTTTTTCCTTTTCAGTAATTCTGGGATGTTGTACCGGCGAGTCATACACCAGTATCCACCAAGCTACGCACCATACTGCAGCGATTATTCCTTCAAAATATAAACAAACAATAAATTACACTTATCATTATGTGTTAAGGAAAGTTTTTGGTATTTGTTATAAATAATAAGGAAGGATACGATAAAAAATTATTAAGATTCCATTAATGTAAAACACCTTGAGTGAAAAAAAACAATAAAATGTTTGTATTATTATTTCAATTGTAGTTTTCTGTTTTTAAATAAAATAGACAAGAGGCCTTTTCCCATAAAATCAGTTAATTAAATACACTTAGGAACTAGGTAAATATTGGTAATAAACGCAGTTTATTATTTAACCCGAAGTTTCGAATACTTTATTTAAATAAGCCGCGTTTTAAGTTCGATTACAGGCATTTTTATTCAATATGGAAAACCTTAGCATTAAAATTTTAAAATAAACACAAGAAAATACTAACTACATAAATGTCATTCTCATGTAATTTCTAGCGATTGTAATTTGCATTTGTATAGTTATGAATTGTTAAACATTATACAATATAAATTTATAGTTTCATATGGTTAAATATCTATATCTAATAACATAATGACATGAATAATGTAGACGTTGTTCCTGATTGTATATTAGTATATTGGTACTTGTGTTTTTGTTTAATGGGAAAATAGCTATGCAAGCAGCTCACGTCATAATATATAGAAAACGTTACTATGATGAGACGTGTTGAATTTTAATATATGAAAAGTGTGCTAGCAATGCCTCAATATTTGCAAACAATATATACCATGTACGCTCAAATGTGTATTACGGTTATAAATAAAATGAATACTTGACTAATGTTGAAACAAGGCGACTTGGCCTCACCGGCTTGTTAATTTTATATTAATATGTTAATAAAAAATAATTAACTTTTTTATCAGAGACATAATAAATAGAGATCAAGTGGTAACAAAACGGAAGTCTCACGATTCTCAAAGATATAATGACGCACAATTTTAATGACACATTATATTAATAAGATGTGTAAAATTAAATTCCTTAAAATGCACACACGACTAAAAATCCTTCTATTTAATGTTTTATTAGTATTTCTATACTAATATTGGAAACCTGAAGAATTTGTTTGTTGTTAATCTGAAAACTTCTGGTCTGATTTTAAAAACGTCTTTGTATATTAGTATATACAAAGAGATCATCTAGTGTTGATCTCCACGTTTTCACCCGCGTATATATCCCGTTCCCGTAGGATTTTCGAGAGAAAACCTATTCTAAGAATGTCACAACAAATGAACTAATCTTTCCTCTTTATAATATCAGTATAGATGATACATTGTATGGGAACTAAGGTGCGTGGGATAATCTATCGTATTACCGGGTACATAGAACGCATAGTCCCATCCGAATTTTTCGATGAGGGGGCCAGTGAGTGACCACGTGACCACGGTCCCGATGGCGCCTCCCAGCAGCGCGCTCACGAACTTGCCCTTCTCGGCCGGAGGCGCCCAGTGAGCCACCAGCGCGTGCAAGGCGGGGAAAAGGAAACCCTGAAACATTTTTCTATATTAATTCTATTTATTAATGAGATAACAGATTCCCAAACTGCGTCGCAGGAAGGATAGAGGGGGGTCGCGGAACTTCATATCATCCCCTCCCCCCACTGATGCGTCTCGATCATCTATCCCTTTAATAACCCTTCGACACATAGTCGCGGACTAAAAAGATTGTGAAGCCCTGAATTAGATTAATAGTTCTATATTGATTAGTTCGCTTAATATAAGCTTAGTGTAGGTCGGCAGTACTTATGCCCGGTTTCTGAGTATCATTAAGAGCCCGCCATAGGCCAAATGGCTTCGCGAGATCACTAATATTATTAGTAATAATGAATCGAATATTTCGAAATTAAAATGTAGCAAAGTTCAGGACTAT
>LQNK01000047.1:375143-393709 GCA_001586405.1 Phoebis sennae | reverse complement strand
AATGTATTTCTTACAATTTTATTTGCTTCTTTGTTGTAAAATGAAACAATCAATAATTAAGTTACATGAAAAATATATTTTTATGTCAATATGCCATTAAATACATAATAAACATGTTAAATTAAGGATTACTTCAGGTAAAAATTAAAAAATCAACACTTAATCTTACCACTTACTTTCGGTTTCACCGAAAGGTTCGGCAGTATTTTCACCGAAACCGAACTGCCACCGAAACTAGATTTTTCTGCCAAAACTTGCCGAAACCGAAACCGAAACTTCGGTCGGAGACTATTATTGTATTTTGATTGTACTTTTAAGTTTTAATTGGTAAAGGCAATAAACGGATTTTTTATTTATAATCGGGAATGGTATATGTTTAGATTTTTATATGTACATATAATATTTGAGTAGAATGTATAAGAAATAAGAATCCCCTACTATATTCTGGCAAATAAAATAATTTGAATTTGAATTCGTCATAAATGCGACTGGCGCTTGTGAAGCTAGTCTAGGTTTTAGTTTTTATTTTTTAAAAGAAATATCTAAATAAACTAACTGACCACAAACAGAATTACGAAATTATATAATAAAAATATTATAAAAAATAAATATTACATGTATACGCATAAAACAAATAAAATAATCTCCATAACCGTATACGGTATTATTTCAATACTAGCTTTGCCCCGCGGTTTCGCCCGCGTATATAGCTCGATCCCATGGCATTTCCAGGATTAAAAGTATCCTATGTCATTCTCCTGATCCTAAGCCTTCTGCCTACGAATTTTCAGCTAAATCGGTTCAGCCGTTCTTGAGTTATAAGTGAAGTAACTAACACGACTTTCTTTTATATATATAGATAATCGCAACTCGCACTTGACTTATATTTTGAACTGACTCGACGCTGCGCGCGAGTGTGTGTGTGCTCGTGCTACGAGCGTAAGCATGTGTTGCCGTGCCGGGTGAGGTATGCGGAGTGAAGGGGCTCAAATTTAGATTTTTGCTAGCATAAGGTGGGCCGTTAACATAAGTGTATCTATTCTTGCGCGCAACGTCCAGTAACCATGAAAATTGCGTTTGTGAACAAGGTTAACTTTAATTAATCCATAACTATTGACAGTTTATAAAATATTTCGAAACCGGATATACCGCAATACAATTGTGAAAGAAAAAGAAAAAAACGTCTAACAAAAATAAAAAAATTAAAAATAACATATTATTTAAGCTAGGTCATTTGCTAACTTTAATTTAATTAATGACAACCTCTACAATGTTACAATCTTTTATTAACTTATTTAATATTTTCATTATACTTATTCAATGTGATTTTCTATGGACGGTAATTAAGCGCAAATATCAGCCAAAATGTAATAGTTAAAAAACACATTAAATGTAACTATATGTTTCCTAATTATATTAATAAAATATAAGGAAACCATTAAACAGATCATATTTCATTGAAATGCGTCCACATATTGAGCAAATATTAATATTTACGCCAAATGTTATGAGTAAATCCTGTGTTTATTCATCACACAATGTAATAAGCATAACCTGTATAGTGTATAACATTAAATGTTTTTTATTAGCAATCCAAAGAAGCTTCGCAGTATAGTACCTGCGATATTTCGTATCACTACGTAACATAGTACAATGAAACGGTACAAAATAGAAGTTCAATGCTATAATTACGTCCTGCCGACTATTCTATTGTACAAAAACATATCGCGTATCGCTATTTTCATAATAAAGTAAATGTTTGTTGTCCAATAAGTGTTGCTAAACCATCACATTGCATTCAATGTTACGTAACATGCCCTTTGCGTGCACAAGGTTTTTCAGTTAAATTAAAACATCTTTATCGCCAACAAAATCACAGATATCAGAATTATCCAAGTTCCCCAAATAGTTTTTTTTTATATAGTATATGTTTATTCCCCAAATAGTACATTTTTACTTGCCATCTACATATATGAATTTCTTAAAATCTACTTTTAACATTTTTCAAGTCACTTGTAGATAATGCTTACCGCCGCAAGTCCGATCAAGAATCTAACGGCAACTAGAACCATGTAATGCCACCTCGCAGCTTGAGGGCTGAGAATGGTCAGCACGGCACTAATGAACATTGTGATGAGCACCACGCGCCGGGGACCCCATAACTCCGCGGCTGTCCCACTCAGTAAGCTGGTGATGGCGTAACCCCAGAAATACCCAGAAAGAACATAGGCCTGCTCTTGCGTTGTCCAATCAAATGTTACTACGCCATCCGGCTGAAATAGAACATAAAATGTTTATCCACGTGCCGGTTAAGAAAGTGTCAATGTGAGAGCAGTTTTTTGTTACTGAAAATGACATGTCAAATTATAGTACTTAGTCAACAAAGTAGTACGGATGTTGTAATGGCTAATTCGAGAGGCCATAAGCATTATACGGAGTGTTTGTAATTAATTACACAAATGTTAAATGATAAAATATTTGTATATAAAAAAATCTAGCTAGTATTCAGCCGCAGTGCACTGAATCGTGGCGTGGTGAAACTGCATAAATCTAATAAGGTGAAACTCATTAAATTTATAGTCTAATGAACCAACGAGTTATAAGTTTTTATTGAGTGTTTGTTTTTATTTCGACTTAGGAAAACCGCAGAATATGACATCACAAACACTTCAAAGTAATTGTTCGACTTTAATGGATCAAACAAAAAATACTGTAATCATAACATAGGTATACATCTTTAAATTGCTAAGGTAGTCGCTATATCAAAATTCGCAAATTGCCATGCTTTAAAATTCTTTAAATTATCGTGCACAAACTGTATATTATTCTTGTTATGTGTGGAAAAACATTTTACTAATCTTATTGATAAGCGTGCCTATGTTTAAAGCTTACTTGTTTGTTATCCGATGACAGGTGAAGCGATATATGTTTATCAGGTCATAACAACAGGCATTACATTCCCTTTGAGCTATATTATTATCAGACGAACGTCAGAAGAACAAAATACAAATTACCTGTCTCGGCTCTGGCTTTGTGATGCCCATAGAATCATTATGTAATGAAATGTCGGCATTCGCGATGGCCTTGCATTCGCTTTCCACCCTGTGAATAACAAAAGAATTGTTTGTACTCAATGTTCGTTACAATTTTATTATTATTGCCGCTAATAGAACTGCGAGAATTTCAATGCAACGCGTGATTTATCCACCTCACCTGCTGAAGTGGTCAATATTATATTTTCAGTACTGCCAACGAACAACTCAATCGAATTTTTCATACATTTTTAAATAGTCCCTGAGCTAAGTAGTTTGGGCTATTTTTCAATTCGATATGACGTCTGATATTAGATAGTCTTCTATGTACGTACCAAATAGATCTATAAAGTGGAGTATGATAGTAATGAGTCATTTATTACCATTATCATAATTGTTAGATTACATAAAACTCAGTAGCTAGTAATAAATGCATGTATATTAATTATTTACTAATGGTATTGCATAACAACCACCCATGAACATCTGCAGAAAAGAGTTTGATTGGACTGGACTTTTTTTTATTATCTACTAGAATAATTCTACAATGCTGTGCTATATACCTAGTTCATACTTCCTTAATCCTTTATAATAAAAACAATTGTTGAACTGCACAATTTTCTGAACGGTGTGGTTGGCATTGATTTATAATTCCAATGAGAGACCTTTGCCTTTTATAAGGTTCTAATGAATGCACGATCTATTACATCTTTATTAAGAGGAAAATATTTTTAAAATCTTTTAATGATTAAACATAGACGCATCACACTTATTTTTAAATGATTGGACTACATGGCATATTCGCACATTTAACTTTAAATACACAATCAAAGAAATGACTTCTCTTTTTCTATCTACAAAAGTATCTTATAATTATGCCCAGATTATGTACATCATGAATTGGTCTTAGACGCACACAAGCCCAATGAAGAAAAAACGAAAAACCAAATAGATTTTCAAACATGCACCAAACCTTCCAATGTCCGCGAATTGCTATAAAAACTGCGATTGAAAAATTACCAAGTAAGGACATGAATATAGACGAGGGACAAGAAGCGCACGAAGCAAACCTTCCAAGGCTGCCTTCTTAAAACCGCGAATAGAATAAGAATAATCTGTTCTAACAATATTTGTGAAACTTTAAGTTTACTTAGACTATACTTAGTTTGTATCTTTGACTCTACAAAATGTTTGAAAAGGGTGATTCACAATTAAATAGTTTTGCAAAGTTTAGTTTAGTGTTTAATGTTGTTTAATGTGATTTTTTAACAAAATATATTATTTTTTACTTTAAAACCCAAGTGTCCCCAGAAAGAGTAGATTAGAAGATATTGAATAGATTAGAAGTTGAATAGAACATCCGTAGATCTTCATTTTATTAACTACAAAAAACGAATTTATCGTATTTATTGGTTATATAGTATAGAAATAAAAATATCTCCTATTGAAATTAGTTTAGAAAAAAAAGTTTTGAATATGAAAGAAGGCCTGACCACATCTTAGTCTTTTTCACGAATCGAATTATAAAACAAGGAAAGGTGCGGTAGGTACTTTATTGTAAACATTTTACATCACATTTTTTTCTTCTGTGAATCTGAACCACGTAAGAACGGATTACTAGAAAATATAATAATAGCACTGTTTCTCGTTAAACTGCGATTGATTTTATTAACTCGTGTCGTCGCCGTGATGATATATAGCCTTGAAGAAATTTGTTCACGGAATTCGACATATTCGAATTATTTACCTTGGATATTTTGCGAATATCCGAGTGGATTTGATGCGGGAATGCATCAAGGTGAATCAGTATATATAATAAATCAATCATACGCATCAGAAATTATTGTTTTACATGTGAAGGCAAGTACCATTACCTAAACATTCCAATCACAAAGATTTGAGTGTCATCACATGGGTTCCTTATTTTTCCTGATCATATTTTTTATAATATTCTTATTTGGGACCGGTATACTATATACGACGATATATGTTTATATTTTAAAAAACGTGCATAGTATTTATGTATTAATTTATTAAAAAAATAAATGCATTTCTAGAATTATTTTCCGACTAAAATGAAAAGATACTTTGGTTCTATAAATGGGTTGTTCATAGGATTAAATGAACAACCTATTTTTAAAACCAAGAAATACTTTCCGACCACAATATTTTGGATGTCTAAATATAAATTGCATCATACTTGAAATACGAGTCTATATTTTTTATACTGGAGCCTCTTTAAATAAAATACAAATTATAAATCTAAAGACCGCATTCCAAAGAGGTCGAAAACATAATATTACGCAAGTAACAAAAACAAAGGATAATTATTATTTATCTGTTGAAATAACTTTCGGCACAAAGAGCTGCCAAAAATAGTTTATTACCATTTATTAATTAAGTCCAAATTAATCGAACCTCACAAGAATTCTCCCATTATTTTGGTTGGCTATTGACTTTTTTAAAGGTTTTGTAAGTCAGACCAACGGTTACGTAAAAATCTTGTTTTGATAAAAATAAACAAATAAATATCGAGGTTAAGTGATAGCCGAATGATAAATGATAGAAATTGCGTAGATATCGATAAATATCTTTCAAACATACTTAATGTATGCCGCGTTTGGAGTTTCTTACTTATTTTTGAAGTAAGAAATCGAAAAGACAACTACTAAACTACGGTTAATCTTCTCTAAAAATATAATATGTATATGAGACAAATACCATAAATAAAATTACTTTTTAGAATCTGATTATTATAAGCGCGCCAAGAAAAATAAATATGTATTACTTAAGTAATTCTGGTAATAGGGTTGCAACTTGCATGTACTTATCATCAAAATAATATTTTTTAGTTAAATTAGTCTAAGAATTATCAATTTGTATTACATTAATTTATATAACTTATTGATAGAGATTTATAAATACATTTAAACCGTTTTCATAATTTAATTCTTAAATGCTATAAAAACCACCACAATTTAAAATAAGTTTTAGTTACTAACGTTTTGGATGTTTTGCTTTCTGGCACCATGGCTATAATGTTGACACTCATATTGACTCGGAGCATGTAGTTCACCCAGCAGGCGAAAAATAACATGATCGCTACATTGAACCTCGCCGGAATCGCATCTGAAAACAAAACAATATAATTACGTAAAATTAAATAAAAAGCGACAATTACTTCTAGTTATTAACATTTATGATAAATACAAAAATTGTTAATAAATCGTATCTACCAGTAATTTTCTCAATTACAAACCTTGCTATTGGAATAAATTAAATCAATTTCAAAAAATAAGATAGTAATGTTTACAAAATTATCGCCATTTTTTTTTTACTGTATACATATTTTTTTACATAGAATTTGTTAAACCCAACAAGTGAAAAACCTATTTTTCAAAGGATGCATATTGTACGATCAATCGAAATATCGGGATATAGTCTTCTCTAATTTTTATTTTTAAATACTACCCAATTTCCTCTACTAATCATAATAATGCACGTTGAGTCGATTGTAAATGTATAACTCTAAGAGTATATACATCTTTTATATCTCTTAGCAACACAATTAAAAACACTGCTTAAAGGCTGCGTGTCCAAATCTAAAATTACCTTATCAATTAAGTAATAAATGTAATGAACATGATAAGTAAGAAAACGTGGTAAGCGTTCTATAATAATAGTTATTAGCCTCTAGCACCCGCCTTTCATATAAAACTGAATTGAAGCGTTAAAAGTTATTTACCTTGTTCATGTACATTTGTTATTGTAGTAAATGTAATATCAAACAGTTCGTCAACAGAGAAAATCTTGCTACTTATTGTGTAAGTCATAGACAAAACTACAAACAACATAATCATGAAGCTAATTGCTCTTTTAAAGCGACTGTTAATACATATGGATGGAACATTTTGAAGAAGAATTTGCATTACTGATCACGTTTTATTAGCACGTTATTGACAATTAATTCAAATTCTGTGAGGAATGTCGCAACTCGCCACCAATCTCATCTCAATACGGAAATATTTCTCGGTTTAGTTAAATATCTCATTGGAGTCAAGTGCACGGCCTCGCAAAAACCTGAAAGTGTGCTTGCGGAAGATAACTTTCGAAAACAATGTCAATAGCAGAACGCCGGCGACTAGTTATTCTACGATAAATAACTTACATTATTACTAAGTGATTCTTCATTAATTGAGGTGAACCAAAAGCGAAAGCCAATCTACAGATCTAGTTCAGGTATCTTAATATCAAAATAATTAAAATATACTTTGACAATTCATTGAGGCGAATAATTGTTATGAATACTTAATTTACTTTCTATCATACCTAGACCTAAATTCATGAGCTGTAGGTAGAAGTTATGAATGGCGTATTATCGTAAAACGATGTTGTTGTCATGACTCCATTATTTTTTCCAATTATGGAATGTTAAAATGGATTTTTCTATTATTATGAATATTCTAGTCTGTTTATTCTATGATTGCAGGTTTTTGTACGGCCGTGGCCCGCATTTTGAACGATTAAATAAACATGTCACCTCAACGAATACGCTAGTTGAAGCAACTTATTAACTCAACAACAACGCAAAATGTCAGTGATTCTTTAGGTGGACATGATAAAAAATGCAATAAATTAAAATAAATCGTCCGCTTATTTTTAGTCCGACACAGAGTCACACAAAAAGTCGGAGGTTACAAAATATGCTACATACTTACTTTTATATTGTTAACCCTAGGAAATCGGAAGTGAACCTGCGTTTCTTAAAACTACTTGAGATTTTGCTTCTGCACTGGTCAAGATTAGAGATGAAACGGATATCCGGTAACTATCCTGTATCCGGCCTATTCGGCCCTATTTTCACTATCCGGACGGATACCGGATAGTAGTGCACTATCCGGCCGGATACCGGATAATAAAATAAATAAATGTATATGTCAAAAGATGTTTCCCGCGACACCGTTCGCGCTGAATTCTTTACGCTCTAAACTCGTCTATATCGCTCTTTTCTGTGGAAACACAACATTTTCTAAAACTATATCGTTTCTCGTTGTCTAATCTATTTCTGTATCAAATTTCATCAAAATCGGTACTGTAGTTTAGGCGTGAAAGCCTACAGACCGGCAGACAGAGTTACTTTCCAATTTATAATATTAGTAATTGATTATTTTACACAAAGCAAATCTATACATATAATTAAACAGTAATCAAACCATTTCTGTACATTAAATATTTTTCAGAAAGAGTAATTGGTATGCAATATGTATGTGCTATAGACACCAAAACCATGGATAGATTTTTATTCTGTTTGTCTGTTTGTTTATTCGTTAATCACGCAAAAAGTACTAAGCAGAATTTGATAAAATTTCATACCCTGATAGAACAATATCAGGTGCAACTTATAGGCTTTATTTGATTTGAAAAAAAATTGATAGTGGCTCACCATACCAGTAACCGTAGGATAAAAAAAATAAATCGCTAATGTATCATTAAATGAGGTGTCATTGGATAGGTCTTTAAAAATAAAATAGAGGTCTCTAAATATTTTTTGGATAAAATAAATATTTTACGAGATATACGCTGCCAAAGACGATATACGCTGCTAATACCTCGTGGCCGGGTGAGATTTGGGTGGGTTTAGTTGCGGATATGCAATATAATCCATGTGGAAGATATTCCACGGAACTCCTCGAAAATCAACAGGATAAGCTCTGTGGTTAAGGTTTAATGATGCATATACCCATTAAACTCTAACTCTGATACTGAATTGTGACTAGATAATGTGATTACTCTTCACAGGTCACTAAAAAGGGAAAAATAATAGCTTTTTGCAAAAACATAGAACCGACTTCCTCACTCTAAAAAGTAGAAAATAACTTTTATTATTTTTTTGTTAAATTGAAAATAGATACAAGCACTGACTTTGTATAGATTGAAACAAAAATAAAGATTAATTTCTACTTTTTAGAGTGATGAAGTCGGTTCTATTTTTTGCCACAAATTATTATTTGTATATGAATAATGGCAGAAATTGTCGCGCGCGCATATATTCAAATAAAGTTGTAACGCGATAAGCGTCCGAATATCCGGTCACCGGATATCCGGCTATCCGGCCGTGTAGCTAGCCGGATATCCGATATCCTGTATCCGGCCAAACCACTATCCGTTTCATCCCTAGTCAAGATCCTTAATCTATTTCTAGCTTTTGTAGCTAAACCTGTTCAAGACCCTGTTTATAATATGAAAGAATTTACTTGGAATGTAAGATTATGTGTCGTTATAGAATTGTGACAATGCACCATTTTTGTAAAATTATATTTTTATAAATGAGTGAGACATTTGCATTACTGTGTGAATGTTTACACTTGAAGTACTGTCCAAATATAACAGAATAATCGTATTTTTAATAAGTTCCAAGAAACGCCTGGCAACTGGCGAGATATAACTATAATATCCGAAAATATACAACAAGAAAAACAATATTACTTTTAATAGTTTTCAGTTATTCTAAATTATGCTTAAATATCTGCAAAAAAAATAATGTTAATGAATAAAATTGTGAAATACGTACATAAAATATACAAGATACCTATACTTAACTACATCACAACGAATTTGTTTATTTGGCGATTCAATGATAAGACAATCTCTTTACTCGACAGGGGATCTACCTATTTTTTGCGATAGATGCGTATCAAAGCTTGCTTGCTATATTTTTTACTTTATCACGTGGGGATATTAACAATTGGAAAAATGGATAATAGCCCACGCGAACAAAGGACCTAAATTCCTACATAAAACCACAAGTGTATCGTCGTCGTCCTCTTGCTTTACATACAATATGCTAGATGTATTAGTTACAAGTTTACTTTCAGTCTGTGAAAGTGCAAAATGTTAATTGGCAGGTATTAGCCTCCGACGCAGCTGCATGTCGCGGCGGTCTCCGGCGTGGCGCGGCTCCGCGTCGCCGGCTAAGCGAAAACACCATTACACACAACATCATTACAGAATGACAGATATCGAACACACACTTTCAAGGAACTAATTAAACACGGCGCTAACGGTGAGCCCTACATACTTGTGCATAAAAATATTTATCGTCGTCGCGCATCGAAAATTTGCAAGTTGGAACATTGTATTGGCTCAGGCGAAAGATTGTGTGAATAACGGATCACGATGAGTGGTCACATGGAAATATTATATTCGCCAAGTTTACACACATTTTACAGTAAACAAATATGCACATATGTTTAAACCAACGATATTTTCTGAATATTTTCTAAGAAATCAGCCTAGGTTATCGGCAAAATGGGAAATTGTCACGTACCTATGAGAGATAAGAAAATTACGACGATTTGTTATGTTACATTAAAATTTTATATATTTCATTCACCAAGAATTATATTCTTGCCAGGTAACAATTTGTCAATTTAAGCGGTTTGTAAATTACCCCGTTTCCGCTGGAATTCACGTCATTCTATTTATTTACGCAATCTGAATAGGTAGTGACTACACAGCGACCACCATAATAGTGCATAGTTCCGCAGTTCTAATCCAATAGCAACTTTTTACAGAACCTTCGCTAAAAGACCACAAAAGTTTTGTAATCATATTACGTCTCTCGACATACAAGTACAAGTTCGTACCTATGAAAAACTATGATAGCATTGGTTATTACTTACTATTATTACGTTATTGTACAAAAAAACAATATAAATTAAATAATATTCCTCTACTATATATGTTTATTACAACACGGCAAATCTCAGTTTCCTCAGCGAAAGTATCTACATTTTTTTATTTTAATATTTACATATTTATTACGTAAATTATAAAATTTCAATAAACAAAATAAAACAAAGTAGTTTAAACTTGTAAATGCTGTTATTTTTTTCATACAATAGAACCCCGAAGAGAAATTACGGGAATTATGTAGGAGAAGTAATTGTATATAAGGAAAAACAATGTTGTGATTCCTTGATTAGGTTTATTATATTCCTATAAGCAATTATGTAAAACCATTAGCGCTAGACATTTATATGTATATTTCATACGGCAATTTAAGTGAATGGTTAAAACATATTTAAACCAAAATTAGTTTCTGCGAATTTTCTAGCGCCAATAAAACGAACAGAAAGCCTTCATTCTCAGAACAGGTTATATGACAAAACTCTCAGCAGATAATATAACCTACAGGTATATAACTACGAAGAGGCGAAAACGCGTTTGTTTATTTTGATTTAATTTATGTTTCTTTACTAAGTAATCGGTTCATTAACTCTTATCCCTAAGCCCACAATCCGCATCGGAATGATTTTTTTTGCTACATCGATTCAAAGTGTAATTTTAAAACTGCATAGTCAGTCGTGTCAAAGCATATCTTAATATAATCGCTATTTATTTATCTTTAGTTCTCGTTCTGGTGTTTTGTTTTTTAACATATTGACATATCCATTCAATGATTAGGTACGAGTTTCGAGATATAGACATGTCTCAAAGATATAAAGATTAGAGACAGAGTGAAAGTTAAATTTATCGGTAGTCAAATGTACCAATTGGTTTATTAATAGTCAAATAAACTGTCCGGTATTGCTTTCAAAATTCGAATTCAAAATTCCCTTTAGATATCCTAGAAATCCTGTTAATCTCCTATCACCTCCATTACGTAAGACTGTCCTTGGTTCTAACTCTCCGATACCCAGACTCTGTAGACTTTTTAACGATCATGCCAAAGACCTCGACATGTTTTTTCTTACTGTTAATAAACTTAAGTTTCTGGTTCATCAACTAGGCTGACCCATTGTTGAACACAAATATTTAAAATTTTGAATGTCATTACAGTAACTTTAATTTAAGTCTTTTAGTACAACAACTTTAATCATAGTTTACATTGTTAAAATAATTTTTAGTTATGCATGCGGTGTTTACCTACCTTAAATTGTACGCTTAGTTCTAAGATTAATTCTGTATTCATGTGTTTTACTTCAGTGTAACAATTACTGGTAAACCAATAAATAAATAAATAAATAAATAAATAAATTAGCGTTTTTTTAATCAAACTTCCACATCTTATTACAGCGATCACATATTGATCGTGTATAATTAACATTGTCTTTAAAAGCACAATGTTAATAATTTCCCCTAGTTCTCAGAACATAAAATCAACCCTGAAAGGAAACAATAATTAATATTGTTACAACATTAGAATTGTTTGAGACGTAAAACAATTTTAAGTATTACTTTATTTATGTTTTAAATGGAAAAATATTGTTGTATCGCGATGATTTAAAAAAATGGCAAGTATTTTAGTTGCTCAAAGGAGAATGGGTAATTTGGGTTGAGCGCAGCCAACTGAAAACTAGTATCAAACGAATTGCTAAGGAATAACTTTTATTATGGGTATGAATGGGTGTTAAAAAAATAATATTCATCATTGATTGTAATTTAATGTATAGAACTACACTAGTGGTATTTTGAAGAATTATTGATCTGATTGCACAAGACGAGAGTTAAGGTTGCTGAAGAACTTTTATTTAAATAAATCAAATACTCTTTAGAGGATTTTAAACGCAGTTTATTTTAGCATTTTTATTAACCCGATGTTTCCAACACTTTACAGAGAGCGTGGTCACTGGTGATTGAGCTCATCTCAAATTGTCAGTTGTCTTCATGAGTGTATTCAAAATTGTGTGTCTACCTCCATTTATTCCCACGAAGATTGTATTTGGAAAATTGGCTCGATTTTTGCATGAGTTACTTTCAGAGTTCTCTTGTCTTTTGGCATGCTATGGTTTTAAATTTTTTTATAGTTTTAGTGGCTCCCAGGTGTGAGAAAGTCTCAAAAAGTCTTCGTTTTTTAATTTCAATGGCAAACGCGATGCTATGCTATTCCAGTCGTGGAAAAAACTATTTTCAAGAGCGTGGATTTGAGGTTGGTCAAAGTGTATATAAGGTTTTGGTTTGTCTAGAGTGTGTTCGCATACAGCTGACTTCGAGTGACGCCAGTGCTTAATGTCAGCAATGTGTACTTTTAGTCCACATCCAACTTATCCAGGAAATGGAGGCGCATGACCCAGGAGTCCATAAAAAATCGCCCATTCCCCATTGTTATTTTTACATTCCATTCACATTTTTTTTAATCTAGGATGGTGATCATATTAAATAAATTACATTAAGAATTTTTATTCTGAAAGATTGTAACGCCCTTTCAGGGCGTTATGTTAGTAATGTTATGCATCACCAACAAAATATTATGTATAGCGTGGATGCAATATTGTATAAAAAACAATAAATGATTTGATTTTTATTCGATTTGAGCTACAAATTTCATAAATTCCTAAAATGCAATATTATTTATAAAATATGTCGCAAATCCTTGGCAAATAGCTGTCAATTGTTAACTCTCGATTGATATCTAAAGGTAACTTACAAGGTTTTCCTGCTTAAGTTGCATGAAAATAATAAAAGATGTAGGTGTTATTTTTTATTCGTCGAATGACTGAAAAAAAGGAATTAGGAATTTTACGCGGTCGTGATACTAGGCCTAAAAATTCAAGATTCATTGATGCCTTTTCATCTGTTAAGGATCACGAAATTAATATTTCAACAAAAACATTCCTCGTGTTACCTTTATTTAATCGAGTCGAAATAAATGCCAAACAATCAGTGATAAATCTGTGACATTTCCTCAGAATGCATGGTAAATTGTTGGACGAATGGATAGGAGACAACGGAACCTTTGTAATAAATAGAGTCCCGTTGGAACTTATTAGTTATTACCTACGTACGTCCCAAATCTAGCCTTTTCTAAAAGGAATTAATTTTAAAATTTATTTTTCAATCCCTTATCATATGACGAATGAGCAACATGTATTATAGTATAAGTACAGTTTAAACTTTAAAACAATGAGTTACAACTGCAAGTGATAACAATAAATGTTAGATAAGATGAAAATTTTCAGCAACGCATGGGAGAACATTTGTAACTCATATTTCAATGGTATATTTAACTCGATTTAGTAATACCTACGTATTATTTTTCAAGTTTTATTTTAATGTTGATCAACGTTAAGATCTTCTTGATTTATGCTACCCTTACGGGGGTTTTCGTATTTTATAACAAAAATATTTGAATAACAAAAAATAAATTTGATTTCGCCTCACCATATTATTATTCGTAGGTACCGTATATCATGTCTCTACATGAAACCGTGCCACTACATCGATTGGAAAATAAATGAATATATCTGTTTGTATCGATTCAGGGTTCAAATTTGTCAGTACATACTAATAATAAGTCCCAAAAAAACATGAATACAAGGATACGTTTTATTTTACAATCTATTATAGTATCTATGAATATGCAATAAAAATAAAAAATGAAAAAACTTTTAATAACCCTTGTTTAAAATAATTTACTTTATACATTAGTTGATTAAATCTCACATCATAAAAACTATAATTATTCTTTAGTTAAATATAAGTACATAATTACTTGTTATCTAAGCTTTCCTATGTCAAGCATAGAAAAAAGTAAAAAAGAAAGAGATACTGACCAAAAAATTTAAAGTGTAACTTCATGTTTACAAAGAATCTTCCACTATTATAAACACAAATTCACACGCACAATTAAAATTACTAGAAAAAGTTTCCGCGCGCGGTTAACGCAAGATGCGCGCGCGCTGGTCTCACTGCGACTGCCTTCCACTAAAGCCTCGCGACCACTCGACCATACACTTTATTGTCAATGAACATTTACCACTTCACTGAAGCTACTGCCTATGTTCTACTTAGATGAACTAAAGCCAACGACACCTTGTTTTGTATCACATAGATTTATTCAGGTGTATCCAATATATGCAAAGATTTTCATTTTCCGAGTACACAGCAATCTCCAATCGAGTTCATTAAACATTTAACTGTTCAAGTTAACAATAAATAATTTATGACAATCGCTGCAACCGAGAGATAATTTTTTAATTGCCCATTTGTAATTTGAATTACATAACATTTTATCTGTGATTCAAAGGAGGCAATTATAGAAAATTACAATGTCACTTATGAACTATGATTTGTTTAAAAAACAAAGAAAAGCCCTTTGTTTTATCGACCATCAATATGTTACATAAGTTCAATAATAATAATATCATCCTGACCGAAACAAATGTGTCCCCAAATGCAGGTGCTATCTATATTTCTCATGTTTATGACTGATGGACTAAAATTCTATACGACTAACTTCGCTCCCATAGCAAAATGTTAAATAACCAATTCCCTATAGCAGGGGTTCCCAAACTTTTTTAATCTGCGACGCACTTACGAATATGGTTATATGTTTCGGGGTGAGTTCTAGTTTCAAATAGGATTAAGGGGATAGATAATCAGGACGAATCAATGGGGGGGAGGGGAAGCAATGCAGTCCTCGCGACGCCCGTGTATACTTCCTGTGACGCACAGTTTGGGAACCCCTGACCTATAGCCTCCCTCGATGAATAATTTCTATAACGAAAACATTTTTTTTTAAATCGGAACAGTAGTTCCTGAGATAAGCGCCTTCAGTAAACTCTTTAGCTTTATAATATTAGTCAAGATACTGTTTCTGAAATACCAGAGCAAATCCAAATAATAAACTATAAGTACGAAAGGCAGTTATACATTCAATTACATTATAAGAATTGAAGTAACGCAGACTACTCTGAAACTAATATATCAGAAAATTCAAGGCTTATTAGATACGCTCTAGTATTATTGATAAGAGATTTAAAACAATGATGTAATTTTCAGTACATTTATTATAAATTTGTCCTTAAGTATGTTGATCAATGCAATGATTGTATACCAGAGATTTATATAACTTTTCGTAGAAAGAATAATTAAAAATTGATCCTTCGGTTCCAGTTCATTTACAATTTTGCACACTCAAGTATTTTCTAAACGTCCACTAGACGTAAGATTAGAATTAATTTATACGTACTGTTTCTTGATTAAGTTTAAAGTGAACTGGCTTTAAGGGAATCCAGCATTGTCTTGATGGACGTGTGCTCTCAAGAGAACTCAATAGTATCGTTTGTGAATACAGGTGATATTGATTTGAATTAAAGACTTGTCATTTGGAACGCATTGAGAAATGTCCTGCTTCGCATAATACTTTTCTCTTAACCACAAGTATTGTTCGTGCATACGGTTGTTATATATTTAATAATAATGAGAGCTACCGTTTTTGTGCTCCCCAGTTGACGCCACTGCGTCGAGTGATGAGCTGAAATATCGCTTTCAAAGTTTGATATTAAGTCTATCCTTTAAACAAAATTTTCAATTAATTTCCAAGCTGAGATAAATCAAGATTAATTTTTTCAATAATTATTTTATTTAACAGTTTGTAATTGAATGGTGAAACATATTAATCATAGCGGCAGCCACCAAAATCTTTAATTATATGAAGTAATAATTAATATATCGAGCATGTACAATTGTTGTACAATTCCATTTTGTTCGGAAAAAGTAGGACACTAGTCTCTGAAAGATACAACTGTCTCAAAGCAGTAGTTAGCAGCGTTAGATATAATTTGAATAAAATTTTAAATTAATATTTCGTAATAGATCAGAAGTAGTCTAAAAATAAATAATACCGCGCAGTTCGCTTATAAACAGTGTTAAGTGTCACAGATCACTCCCTAGAATCACTTGGAAGTGATCTGTGGGTAAGTGTAGACTGTGGTCTACACTAGCCCATCTAGCGGGGAATTCACACGCGTTAGCCCTTATTGACTCACGCTTGACTGGTGTGCGAGACACAGTACTCCACAAGGGTCCAATACTTTCCTTAGAAAATATGTACTTTTAAAATAATATCACCACTTTTAGAATTTTCAGAATCTGAAATAAGATTCTTAATTTAGAAAGGCCAGTATACCATACAATATCGGCTTGCTCCACACACATCCTGATTTTTTCAGATTCTAAATTTCTCAGGTCAAGGTGTAAGGATCGTACTATTGAATTTTTAGGATATGTATGAGGCGAGGTACCGGAATTTAAGATTCTGAAATCAGTTTCTAAATTCAGATAGACATTCAACATATGTGAAACCGGCCTTAATCGCTATGACGGTATTTTTTAACGGCCACTATAACCAAGACGTAACTTCACGCAATGCAGACCGAAAATTAGTAATGAAATTTACATGAAATTTTATACAACTATCCTCTCCATATTAACCCCCATTAATTAGACCTCTATCCCCTTACATCGGGCTGAAATAATAAAAATATGAATTAAAATTAAAAACGAAATCATACAATTCGTGACAATTGTTGGTCCGACTTGCGATGTAGAATCAGGTTTTTAAAGAATATATTTTAATAACGATCAATAATCGATAACGTATAAATATCATATCTCTACACGAAACCACCAGTTGGATAAAAAATAAATATAATGTGTTCATCAATAAACTTCTCTCTCTGCTCTTTTATCTTGATAAATTTATTGTTCTTGCAAACATGTTACATTTAAAGAAAAACACAAATTGTTAAAATGAAACGATCAAATAAGCATTAATTACTGATTTTAATCAGATAATCCAGATACCAATAGACAATTACATATACAGGTCTTATAATATTTTCAAATATTTGTAAGATAATTAAATTACAACAAACAAATACATGATCAGACTCACGGCCTATATAAATAACAGATAAGAACAAAGGTTGAAAACACTACTAAATAAATAAACGAGGTGGGTAATGAGAAATGACACGCGACTAGTAATTAAGTACAGAACAAAACTGTGCAATCACTTTTGAATGTTATATTTAATGTTAGTGTTAAATTATCGGACCATAATTAAGCTTTTGGCAGTCTTGGCGCCAACGAGTCTCGCGTATGTCAACAGTGCTTCTGTGTCATCTTCCTTTGTGCCGCTTCTTCGTTTAAACATTTTATATGGCAACACTTGCCCTTTATATAGCACAGGTATGTAATTTATTTCACTATCGTTAGGATAATTGTCGTCCATGCTGTCTAGGTCAGGGTCCAATCTTGAGTATGGCAAGATCTCCAATTTGGGAATACAATCCTTCAAGGGAAACCACTTAAAGGTCTCTGGGCATAGCAGGTCTGATGGAAAAAAGTGACCCTTGTATCTCATTTTGCGACACGAGTGTATATAAAAGCCCATGTAGTAATATTTAAGCTGTGGGCATAATGAGTGTAGGTGTCGTGTAAATTCAATTTCCCTGAAAAAAAAATTACATTCATTTTAATGAACACATTTAATCCAAAACAATATAGTTGTATAAGTATAGGGTACTAACAAGAATAATTTATTAAAAAATTATATTAATCTAAGTAGAGACATTATTTTATATATATTTAACTAGCGACCCGCCCCGGCTTCGCACGGGTGCAATGTTGATATACTAAATACGCTACAGAAAAACTGTGAACGTTGTTTATAAAAAAAACATAGCGGCCCGCTCCGGCTTTGCACGGGTTTAAAATATGTAACTCACTGAAAAAATGATAAAATCA
>LQNK01000047.1:343519-367941 GCA_001586405.1 Phoebis sennae | reverse complement strand
CGAGTGAATATTAGACATTATTTTATACAGTTTTGAAACTTGCGCTAGGCTTCTTTTTAAATGCTTCAATATATTATAATCTTACTCCTTCCCAAACTTACGTAACAGATTTGGAAAGTAAGATCCATTCCTGCCGCTGTAAGAGTAACTGCAATAGTCAAAAGTATAGGACCAGGATTTACCGGCACCACCCATGCTATACACACTATTAATCCTGGGATCACATGCGCTGTGGAAAACACCTTCATATATAATAGATAAACATTAATGAAAGGGTTCACGTTTCTGTTATACTTACAAACAATAATAAAATATTTTCTTGTATGTTTAATTATTTTGTACTTCGAATTGTGTTTTAACCAAAAATGAGTTTGGATAATTACTGTTCCTAAGATCAAGCGCAGCAAAAATGGCAATGCCGTCAACGCAGAAGCCTAAAACATCTTTCTATTTCAATGCGTATTTTTTAAAAGAAAAAAACATTACAGTGATACATACTTCGTAGATACTATATCTTAATATAAGAGCGTAATATATTGGCCCATGCAGGCACAATGATATAATCATCCAAGCATAACCAAAATTCAATATACAAACTGCCCAAAAGGGGACAGACTTCAATATCATTTTCCAGGGTGCTTGAGAATTCATCAACTGTAATAAACACGAAAAGAAATGTCATACATCATGTGTATGTGCATACGAGCATGTGTAAAGAGAGATTAATGACAGTCTATTAAACAAAAATAATTTTTATATGATATTATTAAGTAGTTAGTTAAAACAATGTCATAGAAACAACGTATCTAATCATACATTTTTAGCAAAGTCTAAAAAAAATTATTAAAGTCAAGTTGGTCGTAAATATTTATACATCACGTGGTCTACTAACACTGAGATGCCAATGCTATGCGACCGTGCTACGACATATTAAAGGAACATCTGTTGGCTATACAAAAAAAATACATTATTGTTTTAAATTAGGTGAAAACATACATGTATTGTAAAAACTGAACCAACAGTATTCTTCAGATATGTTAATTCATCTCTCGATATAAAAGAATGTTTATCAGGGGAGTCATTCACCACTAATAACCAAATCGAAGCCCATATAATTTGTACTGTCCCACATACATAAAATCCAACTGACCACTTTGAGTAAAATTGGACAGCGGCACAAATAATAAATGTCGAACATGTTCCTGTTGTTATGCCTAAATAATAAATAAAATATGTTATTCAATAAATCACTAAATAAAATAAAAATAAATAAACATAAAGAACTTACCACAATAAGCCCACATAAAATAATGACGTTCTATTGGAGGCACCCAATGCCTTAATACCTGAATCATACTTGGGAGCATAGCACCCTTAAAATTAAAATATCAAAATATCACTGCCTGAATAAAATTAATTTATACTATAAAATAAAATAATATAAGTATGAATAATAACATACCGCACAAAACCCGTTTAAAATTCTCACGGTAAAAATTAACCAGAAACTGAACCAAGCTGCCGATGGAACGAGACAATTTAAAAGTCCTGAAATTATTCCTGCAACTCCAACAACCCATGTTGGTCCAAATCTTCGAAAAGTGAACATGAATAAAGACATTCGAATCATTAAAAAACACCAAATACTTATTTTAATTTTAAGAAAAATTAACTCACCGGTCGCCTATGTTATGAAATATCGGAAAACAGATACAATATCCGATATGATAGGCAGCTAGTAACAGAGCAATTTTATTTTCATTCCAATGCAACAAATCCATTCCGTACTAGTTGAAATAAATGAAATTTTATAAGTTTTTTATTATTCATTACTCACCGATCTTCATTCATGCTAATTTAGGCTCGTTTTTATCATAATTTATAACCAACCTGCGTTCTAAATGCTTTTGGGCTTGTTCTCAAAAAATTAGTTTCATTGTAGTACGAAAACAAAATTCTCTTTGATATTTCGACCATGTCAACAATATGCACACTCAGATTATATCGTACTATATAAATTAGGAAATATCCAAAAAATATCATTATGCCCACCTAAAAGAACATAATCAACATAATTACGCTTAGAAAAATCTCTAAATTAAGAAATTACATTAAAATACTGCTTACAATCGCGCGAACACAAATAACCATTTTGTATTATAATCATTTGCAAAATAAATATTGTCAAAAAGTAATTATGAACCATGGCCAACTCGAACGTGATATTGTTTCACGTAAATAATCACCAACGCAAAGAGCGTGACAAATGATCCCACTAACAATTAAGATTTGGTTGTTAAAGTTATGTAGGTACTTATATGATTACGAGTAATTTTTTTCAATATTATTCAGCGTGAATAAAGTCCCCCTAATTTAATCGAAATCCATGAGATTTAAGGCATGGATCATATGTATCGTTTATTAAAGAAAGATTAAAATGTCATATGCCTCACAAATGTTAATTGAAGTATTGGCTTTAAATCACAACGGTAGGTACTAACTGCTAATCATAAACAGCTAAGAAACTCACTAGGCAATATTGTCATCACTTTATTTAATTAAGTCACAAACTCACAATAAACACATTAAAATAAGTTAATATACATAATTATAAAATCAATTCTAAAGTAAATGCGATAATGAGAACTTAGGTCAATAAATAACAATAATGTAAGTCAACTATATTAATGATAATACTGATCTAATCAATGAAATCACATGAAATATTTCGACAATACAACAATATTTTTGAGATATAGTTCATTTGGCAAAAATAATCACAGCAGCGTTAAAATGTGTCCATCGTTCCTGTTGTAGGTATAAGCATTTTATCGAATGCTCAAAAACCTAATACTAACTATACTAACGAAACAAGTCAACAGATAAAAACTTAAATCATGGCAAGCACACTAAAGTACTGGAATATATCTTAACGTTTTGAATGGACTACATTTTAAGTACAATCGACGTTGTATTAAAATCTAAACAAAATTTAATTTAATGTGGTCGTCAAATTACATCTATGCGCGGGTGACGTTTATTGATGTGTCCTTTGAATCTTTCAAATTTCCGTTTTTTGAATCGTCACCCATATCTTTAAGATCATTAGGCTTTGATTTGTCATCTTCTTGTTTGTCGCCAATAAAATTCCACGGTTGGATGTTGCCCGTACCAAATAATATGAAGAAAATTGCTGATACTATATAAACCGATGCTCCGATAAAGAATACTGGACGCCAGTGATGAAATGTATTCTGTAACAGACATAATTTGAATGAAACTCACTACAAGCGGAGAATTTATACAGCCTGTAAAACTGAGTTTAGCTCAACACAAGAATTGTAATAAAAAATAAAAAAAATATATATTTTAAATTTGAAAAGCATGGAATATCTCACTTATACAATAAAATAAAACTCATCATCTTACCCCGTTTCGAGTGAAATAAGCAGTTATCATAGGAGTAAAGAATCCAGCTGTACTCCCAACAGAATTAGCGATTCCATACAACGTTCCAGCGTAATTAGGCGCCAAGTCTTGATGATTTTGAAGGTTTGTCAAAGTTGCGGCTCCATTAAAACCCATTGACATTGTAATTATTGCCACAGACAAAGCCGTCGAGCATCCCGTATAACCCATTAATACAAGCAGAATGCCAGGAATTATATGTGAGAATAAACAAAAGAACTTTCTAATAGTTGTGGTTGACATCATTTTTCTGGACAAAATACAATCGCCTAAGGATCCAAATATCGTAGCAAGCAGTAATCTTGCTAGATACGGTAGTGCTGAAATGACTCCTGTGGCTCGCAATTCAAAATCCAGCACACTTGAAATAAATTTCGGTCCTACGGTCATTATAAAGTACAGTCCCCATAGGTTGCCGTAATGCAAAATAACCATGGCTAAGAATGGAAACGACGTGCATATACTCTTCAATGGAGGCAGACCCTGAAACGTAACGAATTACTTATGAACGCTATTATTATTACTAACTTGCAAATAGGGTATTTCCGAGATCAAGATAAAAAGGAAGGATAAATATTGCTTTTAGCGATTCCTTTTAAATTTGCTGTTTAAATATTCATCGGTCATACAATATAGATAAATTCGTCATAATCGCTCAATATGGAATGTATGTGTAGTTGGACAATATTGACTTACTTTGGATTTTTTGACCTTGTCACCAAGCGCGTCCATTATATACTTTTTCTCGGCGGCTGTTATTCTTGGGTGTTCGTTCGGTGTATCGGCGACCAGATACCACCAGAAGGCGCACCATATAAAACTCAATACAGCAGGAACATAGAATGCCGAGGCCCAACCGAACTTTTCCATCATAGGGCCCATGAGTGACCACGTGGCGACGATACCCAATGTCCCACCCATCATAGCACTGACAAATTTTCCTTTTTCGGCAGGTGGAGCCCATCGCGCTACCAGAACATGTAGTGCTGGATATGTAAAACCCTAAAACAATGACCTAAAATAATGACCAATTAAATCATGGCACATATCATTTACCTATATCCAACAGAGTAAACTTCAGATATTATAGCAAGAATCCTCTCGTACTATCCATATTGAATAGGAACTACGTAACCCGTTTTCCTAACTAGTTTACCAGTGCATCTTTATGAGCCTGCTAAATCTCTTGAAAATTTGATAAACTATACTCATTATACTCATTAAAAACGCTAGGCCATAAAAAATCGTCCGCTAGACGACAAGCAACCTGAGATTAAATTGCAAATTTAATTTTGTCAGTTATTAAAAGTGTTTTAATTTTTTACGTCGCTAATTGTTTCTGATATATAATCGACAAAAAATAAAGCCACTTATCATGATGAAATATGAGCGTATAAACGTACAACAAAATAGGTACAGTGTCAATTATGAATTAACAATTAAGTTAGTTGAGTGAAGAGTCACGTGTACACGTTAAAACAAATAATTTCATAGTCATGAATTTAATGGTAAGAACGTACCTAGAGGATTAAATATGTAACTTTATCGTCAAATATACCTCACCTTTTATTTTTTTTTTCAAATAGACAGGAAAAGTTTGAAGTTTTAATACCTAGAATTAAGTTAATTTTCCTTACTACATTATAGTTTGTTGATCTTGCATAATATATTGCATAATTATATTAATATATAAATATTTCAATCGATCTACTGATATAAGGGATGAGAAAAGGTGATATATTTATATACAGAAGTTAATTAATAACTATCATGAAAAACCGGGTATCACTTTACGTTCTCGTTTTAATGTTATACACTAAATTCAAATATCTTACCCCTGCACAACCAAGAAGAAAGCGCACAATGACCAAAGCGACATAGCCCCATCGTGCAGCCAGTGGACTCATAGCAGTCAGTATCCCACTGATGAGAGTTGTCACTAAAATCACGTATCTCGGACCCCAGCGCTCCGCAGCCATTCCTCCCACGAGCGACGTCAATGGATAGCACCAGAAATAAGCCCCGATTATTGTGCCTTGCTGATCCGTAGTCCAGTTGAAATGCTCTCCTTTTACCTGCACGGTGGAAAAATCTTATCAAAAAAAGTTTAGTGTTTTTATGTTACACCATAGCATGACAAAAATAATAGTTTTCCTATTATGTAATATCCATGAATATTCACATCTAATGTAAGGAATTTGTAAACAACTGACAATCGCATCCCGTTTGCATTGAAAGTAAGGAAAGGACGGTAAACTGAAATGTTTTCCAAGTTGAGTGATATTTTTGTGTTACAAGAGCAATTTACAATAAAATAAAATTATTTTTTATAATTTTTATGTTGCTCTAATCTCGCAAGCTGCACGTGTGACTATTGCCTACTTACATACATCATAGCGACTGTATTTCCCCCTTTTTCAAGTTTCATCACCTAATTAATTAACACTTGAACAATTGGTTTTTACCTGTTTACGTATCGTTGCCACATCGTGCACGGTACCGTTCGCACTCAGGGTCTCATTCAGAGCATCGATTTTTGAACCACACTGCGATTGCTTCCTGGAAACCAAGAACATTATTTTGTAAATTTATTCCAAACATATTAATTATTATCATATTAACAAGTTGAATACCCAAAACGCCATTGCCATTTAAATTGAATATATTAGTAATCAAGTTTGATAAAATTTAAAAGATATTTGCGTATCTAAGACGATTTTCTTGTAGACTTGATTATAAATTTTAAACTTCAATATTTACTAATTATAAATCAGGAAGGTTTTTTATTTGTTTTATTTATCAATGCAATGCGCTTCCGCATTCTTTTGAAATAAATATAGAAAATGTTTTGGACTATCTAATAAATAGAAAAGTTAATGGAAATTCAAAGGGTTTCTCTTTTGTTACTGTGTAACAGTTTTTAAATAACGAATTTCTACCATTTAAATGAGATTTAAAGTGAACATCACATAATCCTCACTGATAGTCCTTTTATATTTATATGATAAGAGTCCTAAAAAGTCGGATCGCGTCGTCTTATAAATGACTTAATTAAGATTATTATTTCCTTATCTATTTATAGAAGTCAGCATAAATGTCATAATATTTTGTCTCAACGTTGGCGAATTAAACCGGATAAAGAAACTCTAATAGATAACGAGATTAACAACAAGCAAGCAAATAAACGTGCAAGCAAGTTTTATAAGTATAGAAGTATATCTAAATATAAATTTAGAAAGCATCAAGTATGGTCCAGAGTCGTTTGCAGCATAAGTGGAATTCCTACTCCATAACCGATCTATTTTAAATAAAACAGGATTCAAATGTGCTAGCCCGTAAGAAAACAAATAAACAACCGTAGATAATTGCCCAGCAGTGTGCAATTACGTTAGTACTGTGTTTTATTTTCCATTATATACTTAACAGATCGAAGTAATTCGATCTGACTTCGATACCTAGACAATACCTACTACTAAATAGTATCAAATTCTCCTGCGCCTTTATTACTAGAAAAGTATAGATGACAAAATATAAGCTTCTGAGTTCTGTGATGTATTCTTCGAAAATAAATATAACATACTATGCATTATTTTATTAATTTATTTTTATATAATTTGTACTTTGTATGTTTAAGTATTTTTAATTTATCATTAAGTATCAAATAAAAGAAGCAATTTACGAATTCATAAAACTGAAACAATCGACAATATTTCAAAGTGAATGAGATTATAAATGAAAATTGCATAACGCAAATGCGTCGCGCGAATTACTGTTATGTGCTGAACTGCTGAGTTCATTTTAGGGTACCGTAGTAACGTGGCTGAAAATTAACCCATATACGTTATAATTTTACTTTTTTGTTTGAAACAAAGGTACATATTTTTTGCTTTTGATTAGTAGAGATAGACCCCTGCGTTTTGTATTAATCAGGAAGAATCATTCGAGGCAGTTCAGCATAGTTCTATGCGAAATTCCCATTTTTCAGATAATAATCGTACATTGACGAATACCTTTTAACAAATAATTACGTTATGAAAATTAAATAATAACAAATATATAAGAATTATAAATCACAATGAAGTAACAACCGTAATGTTGAATTTTACTTTATAAAATCTCCCACTTACGATGATTTAGGTGGTTCTGGAACCATTGCAATAAGATTCAGGCTTATATTGACTCTGAGCATGTAGATCACCCAGCAACTGGTAAATAACATTAGCCATAAGTTCAGCCTCACGGGGATCACATCTGAAATGAAAAATCATAAGAAACATACATATATACTAATCACTTAATACATCTTTTAAATAAATATCAGATGAAGTAAAATATCAGCTTGAAACCGGTCTTGAATCCTATCACTTTTTGCACGTTTTAGTGAGGAACATTTGATTTAATGGACTTTTAATTTTTATTAACTCTCAAACTCCAGCGGCTAGGACTACTAATTTAAAGACCGTGTATGGTTTTGCGACATATTGTCACAATACTCTTAATCTACGCCTTCATAAACATTTTAGAGTGACGTGTTTATGCGAAAGTTTTTGGCGACCTGTTTACTTATTATTAACATAAAACCTAAAAAAACATCGCCTTCAATATGTACAAATGTTGAATTTCTTGTTATTTTCCTCTTACGTAACGTTTAAATTCTAAATGTCAACTAAGCTCAAGAATTAAAAAAAATAACACTAATTAAATTACTTCTTGGACATGCTAATGCTATTTTTTTAATGGGACATATCACATGAGTAAGTTATTATTTCAAAGATAGTCGTATATTACTTTTTAAAACGAATTGCATTTTCATAATATTATTTTAAGCAAGCTCAAAAAATTTTAGCTCAAAAATTTTTTAAATTTATTTTTATTGATTTTTTTTGTAAGTATTACACACATTTGTTTAAAAAATCAGAATCTATCCCTTATATCCTGAAATCGAATACAAACCGCTATAATAAAATATTTTTGTAGATTTCTTCTGTATTATATAAAATACTTTTTAAGGGATTTAAAACGCGGTTAAATAAGATAGATTTATTCTGTTATAAAAATGTTAAAATCCTTTGTATTTCTCAGTAACATTTTTACAGGAATATTGTATACAACATGAATAAAAAATAATTACTTGTGTTACCGATATATGTACCTATATTAAATAAAAAAATATAAATCTGAATTTCGAATAAATGGTTTTTGTAGATGTTTATAAAAGCTTTAGGAACCAAAATTAATGAAATTAACATAAACTATGAGTGAGTGCTTTATTTTTTTAATTACATATTTTTTATAATAAACATGGGTCTATTTTAAAAATATTTTAAATGAATAAAAGCACGAGAAACCGCACTGTAGGGATTATTCAATAAATATTTGCAGACACTTCCCTAACATAACCACAAAAGTATTTTAAAGCTACAATACTAACCAATAATGTGTACAAATGACCGATTCTTATCAGTATCGAATCTCATTGTCATACATTCATAGCCATCGTAAAGGAAAGAACAAGTAAAGCATGCTTATTATAAATTTGTACAAACAAGTTTACATAATAACATAGTTATCAATATAAACAAATACAAAATTGAAAACTTATGTGACAATCGGCTGTTGTCATCTTAACGTTAAATTATTTAAAAATAATAATATATAAGAAAAAGTTTTCTAGGTAAACTGATAGGCTCATAAAATTAACAATACTTCTTCGTTCTTTCAATGAAAACTTAAAATAAAGCAGCAAAAAGAGTTCACACATTATTCAACAATATTAATAACGTCATTGACTTTTAATTACTGCAATAATTCAAAATATTTATATTACTAGTGTTTTTATAATGATAAATTAAACTATTCCTATTATTTTGTGAATGATGAATTTCAGTTATAGCGAAATCAAACTATTCACTGAAAATGAACAGTTTGATACTAATTGCCTACAACTAGTACCTACTTCAGCATATCGCCGTCCACTGCTGAAATAATTGCCTAGCATATTATTATTTTAAATATTATGTGTTTTATATAAAAACTACTTTGTATTTAATATTAGGGGGCGTCCATAAATTACGTGAGGTGTTTTTTTTTTTAATTTTTATAAGTATATTAAGTGTAAGAATAAGATTAGATGAGATTTAACTCTACCCCCTCCCCCCTTAAAAATCCCAATCAAATTGAATAACCGAACATATTTGAATAAAAAGTCTCACATGGTCATTATGTGGATAAATAAATGATACAATGATTTAAATGGTTACAATCAACATTGAATCGATCATAACAAACGGACTTTTGTTTGCGCGTAATGTTATACCAAAGTATTAGTACAATTCTTGGCCAGAACATATACATATATTTATTAAAGCTGTAAGTCTCTGAACTCTAGTTTTATTATAAAAAATAGTGTTCAATACGTATCTTGACTATAAATGATGTGTTAATAAAAATGCAGAACAATCTAAACATACTACAATCTACAAAAACACAAAAATATTTCTCTAAATTATAAGAATATTTCAATTTGATATTTTCAATTAATTTTTCATAAAGTTTATTCTATTTCTCGAAACGATTTATATTATAGCATTATGTCGTTCTCCCAACCGCACCTAATAGCGCATGATAATACCAACACAAGCACAATAAAAACGTTTTGAACAAGAAAACCAATACTGATTTCAATATATTTGCTAAAAACATACATATATAATTTACCGACTTCTTTGATAGCATATGGATATGAAAATTATATAAATCCCTTACGCTTTACTACGTGGTATAATTTTATAATTTATTTTTAATTTGACCATGAATAGCACCGTGTTAAAGCTATACTTTTTTTCATTTCAAGTCTGATCTACAGAGTATAAAAAAATATATAGTGTAATATATTTTTTTTTTTGTCTTCAACATTTTCCAGTACTTCGATGAAGTATTAGTTTCAGGACGTACATTTGACTGCAAATCGTAGGCACCATTGTAAAGCTAAATTTGAATGTCATGGTATTTTATTGTGTGACGATTGACAAGTGACCTCCGCAAAGATCATCCGTATGTACTAGGAACAACGCTATTTAAATAATAATTATAACCGTCGCATCGTGGTTAAATGAAGTTTATATCGACGTTTAGAGTGCGCTGAGAACATTGGACAATTTCAATTATGGTTGATGTAAAGTATAAAAATGCTGACTGTTCATATGCGTATTAGTTAACTGACAACAGTTTAAAATAGCTATAATGACTTCTTACAAATTAGCAATCATTTTATATACCCCCAGACATTTTTAATTAAGCTACAGATAAAGACAAGGAAATCAAGGAATTTTTGGAAAAAATAAATAAGTTGCTTGTAAACGAATACGTAGCAATGTTCCAATTAAGGATATGTTACTATCTAAACATAAAGAGTTCAATTCCGCAGAAAATGTATAATTAAAGTTGCACAACTTGTGTACATTATAAAATAGCCTAACTATCGATAAAGTATTTACTAGAAAATAAAGTAAGTACAAATCTCGCACAACACGAATCGCGAGATAAAAATCCTATAAAAGCACGTTTGCAATGTATGCGATTGAAATTCTTTTATCGTTAGAACGCAACGTTCGTGTAAACTGTAAAACAACGGCTCATATTTGATAACAGTCAGGCTTTAATCAAGTAGATAGAGTGGCTGTTGACGCATTGAAGTGTCCACAATTGATTGAATTTCAAAAACATTTTTCTTTCCATGTTATTAAATGAAGACGCAACGTGGACAATCGATGGAACTAATCAAACACCCTATGTTTGGAAAATATTGCATATACATATATTATAGTCTCGGACGCAATATTTGTAATGTTAATGTTTCTTTTCTGAAACTTATTCAATGAGCTAGATACAGTTTCCTAGTTAGAATTAACATGTATGTAAGACTACAAATAATCTTTGACTTATTGTACTTTATTCCTCATCGACATAGGTATAACAACATACTCTCAATTTATAATCATTATGCAAATCTCAATGCTAAGATGTTTTAATAGAGAATAAGTATTAAAAGTTTATAATATAATTCCATTTCGAGGAATATGTCTAAGGAATTTTACCCGTTCATAGAAAAAATCTAGGAGCAAAAGGGTAATAATCTGAGTACTTAACCCATCAAGCAACTATGCTAACCGCAAGTTACTTTCTCTTAAAATAAATATAAGTAAGTATATAGGCATCGTAAAATTCCGTTTCAATTTAAAATATTAAATATAACGTAAAAGTAATTTTATACATGAAACACTTAATTAAATTCTCAAAGAAGAAAAGATATTATACCTAGAGATGGATTATTTTATTCAGCTCTATAGATTTTATACTTACTTCTTAGAAAAGCACACAACCACGATTGGATACTTTATTTATAACTTGTAATAGTTTTTAAGGTAATAAATGATATGGTTTATTTTATTTTGATTGTATGTCATGTACAAAAATAGGCGTGTTTTAATTTCTTTACTATCCATAACTTGACATTTAACACAAAATACTTAATAAGATATACATTTTAACCGACTTCCCAAAAAACGGAAAGGTTATCAATTTAGGTTGTACTTCTTTGTATTATTGACAAATGATACGCTTACATAAATGTTTGGAATACTTAAACAACAATCATACTTGCTACTGGACTAAGAAATTTCTTCAAGACAACAATAACATAACATGCGACGATTTCACAGTTCTTTAACCGTGCATAATTTATTATTTTTTCTTTAAGTTAAAATATCATATAGATAGAAATCTATCACGAAGTTTAGAATACGCTAGATTTTATAATATCTACCAAATAAATCTAAAAGTCCTAATGTCCGGGTCATAATATAATCAACAAAAGTAAGCTGTTAAATCAACAAAAGTATTTTAATTTTTATTTAATGCAATATAAGAATAATCTGATGTAATCTGTAATGTGAATGTAATGAAAAGGGAAAACAGTAAAAAACAACATTGAAGACAAGCGCGTACGACGGTAAAATCTATTAAATATATTATATGTATCACTATTTACGAGGAAAGTTGTATTTTATCTTAACAACACTTTGTTCTATTCATACAAAATAATAAAATATGATATATATAAAATTAGAAACATCATATGCTAAATAACTCGTTAAACAACAATAGTTAAATATTTTTTTAGGAAAAATATTATAAATCGACGAAATTCACTCGATGGCATTATTTTTCACTATTAAATGTGAAATTAATGATTTATTTTTGTGGGTAAATATTCCTCACAAGTGAATACTCACCAAAAAATTTAACGTTTATCACTGCCATTTCCACGTATAGTTCGCACAAAAACAAACGATTACTTCATGCTGTCGTGATGAATGGTCAAGTGATGTGTTTGGCGCGCAGACGGTATGTGACGGTGAGCGCCTGCGACCAACAGCCAGCCCGGCGGACGTTCTTCTGTCAACAACTACAGAGCCTACGTGATTCTGCACCATCAAAGGCGTGAAATTATACTACAATTTTTAAACTATGATTTGCGTAGCGGATAATGTAAGATTTGAAGTTAGATTTATAGAAAGGAATATTATAACTGATGTATCCGTGTATTGATACCTACTAGGAATCGGTCGATTGATCGATTGATTAATGATCGAAGAAAGAAACCCAAATCAGTAACGTGAACGTTTATAAATACGATATATCATAATATCATCAAATTTATCTTCGCCTGACGATATTTTGCATATTTTTTATTCGATACAGCTATGTTGTATAACTGAATCTTCATGTCCTTTATAGGGTGGCCTTCATACCATGCGGCGTGAAGAATATTTGAGATTATCATCATGTCATGAGTTTTAATGTACCATTATTAAAAGTAATGACTTGTATTCTAAGAAACTTTTCTTGCCTAAAATATGATGGGATAAAAAACTTTAACTTATATTTAACAAATATTTATTTCGATTAAATGAGAAGTTCTTGTTGTATTGTATGAGCATTGAAAATTAATTCGAACTTAATTGTTACTATCAGAGGGTAGAAATAAAAAACGGTAAAGTGCGATTCGGAGATGCAGCCTTCGGAGATGCAGCGGAACAGAGAAAATATTTAATCTTCAGATGTGTCTAGTATAATTACATATACATATCAGAAATCACTTCCTTCTTGGTGTTCTCCAGGCATCCTCCTATTACCAATTTATGTTGCAGAGCGAGGTTCATTACTACACTCAGCTATGGAAACTAAGTAAGAGAGACGAGTATTAGGAAAGCCTTATATTCTTATGAAGGTGCCAATCATAATGAGAAATAATCTATCAAATCCATCCTGTAGTTTCTAAGATTAAGCGCGTTTAAACAAACAAACGAACAAACATAATGTTCGCTCTATGATTTATGATTTAAGCATACAAAACTTGATTCGAATGAAGCCTTATGTGGGCCTCCAGAAAAATATCAAGCACACTATTGCTGTACTGTATCAATCAACATCGAAATCAACTAGTCTGTATTGGCACCCCTATGCCACGGGCATAGTAAGGGAAAATATTAGTGTAACTCCTATCTCAACAGTTTCATAAAATTGTACAGGTGCGACCTGACGCTACATAGCAAGAATCTTTTTAAGACAAATCGACGGTGAATTCACCGGTATAAGTTGGCCCAATAGTACAATTCTCAGCTACCACTCTTTGATTATTGTACAGATGTTATGCAGCAGAATAACGCTCTGTCGCTTCATACAATACCCACGAGTAGAAATGGGGTGGTGAGACATGTATTCTAACCCGACGCTACGCAGGTACAATAACGTATAAGATAATTTTACTGTTTTAACGGCGTTAATTATAAAAACACTTATTCTAAATAACAGCTTTCGCGTTTATCTTTACGTTAAGTAGGTTAAGTTAGCGGATGGACAAATAAACAAGTATTGGCAAGGTGCGCGATGATAACGCCAACTAGCGGTTGCAATATCAGCGGACCGTCATTACGAAAAATAATAAACAAACAATTATTTCTAATGGTACATCGTACTTGATTAGTTCTCTACCTATATCTATACCATCAATAATAATATTTATCTTTTTTTTACATACATACATGCCACAATCAATAAAGTTTAATAGTATAGATGGGCTTTCTCATGGCGGACTTCACAGAAAGTAAGTAAATAAAACTTTAACCGATTTAAATGCGGTTTTCGATAATAAATTACGACACGCCCCACAGACGTTTTAGTGTTTATTTCATTTAAATCGGTTTACAAACAAAAAAGATATGAAGGTTCAAAGCGATCCATCAAAAAATATCAATGCGCGTAGGTAAATTAAGTTGAATCTTTTTAAATATTGTTTGCATAATGCTTTCTAATAAAAATTTTGCCTTCTCTTGATTTCCAGAGTAGATTACCGTCATGGTGGCCAATCACAATAAAGACTAACCAACATGCAGAAGTTATTATTTGCGTTTATAAGCAAATACGCGTTAAATGCGTGAAAACATACAAGTCTCTTTCATTCTGAGAGTATATTAATATTTAAAATAGAATTATTGGAATTATATAAACATGAACAGTGACACTTTTGATATATTTCATTAAGGATATAATTTGGACCTAAAAAAACAGTTATTATATCGCAATTATTGGATAGTTCTTTTAAAATAAAAGTAGAAGTTTATTAATGGGGTTTTTTTCAAAAATTAAGTGTTGACAAGATATATTTACAGAAAAACGTTTCTAAATCATATAAATTGTCATACCACCAAGTACAGAATTTTGTATTCCACGCTGCCTAAACCTCAGGCGGAAAGCTAGTTTATATTATTATAAACGCGAACTTTTAAATATAAATAAACATGCTTTTATAAGCATGTTTTTATAATTTTATAACCATGTTTTTATGATTTTATAAACATGTTTATTTATTTTTAAAATGCTCGCTCGTATCGATAATAAAGGTAAAAAGTGACAAATGGTCCGCTGTATATTGCTTTTTGTGCCACGGTGAGCACTGCGGTCGATTCACGGCTCCCCTCCACCTACTTTGCACCTAGCGAATAGAATTTCTATGAAACTGAAAATAAAAAAGTTAACATATATTTTTTATAATGTATTTTTTATATAACTACGCACTCACCTACGCAAATTATGACTTTTCATAACTGATTAAAACTTTGAGTACCAAGATCAAGGGTTAATGCTAACCCATTTTAATTCGTACAAGAGTAATGTGATAATACTCTTAACAGTTAAGTATTAGATTTTTAAAATTTTATTTGACGTCAGAAAAACAAAATGCTACTCAAAAATTAGTAAATTTTATATGATAAACATCCAGGCCTTCATAAAAGTAACTTATAAATTATAATTGTACAAAATATTTTTTCACGT
This sequence comes from Phoebis sennae, assembly GCA_001586405.1. NCBI lineage: Eukaryota > Metazoa > Arthropoda > Insecta > Lepidoptera > Pieridae > Phoebis > Phoebis sennae. The sequence continues at coordinate 352,077 of LQNK01000047.1, read as the reverse complement.
ATTTCTTAGGAATCATGCTAAAAAATGAGTTAATATTAGGCTTTAGCTGGGCCCCGGAGTTTCATCCGCGTATATTTCCCGTTCTCGGGGAAATTCCGGAATAAAAGCTATATTCTATGTCCTATCCCGGGTTTCAAACAATCTATGCCCATCCTTCATCAAAATCGGTTAAGTGGTTTAGGCGTGAAGAAGATATAGACAAACAGACAGATAGACAGAGTTGCTTTCGCATTTATAATATTAAATAAGTTTATAGAAGTAATGATTTTTGTTTGTTATTGAAAAATTTAAAAAATTATTTTCGGTACTTTAAGAGCTAGAGGGGAGAGGACAATTTAGCGCTTTGAAAGTGTTTAATTTCTGATCGATTGACTTTGAAAAAAATTATTTCTAAACCCTCGACGTTATTTTAAAAGAACTATCTAAAAATATCCTACACGTATAGGGTACACGAAAAAAAATTACTTTCAGTTCCATGTACGGGGAGCTCCCTCTTATATTATTTTAAATATTTGCATAATAAATATCGCAAAGCGTTTAACATCTACCTCATAAATTTCAATTGCGTAGATCTAATTGTTTTAAAATAAAGTAGCTATGACATTCCGGCGGACAGACGGATAGACAATTTTTCGCTATATATCTCGGAAACCCTAAAAAATATTAAAGAATCGAAACGGTATAAATTAAAAAACAAAATTACTAAATAGGATTATAAGAAATTTTTTATCTGATTTTAAGGGGAATTTATCTATCTGAATAACAATTTCGCCGGTAGTTATATTCTTTCCATTGACATAAAAAAATTACGTGACAGGTGACAGTTATCAAGTTTGTCAAATGTCACATAATAAAGGTCTGTCAAATCTAACGCAATCTCGAAAACAAAAGTAAAGTTTTCGTTCTAACTTCGTTCACTGTAAAGTTATAAATTGAAGTGTAATCACAATATGTAACTTATACGTCAGAAGATAAACTCTAAAGCGTTATATCTATTTAAGGAATCCCAATCTTATTACTGTGAAAATAAAGTCACAATTGCAATAAAAATATTGCAAATACAGGCGAGTTTTAACTTATCGGTATTTATTTAACAGTACTTTTAATTTAGTTTTTCGGCAGGTATTAGTGTAGATAACTGTGTTGTACTGTATAATTAAATATTCATTATAATGTTTATAGGGCGTTTATTAAATACAACTCGCACAAGTTTCAAAAGATCATTCCACATATCGCAAAAGTTAAATCAAGCAATGGGTATCGATGGAAATAACATTTTAGCCGAGTGCTTAAAAAAACAGGTACAGAAACTTAAATCTATATCAAGAGTTTTGTAATCAACAACATGTAGTAACTAACATAATAAGAGAATCAATTATGTGAAATCACACATGCTTTTAATATTTTAGGGAATAGAATATGTGTTTGGAATAGTTGGTATCCCTGTTATTGAAACTTCTATGGCATTTCAATCTGTGGGCATCAAGTATATAGGAATGCGAAATGAACAAGCGGCAGCCTATGCAGCGCAAGCTATTGGATACCTCACAGGTAAATAAATTCAATTATTTGATTTTAACTGCAAATCTGTACACTAATTTCAATTTCCTCATTAAAATTAATACTAATAAATCAAATCTATTCATAATCTTTGACTCTCATCAAATCAGTAATTGCCATAATTATCTTAATTAGATTTTTTACATAATAATCAGTATTTTGTAGATAATGTTACTATTTGTAAGTCAATATTTCAAGGGCTTAAGATTATAAAAATGGATTTAAAATGTGAACTAAGTATTGTTTCCATGTCCATTAAATTAAAAAAAATAGATATCACAATCCATTGTATACTCATGATGAGGCATTTTCTCATTGTTTAACATAAATTATATTAGTGCATAGCCATCAAGCATCTCACAGGTTAACTGATCAAAAGATTAAGGCGTACCACATAGCAAAATGTACACAAAAATATTTGTGAGAAACCTAAAAGAACTTTTCTGATTTCCAAAGGATTAAAATTCTATTGGTAGTGATTGCCCAATAGTTTTAAAACACAATATTTTAAGTAAAACTAACAATACTAAATGATTACATCCATTATTTTTTGTTGCATGTTTTAACCATAGATTATATAGCCTAATCCCAAAAAACATATATTAATGATACAAAAGATAGCTTAAGCAAGTCAGTGCATGGAATGCTTCATTCCATGTACATATATAAATTAACATACTTTGTACTAGCTATGTTCATATATATGGCTACAAATGGCATGTAATTGTAGATCAATTAACACTATGGTATGTATTCTTATATTTTATCAGTATTGAGTACAAAGTGCTGGAGTTGAATATTATTAACCCATTGTTTCTGCATTTTTTTTATGCAATTTTGTATGTACTCCTTGGACTGAATAATTAAAGGTACTTTAATTGTAGGCAAGCCAGGGGTATGTTTGGCAGTGTCTGGCCCAGGTCTTTTGCATTGTATCGGAGGTATGGCCAATGCACAGATAAATTGTTGGCCTTTGTTGGTTATTGCTGGCTCCTGCCCGCAAGATCATGAAGGAATTGGAGGATTCCAGGAATGGCCTCAGGTAAAATTAATGATGATCTGTCATAATGTCATTGTCACCCTTTTCTATGACTATATATTATTCTTGTATAACCCTTGGCTTGAATTGAAAGAAAGGGGATTTACAACATTCTCTAACTATATTACCAATTAAACGGACTCTTCATATAAAACTCATTCAAGACATTCTTTTTCTATTAGATTATTTTGGTATTTGACCATGTTTATGTATAAGTCATACACAAGAGAAATCTTAATTTACATCTTTTTTATATTTCTCTAATCCTCAAATTGTAAATTGCTTATTTTTCCTTTGAATCAAGGAGCAAAATACAAAATTTAAATATGTTATATAAGAATTCTTATATTATATTAGTATTTGTACAAGTATTGACTAAACCCTCTGGCAGATTAGGATACGATTTTCACACAAATTAAGTATAGAAGACAAGGGCTTTTGTAGAGAATTATTTTTTACTATAAAAACAAATATCCCCCTTCTACAGGTATAAGATAACACCAGCGAAATCAAACAAATACCGATAATAATTATTATCAACAACTATTTATTAAAACGTGCAGATATTCGCGTTGAGTAGGATTACTAACCTGTGTTAACGGACTATGAAAAAATTATCTAACTGATATTTTAAAAAGCTGATAAAGAGATAATAATCATAGATAAATTACACATGTTTTTGTATAATATCATAATATTCATTCCATAATAAGCATGTTATGATCCCTCTATATTTCTATGATTATGTATGAATATTAAATGGTCTTTCTTTTTTACAAATACGGCCATGTCCTCAAAACAATTACGATAATATACTTTCGTGGTAGTTTTTCGTCTAAAGACAAGGTGTAAACAGACATAATCTATAACATTTTTCCTTATCTCTTGTGAACGTTTTTTTTCTTTTATGTCTTTTAAGAAAACGCTAGGACAGTTTTGTTTGAATATTTAAAAATAACGACCTAATTAGGACTCAAGAATCGTGTCTTAATCTACACAAATATTATAAAGAGAAAAATTTGTTTGTTTGTTTGGTTGCAATGAATAAAAAAAGGCTCAAAAACTACTGGACCGATTTTAAAAATTCTTTCACCATTCGAAAGCAGAAATTATCCACAAGTAAAATAGGCTATATACAGGGTGTCCCGTAATGAGTGAAGCATCTCTTGGGGGATGATAGCTGAGCTAATGATCTATCAAAAAAACCCAATATAGGTCGTACAAAAATATCACTGTTTTTGAGATATTGAGGATTTTGTAGTTTTTTCAAAAATGTTGACCTCGCCCAATGTTTTATATTACTGTGACCGTAATTCTTCTTTGTTTTTCATAATTTTTTTACCAAGTTTTCTTTATAAGTTCCTTTCTTGAATACATGCATTAGATATTAATAGAAATATCAGACAACGGAAGAAAATAAATATTTATTTCAAATTTAGTATAGAGTAAAATTTTGAGGTCGGATTTGATAGTCTGTGGTTTAAAAAAAATGTACTACATTGAGACGGTCAGTGAACTTAAAAACTTCTGTTTTTAATACCAATTTCAAAATGGTATAAAACTTATGGTTTTTCCCTATAGCAAAAAAAATATTGCAATTTGAAATCAATTTGGGACCTATTTTAATGATACGTCCAGGATGATACTAAGTATGAAATGCTATTTTTTTTTTCATGAAAAACAAAATTAAATGTTATTATTGGTCAATATTAATAAGAATTCATAATTTGTTATGTGATGTATTATGTATAAATGCATAAACCTTCATGAAATTTAATTTCCACTTTTATCGTATGCCATTACAATTTCCTCACATTTCTCCAATATTATCTAATACTTATCTATGAAAATATTATTTTATTAATTTAAAATAAATCTTAAACTTAAAGTATAACAATTACTATTGTGCCAAATTTTAGCTATGGTGGCCAAACTTTTCAGACACTAACCAACATCGCGTGAGATTTCCGGGTCCATAATTATTGATCTATCGAACTGATGATAGGTGTAGTGGGAGCTGAATTCAAATTTCCAACTATTTCCATGGTAGAATGTGGCACATCATGTAAAATCAAAGGTTTACAACGGTATAGTACAATAACGGTTCTATTTAAAATTTTTGAAAATTTATTCATTTATACATAATATTTCACGTTACAGATTATGTATTTTTATTAATATTGGCCGATAATAACATTTAATTTTATTTTTCATGTAAAAAAATAACATTTCATACTAAGTAAAAGTAACTAAAGTATCCTGGACGTATCATTAAAATAGGTCCCAAATTGATTTCAAATTGCAATATTTTTTTTGCTATAGGGAAAATCCATAAGTTTTATACCATTTTGAAATCGGTATTAAATACGGAAGTTTTTAACTACACTGACCGTCTCAGTGTAGTACATTTTTTTTAAACCACAGACTATCAAATCTGACCTCAAAATTTTACTCTATACTAAATTTGAAATAAATATTTATTTTCTTCCGTTGTCTGATATTTCTATTTATATCTAATGCATGTATCCAAGAAAGGAACTCATAAAGAAAACTTAGTAAAAAAAATATGAAAAACAAAGAAGAATTACGGCCACAGTAATATAAAACATTGGGCGAGGTAAACATTTTTGAAAAAACTACAAAATGCTCAATATCTCAAAAACAGTGATATTTTTGTACGACCTATATTGGGTTTTTTTGATAGATTATTAGCTCAGCTATCATCCCTCAAGAGATGCTTCACTCATTACGGGACACCCTGTATATAACATTATGCTACGGGAGCGAAGCTGCGTGGATCAGCTAGTTTTTGATATTGTGATAGCGTAATATTAAAATTAAGACATAACTCATAGAATAATTTGAAAACGTTACATCTATTAAACTATTACATTTATTTCTCTTTAAATTAAGAGATAACATTCAATTTAACAGTGCAAGTATTTTTGGTTAAAATTGGGCGTACCAAAATTCAAACCAAAGAAAAAGCGCGTGACGCTAGATGACCTTAACCTTGCACCCGTCTGGTAGTTTCGAAGATTAAATGAAGAAAATTAGTAAAAAATATATAATAAAATTATTACTTGCTCCTACCAGGTTGAAAAGTAAATTCACCAATACATCCGAATACTCAAAAAATTGTCAATAAATGAACCAAGATAAATTTTTCTACTTGATTCGAATTGATTCTACCAGTCAGGATAGCGACACATTGTGTAAAGTTTTCCTTCGATGTTCGTAATTAAGATGAATGATACATGTTACAGGTAGAGTCAAGTCGGTTATATTGCAAGTATGCAGTGCGGCCACCATCCCCGAGGCTGATTCCGCTTCACGTGGAGAAGGCGGTGCGAAGCGCGTGCGCAGGCAGACCCGGCGTCGCTTACCTTGACATGCCCGCTACCTTACTTATGGTATGAAATATTGCAGTTAATTGACGCAAAAATCATCATTCATTAAAGATATTTTTACAGAACAGCTTACATATTATTTCTCATGACAAGCTCTCGTGTGTGCGAAATTCAAACAAGCTTATTAAAGCTCAAACTGTGTTTTATATTATTTCGATCGTTGGATGATAGGGACGGAATTTATTTATCTAACAGTACAGTTAGTGTAATAAGTACCATAATTATTATTAACTAGATTGCTTGAATAAAATTAAAATTTTTGTAAGTTATGCTCAAATCAAATTACAAATGCATGCTGTATTTAACAGTTATTACATGCATCTATCCCATATTCTAAGTTAGCTTCTTAGCTTTTTTTTGTAATTTTGTAGATAAACCTATGAATAAATTAAGCAAGCTAAACAAATTTAATTTATTCCTTTATAGTTTTTGTTTGTCTTTTTTATTTGCGTATTTTTGTATAATTTATTTAAGCCGCACATACATATGTATTTTAAATATTTAATGTAACATCAAGCATAACTGATTATCATTAGTAATTATAATATTAAAAGAAAATAATACGTACTTGAACATATTTTTCTACGTTATTAAAACATACATACCTAAATATCAGTAAATACTATTTCGACACAACTTATAGAAAATGACTTAGTTTTTAGGACTGACCCCTAAAAACTAAGTCATTTTCTGAAGTTCTGATCCAAAGTAATACGGGGCCCTATTACTAAGAATCTGGTGTCTGAAATCCGTCCGTCAAAAGGCTGCCTTTAAATAAAATAAATAAATGAATAACGTAGGGGGAAGTCGACGAGGACAAAGTACCATTGGACTACTACAACGCAGGGCCCGTGCCCGTAGCCCACCCGGACCCAGCGCTGGTGGACAAGGCGGCGGAGCTGCTGAGCCAGGCGCAGCGCCCTCTGGTGATCGTGGGCAAAGGCGCTGCGTACGCGCACGCCGAGGACGCGGTGCGGAAACTCGTGGATAATACTAAGGTGCCGTTCCTACCGACGCCTATGGGTAAGTGTGCTTTGATGTTGACAATGCTTTTGTTATTTATTCTTTATGTTCTCTTTTTCAAAAACGATGACGTAGTTACTTTCCATAATGTAAATTGGGATTTTAAGGGAAGTGCTATAAGCGAAGCTACATAACGACATAGTTTCATTTGTTGTAGAACTGATTTATTTTTTCATATTAAATAGAACGGCATGAAGATGATATTCTGGTAGGTAATAATTTGGATTCAACAGTAAAGCTAGTTTTTCACATAGGCACGAGTAATAAAAAATACAAAATTTTCCTAAATACAGGTTCAGGTTAACTTACGACCCTTTTCGGTTATGTATCTGGAAAAAATAAATACACGTGATATATTAATACAAGGGGGGGCTCCCCCATGTGATATTTCGTGACTTTATATAGACACCCCTTCCCCTCTTTTGAACCTCACGTGAATAATGGACGGTCCTTATGCCTTATCATAAAACATTAAGTCTATGAATAAAAATGACATGTAAATAATTTGGAAGGCAAGGGAGTGGTCCCCGACGAGTCTCCGTACTGCGTGGCCACGGCCCGCACGCAGGCGCTGCTGAAGGCTGACGTCATCCTGCTGCTGGGCGCGCGCCTCAACTGGATCCTGCACTACGGACAGCCGCCGAGGTTCGCACCCGACGTTAAAGTTATACAGGTATGAAATGAAAATGAAAATTAAATTTTTGTTCTGTAATTATTATTTGGTGTGATTATGTATCTTTTTTTTTAGTTTATGTTAATAGCTGACAATTCATTAATTCAATTTTACCATGTATTGGATCTTCGTTATCTGAATAAATAAATAAAATATTCTTTATTGCACACACCAAGAGAAAAAAAGTAAAAGTAATAGGCATTTATTAATATATATTCTCTAATGAAAATGTACAAAAGGCGACCTTATGGCTACAGAGCCATCTCTTCCAGGTAACAGGTATGTTATATACGTGAAGGAATACTCAACAAAAGTTTTTTTTATAGCCAAGCAGGCAAACGAACAGACGGGTCACCTGATGGTAAGCAATCGCCGTCGCACATGGATATCACTACATAGTATAAAACAAAGTCGCTTTTTCTGTCATGTGTCATGTTGTATGTCCCTATGAACGCTCAAATCTTTAAAACTACGCAACGGATTTTGATGCGGTTTTTTTTAATAGATAGAGTAACTCATGAGGAAGGTTTTTATGTATAATATCATCCATTAAACCCGTGCGAAGCCGGGGCGGGTCGCTAGTTTGCAATATTAGACATTGCGAATACATAGATATTATTGTAATTTAAAATACTATTAAAATGATAATGATAATAATATACTTATTTGCAGAAAACAAAATTACAGTGCTGTAAAAACACATTTCCGCTTTTTATTAAATAATTATATACCATTTCAAACGGTTTCGATAATTCATTTAATTAATTTACAATTTTAATAGCGTGTTTAATAGTATTTTGAGTCTAGAACTTGGCGGTGTTGACCCGGAAAGCACGTGTAGCTCGATCCTGAT
>LQNK01000047.1:320429-342554 GCA_001586405.1 Phoebis sennae | reverse complement strand
GGGAGTGGTCCCCGACGAGTCTCCGTACTGCGTGGCCACGGCCCGCACGCAGGCGCTGCTCAAGGCTGACGTCATCCTGCTGCTGGGCGCGCGCCTCAACTGGATCCTGCACTACGGACAGCCGCCGAGGTTCGCACCTGATGTTAAAGTCATACAGGTACGTTATATACGTGAAGGAATACTCAACAAAAAGATTTTTTTTATAGCCAAGCAGGTAAACGAACAGACACCTGATGGTAAGCGATCGCCGTCGCAGATGGATATTTGCAATATTAGACATTGCGAATACGTTGCCGGCCAAATATTCATAGATATCATTGTCATTCAAAATATTATTAAAATAATAATTATATACTTATTTGCAGAAAACCAAAATTATAGTGTTATTAAAACACATTTCCTCACTTTTTATTAAATTATTTTATACCATTTCACGGTTACGAAAATTCATTTAATAAACTTATAATTTTTATAGCGAGTTTAATAGTATTTTGAGTTTAGATCGTAGTTTTGATACTTAGGTTTAGACCTCAAAAACATTACAAAATCTTGCTAAATTGATAATTATAACTTATTTATAACTTCCAGGTGGACATCGCACCTGAAGAATTCCACAACAGCATAAAATCCGAGGTCGCCATACAATCCGACATCAAGCCGTTCACCGAAGCTCTCGTTCAAAGACTGGCGAACAAGAAGTTTTCGCTGCAAACCAATAATTCCTGGTGGCAGTCGTTGCAAGAAAAGCAAAAGAAAAATGCCGAATTCGTTGCGGTAAGTTACCTTAAATTAACGTTTAGATGACGATTACGTCATATTTCAACTAATTGTAACTTTACACATTGAACATAGATACATAAAACATGCTAATGCATTAAAAGCTACTCACGTTAATAAATATATCCAACTTATAGAATCATTATCACCAATTAAATATTTTGAGTTATCATAACTGACTTTAACTTAGTCCCGTGTGGCAACGGGTCAGAATACGTGTGTCGCCACCTCATTTCTACCTCTGGGTTTCGTAAGAGGCGACAGTGAATTCATTTGGATTGAAATTTGTACAGAAATTGTTTGAAATCCGGAAAAGGACATAGGATTGCTTTTGCCCCGGAACGGGAGATATACGGGTGGAATTCCGCAGGGCGCAGCTAGTATGACATAAAACACTTACATTAAAAATATTGTTATTTATATTTTCCAGGCCCAAGCGAACAACACAACAGTGCCGTTAAACTACTACGCAGTGTTCAAAGCGGTGCAGGCGAACATTCCCAAGGACGCCATAATCGTGAGCGAAGGCGCCAACACCATGGACATCGGGCGAGGCATGCTGCTCAACAATAACGCCAGGCATAGACTCGATGCTGGCACTTTTGCTACTATGGGGGTAAGCACTTGTGTACATGCATTTTAGTCGTCCTTGTATATGAATATAATTTTCCATCTAATACCGATTACTAAACTCAGCTCATTATCTAGGCGATGTTCTGTCATTTATTTAACACTTTATAAAAGCATTAAATACAATAAAAACAGATAAGACAATACAATAATAGCATCAAAATAGGCGGTTTTAAAGCTGGAAGCCATCTCTTCCAGGCAACCCAAGAAGAGGAAAAATAATAGATAGGTAGATCACAATCACAACACTGGTAAAAAGACTAAGGAACTACATGCAACTATACAAAAAGTAATATAGTATCAGAAATACACATATGTATACATACATAATTAATACCTGTTATTGTTATCTATACTAGCATAAGAAACCTTTTGTTTAATATGAATATTGTATGTTTTATCTAGTAATAATATCTAGTAGGCGGGGTAGTATAATAGATATCTGACCCTTCCCCCTAGATACTAAAAAACGATTATGTGTGTGTGCAGGTGGGGCCGGCGTTCGCGGTGGCGGCGGCCATGTGGTGCCGCGACCACGCGCCCGGGAAACGCGTCGTGTGCGTCGAAGGGGACTCCGCTTTTGGCTTCTCGGGTTAGTGGGACAAAAAATACATTTATTTACTGTCTATATATTACATTTATTTAATTTACTGTCTTAAAGAGAACAGCAAGCATCTAACAATTTTTCATACAATATTGACCAATTAATATAAAATATCTTGATGCAGGGTAGCCTAAAAGTGCTATAACGAATATTCATTCACTAGATAGTACACAGCATAATCAGTAATCACCTTTATGCTGTGAAGATGTGCTTAATTAACTGGACACACTGACCACTTCATAAGAGATACTTATAAAAACTGTATTATTGTTTACAAACATAATTGAATTCTTCAATCTCAAAATAGGTGGTATGTTAAACTCGATTAGTTTAATGAAATTCTTCTATAGCAAAAATCACAATATTTTTCCAGGAATGGAGATTGAAACAATGTTCCGATACAAACTGCCGGTGATCGTTATTATTGTGAACAACAGTGGAATATACAGCGGCTTCGATAAAGACACGTACAATGAATTCCAGTCATTCGGCGATATCGCTCAGACGTAAGTTACTTATGTTTTTTTTTTGCTGTGTGGCAACAAATTATTATATAAGAATTAAAAATTGAGTCTCCACAAAGTTTCTCTAACTGTCTCTTAGCAGTTTTTAGATTGTTTTTTTGTTATTTTAATTTAGAAATTACTATCCACGTTCAAGCGTATATTTTAATCTCCAAAAACAAATATTGGAATATAATATAATTTAAAAAAACTATTTGAAATATAAAATACCTATTACTTTCCTCATTAATGCCCGGATTTTGAGTGAATACACTAACGCTAGTTTTTCTATTCAATAGCGCTAAACGTCCGCTAACTCTGACAATTGCGTTTCTGAGCAAAGCTTCATTGTAAAATTAGTCGACAGAAAATTTTATGAATCCATAGCTGTAGACAGTTTAACTTAAATACTTCGAGACCTGGTATAAGTCTCTCAATGCACATAATTAAACCAAGATAATTTTATAGCACACCACCGACGGCGTTGTCCAGCGAGGTTCGTTACGAGAAAATGATGGAAATGTTTGGCAGCTCCGGTCACCTGTGTCGTTCAGTGGAAGACATCGAGAAAGCTATCAAGGCCGCTCTCCAAGTGACCGACAGACCCAGCATTATCAACATTTTGATCAGCCCACAAGCTAACAGAAAACCACAAGCATACAATTGGCTCACCGAGTCTAAACTGTGATATTTTTAACGCTTTTGAATGATATTTTTAACTAAATCGAGTCAACTAGTTTCAAGTGGCAATCTGTCGTTTTGTCAAAATTGAGTTTGTGGTGTCACAAAACAGATAATTTTAAATAGTTAAGATAACTTTTATCCTGGTTAAAAATATCAAAATTGAAAATGAGCTTGTAAAAGTGGCTTTGGGGTTAAATCCATTAATACATTACAATACTCTGCAATCGCATAATACGTTTTTTGTCATTCCTAAAAATTTTGCAGTATGTTAAATTGCCAACTTTGAAACAAGTCTACTCTAATCTTGTTGGCGCTTATTGCAAGGGATTTTCTATATTTTTTATTGTTGTTGAAATTTTTAATATAAGGGATCAAATAAATAAAAAGACGGTTAAGGTTTAAGGATAATTTTTATATTGTCTGTCTATTGAGTCATTTATAATGTCACATCACATGTTTGTATATGTTGAACTTAAAATTATATAATAATAAATATATTATTTGTTATAAACTAAATCCCTGTATTTTCTTTAACTTCACTGTAAGCAAATGAATCGGCTGTGTAGGTGATCCAAAGCAAACAGAACATTGCTATTGTTATTTCTTCACACTTTGCTGAGGCAGCCAATCAAGAAGTTTTCTATCACAGTTTGTGCTGAAAGAAAAATCATAGATTATAAATACAAAAAGCTAGTTTACAATTAAAATACATTTGTTTATTACACACTTCATAAGCACCAACAACGTCTTTTTTTGGGACAGAAGTGCTTATAAATTCTGCATTTACCGATTTAAAAGCAAAAACTTGATTCAATGATTAAATAAAATTTTTTTTGTGTATAAATTGAGATCTACACAAATAAAATCCAAGCATGGATATACAATAGTGGACAGAATGCATGCGTGGCCACACCATTCGAGTTTTTACACATAAGCATTTCTTTGTTGTTGCCCACCTTTTTGGAACTACATCCACATTAATTAAAATTGTATGTAAATAAAAAGATACTCACCTAACTTGCAGTTATTAGTAGTAGTTAGTGTGTAAGCATCTTGATCATAGTCATTGGTGAGTGTGAGGTCCGCGCCCCGGATGAGGAGTTCGTTACAGGTGTAGGGGAAATCTGCCGCCGCAGCGTACATCAGGGCTGTACTACCGGACTGAAAACACAATCAAATTAATTTATATCTGCAGTTTCTCCCATGTATATCTCCAATACAATTACTAATATCCAATGTACAAGGGGTGTAGGTGTAAGGGTTCTTCATTTAGAAACAACAATGAATAATAATCAGAATCTAATGCTAAAATTAGCACCTCATAAAAATGGTGAACAAATACCTATATCGCGATCCAGAAACTGTGTTATTAACGCGACGCCACTTATAATATTAGCATAAATTTTGTAGCAAATTATAAAAGTTAAAATTATTTTGTTTTAGAACAAATATTAAATACATACTTAACATAAATTGTCAACTTGGTAATTGATGATTCATTAACATGCATTATTACTTCTGAGTTCTGAGATTTATACTATATTCTTTGTTATTTTTTTAAATAACAAATTATTCAAGCATCCTACATGTTTTGCATATGAACAATGAAAATAACCTTGATCCTTTATCCTTCATCATATTGATTACACATATTCTCCAAGCAATATGTGGCACTACTACTTAGCAAGTAAAAACTATCATAGTCAATATATAATGATAGTTACTTTGTGAACTTCCATTCTAAAATATAACTTGATTAATTATTCTTGAATGCCTCAATGGTTCAGTGGTTAACATGTTTGGTGCTTCAATGTGTCAAATATGTGAATTAATGTTGCAGTTTGTTGAGACATAGGTTGATCTTGTTATCTCTTGTGCCTATTTCGCACTATTCTTGTATTTTAGTCTAGTAGCAAGTAGTTTAGTGGCTAAAATAATTACCACTGCCCAAAAATATTTGGAAATAAATTTCTTTGTTTCAGGGAAATGATATTTTTTTGGCAATTTATAAAATCTACTAAATTGAAAAGTTCGGACTTAGAATAAACAGAAGAATAAAATGGATTGACTGGACTTGATTACTTACTGAGCTACTTGACTGAAGATTTGTTGTTCAGACACTTTTAGTTACTTAATTTCTAGTTACTAGACTGAAAATACTAGCATTGTGCGAACTAGGCGTTAAAGAAAATATAAGTGCACCAGATTTAAAATCTGCCCTATGTCCCAATAGAAGACACTTGACTTATTTCTATATTATTCTGGATATTTCTATATTATTCTGCAGTTTAATTATTGTATTATTCAGCAATTGAAGTATTTTGTTCCCATATTATCGCTCATATTTATATAATTACTAGCTGATATCTCACGTTCCTGCCGGATTTTATCGTATCTTATGTCTTTCTGTGGGTTTCAAAGAATCTCTTTATAAAATTTCATCCAAATCAGTCCAGTAGTTTCAGAGCCTGTTCAATTCAAACACAAAAAATTTAATCTTTTCTTTGTATATTGAAATAATTTGATTCTTTGTATATATAATCATATCATCTTTAATTCCACTACTAAAGAAGACATGGATAAGAGAACTCACATCATCTTGTATATCAGCATCGGCACCTTCATTCAATAGGAATTTCACAACCTCATGGTGTCCCCCAGCTGCTGCCAGATGAAGAGCCGTCTCGCCCTCTGGGCCCCGCATGTTGACATTTGCCCCACACCTTTATCAATAAGACATGAGCCATTTTGTATGCCTTGACATTCATTCAGATGGTGTTAATAATTTATATTAACATAATCAATGTAAAAAATGTCAAAACCCATATTAAGGAAATAAAGTTTACCTCCCAAATTACAACATATTAAAGCCTGTTAGCAAGCAAATATTCTTTTTAGTTAAGGATTTGCCCTAGAAAGCCAAAAAAATGTTATAGCTAAAAATTTTGAGGAATTGTTAATGTTAGTTTCCTTTCTCTGAAGTTGGCTGAAATTAAATATATCCAAATGTTAATTGGATACCAACTTTATCAATCTATCTGTCAACTAGTTTGCTTACAAGCACTTATTTTTATATGTGTAAGAGAGTTGGCTACTTCAGTAAACAAAAATGAAGTTGATGACCTGGGTCCTAAGTCTGCTATTAAAAATGCCAAAATCGTGTCTCAATTGGATTGTCTCAGTATAATATGGCACATTTGGTATTCTGTTAACTATTTAAGACCAATGGTGTGTCATTGACATATGATAAATATACCATTCAATTGCCATTGGACAATTTGGTATACTTCTATTCAATTGTCTAATAATAATAGTAAATATCTATTACTGCTCCATTACAAAGCAATCATGTTTAAATTTTAACAGAATACCAAATTTGTCACAATGATAATTGGATTGTAATTGATTCTCCCTTGAATCATAATTATATAAAACTTTATTAAACTAGTACTGTGGTGTTCACGATATATAATAAATGTTAGCACTCAGACCAGTGGGGCGCTAGTGTCACTTCTGACACTTCAAACCTGTCATCTGTGGCGTGCAGACGTATCCGTTGAGCTGTGTGCCTACTTACTGATATTTGAATCTTTTATTTAATGCTCACCTACAACCATAGGACATAACAAGTACAATTGAGGCCCTGATAAGTCAAGTAAAGAAGGGAAGCAGTCGCTACTCAATTTTCAGCCTGCAGTAAGTTAATAGCAGGTCACTTCTATATTTAACTTGGGTATTATATCTTGAGTACTATGACTGTGCCTTATGGTAGTAGTATAATTGTAGCTATTTTTTTTGAAGAAAAACAAAACTTACAAAAAATGAATTAATTGGGTTTTTGATCAAAATTCCATCATAAAAAATAAAGGATAGTGATACTAATTTATAGTTTAATTTTATAAATAAATTTATATACTTAAGTCTGTTTCTTTTTAATACAAGCCTAAGTTACAAGAATTTTGATAAATTAAACAAATTCTTTTCCCCTTGATTGAACATTCATAAACAATAGAGACAAAGCAACATTCACAGAACAAAAGAAGGCAACTTACTTACCAAACAAGGTCCTGGCAACTGTTTAATTGTCCATAACTTGCTGCCCAGTGCAGGGCAGTAAGGCCGTGCTCATCAGTAATATCAACATATTGCTCCAGCTTCACGTCGTCACGGGTTATTTCACCGCGACCTGCCTTCGCGTGAAAGCTACAATCGGGCTGAGGCAGTTCGGGAACCCGCGCCTGCGTGTTACCTACAAACACGACCTTGAACACTTCACAACTTATTCAAATCCTTCAAAATAGATAATCGATAAGAATCCTTATAATGCGCTAAGGACTACGGTTAACATTAAAAGGTCACCTCTTTGTAAATTAGTTAATGCTGTGCACTGCACCGATTTATATGGCGTAAAAGCACTCTTTCTAACTCCATTCAAATTGGGCGCCCATCGCTGGTAACCACCACTGCCACTTTTACTACTGTCTTGACTTCCAGAATCAAATTCACATTTAAAATTTTCCAAATTCTCCTGCTTCTCTTGTTTTATATCTAAATTCTTATCTTCATTTTTGACTGAAATACCTTCTTCCATAGTTACTCTACCGTTTACTTTTTACAGCTGCCGTGTGTTGATTTCGTACGCAAACGCAATTTATGAATATAATGAGTTGCCAGATCGATTTTCAAAAAGAACCCGGGTTACTGAAAAAAATATAAATTATGAATAATACATTTTTGTGAAGTGCTAATGAATTGTAAAATTTCTTTTTAAAGAAAACAATGAGCGATTTGTGCAAAAATATGCACGTCTCTGTAAAATTGTAAAAGAAATTTTGAAATCGGTCCAGTAGTTTTTGAGCCTATTCAATACAAACATACAAAAATACAAAGGTTTCCTCTTTATAATAGTAGTATAGATATAATGCTTAACAAATTAACATAAAAATGGCGAACAGGGAACATTGGCTCCTACGTTACAAGCAGTTATCTTATGGTTAATTTTTAAATACATATAACTGTTAACTACTTAACTACTGTTTTTAAATTTTAGAATATATTCTCAATATTTTACGTGATATGGTTTTGTTCGAGAACAATGTATTATCAATTTTTTTAGATATTAAATTGCAATCGATCTAGCAAAAATGTGAAGCTGATAACACTGAAAATATGTCAAGTAGAGTTAACAATAATCATAAAGAACGGATTAGTCAGTTCTTCAAATATAAATTAAGAACACAAGGAGCATTTGAATTTGAAACTTATTCTCTCTCTCTCTGAGATATTATTTTAACTTATAGTAATGCTATTTAGTAACAAATGTATCTCTTATATATTTTAGTTACAAATTATAATATAAGTCAATATATTTCTGATCTGTGCAAATTCACTTGTCTTTGGTTTTGAACTGACAATTGACATGTCTGGATAGTGGATTGTCATTTTTAAACTCAGACTATAAATGTAAATAAACGTTAAAATTTGAATTGAACTGTTATTTGTTTATTATAATAAATTATAAATAAATAGTACATAGTTCTTCCTTTTAATTAGAATGTCATCATCAGTACAAACGACTCAACAACTTCAACAGGATTTACAAAACGAGTTAACTTCGGCGAACCAACTGCTACGATTAATGTATGTTTAAAAGTGGCTCATATGAACAATACATGAAATATTATTGATAACCATTTTAATGTGTTATATAAACTTTTCTTTTCTAATAAAAAGTTCTTAGTCTGTCTTCTAAAATCTAACTAATAAACGAACTTTTTATGTTTAAACTCGCCAGATCTATAGAGTTGCAGAAAATCAAAAGTTTCACGATGGCTGGAGGAGAATTTGAAGAAAATATACAACAGGTATGTATTTATCATATGGAGTTTAATTATTTATCTATATAGTATGTACGAAACTGTCACAAAAATAGCATCTCAACTGTTCCTTAATTTTGTAGAGTTGTAAATGATTTTGCAGTCTCTCATCTGTCTTTTTTGCCTAACAATGCAATTAGTTCCATGATCATTAAACAAAATTAATATATGACTTTAATTATCACCTAAAATTATGATTTTGTTGTTCCAGAATGCATCTATTATTGCTGATTTAGCAAAATTACAACAAATTAATATAAAAGACCTAGCCCCATTAAAAAGGATGCAGCCACAACTTGATATGACCCAAGATACAAACCAAAGTTACCAGCAACATGATAGTTTTAGAAATAGTATGGATGATAGTCAATAAAGTGTTAAATAATTGTTCCCTATAGTTACTTAATGTTATGATTAAATTATTTTGTCTATATAAACTCTTTTGTGTCTTATTCTCATCACCAACTGCTTGAATCTCAACTCCATCAAAGCAATACTGTTATATTGGAAGAAACTTGGGTTATTGAAGTTGTCATCCCACTCTTCCCATAATTTTTAAGTATGGTACGGTAAGATGTTTATTGGTTACAACAAAAATAGTTTCACAATGTACAGGATGTTTTTTTATTTATTATTTTTGTACTTACACATTATTTATTTATTTTTTGCCACATTACACCAATTCATAACCAAATATTCATTGGATGAAGTTATACCCAGGTCTGTTGCTAGTTTTTGGTTCTTTTGCAAGATGTGAAAAATAAAAGGCATATTAAAAATGTTTCAAATTTCACTGTTTATTAGTGATTTATACTTTATACAACACTTTACAGGGTTAATATTAAGTTCTCAATAACCAACACTTGATTTCCGTATATATATATTTATTAGACCGACAGTGACATGTTTTTATTCAAGCAAAAATATATTCATGAGATTTTGATTGCAGATAAATTTAGAACTGATTCGAGGTTACATGAAAGCATTGGTATATCAATTTGTTGAAACAAAATTATTTACACATAACGCCTCTTTAATTAATGTCATGATTTATATAATAGTCACATATTTTCGATGAAGTAGTGTCATTGATACATTTACTTTTATTAAAAAAAAATAATCGCCAAGCGGTAGTAACAAAATTGTATATGTACCTTAATTTATTTAGAATATATTAGCTACTTATATTTTACCTAACTACTTATAAATTAAAGTAACATTATAGAACTAAACGATTTTGTGATTTTGGTAATTTTGTCATACAAGTATTCATTTAAAACTTGCCTCATTGACGGGTAGACCATATCCCATAGAGTGGTAACAGCTTAACTCTTAAGACTAGATACATAACAACTAGTTTATACACTATTAATGTTGAAATATAGCCGTTTTCTCCTTGAACCTTTGCTTTCGCAAGGCCTTCTCTTCCGCTTCGCGTCGTTTTTCCTCTTGTTCTTGAATTATTTCATCATGAAACTTGTTCGTTTTCGCGAGCTCCTCAATTTTAGCTTCAAAAAAATTTTTTGCTCCATTTACACCGACTTGGTCTACGTTTATTTCGGTAAGTCTTGCTAATGCTTCCAAACCGGAGTCCGTCTCGAGTTCACCTGCTCGAGCTTTCCTGAAAACAAACGCAGTTCTAAATTTAGTCCGTTTTCGATGCAACGCCTATAAAGCATTGGGAAATAAGAACGCCTTATTGACCAATCTAATTATAAAAAAGGTAAAAATATTCTTCGTGGGAGCGCAATTCTAAATACTCGTATTAGTATCGCTTATGGTATGTTCATTAGTCAGATCTATTAATGGTATTTAAAAAAACAATGTTTATAAATACTGAACGTGTTTATAATACGACTGTTTATCCACGATAAAAAGTAATCGGGCAAAAAGACGATTCAACAAAACATGATTTGGTATCGATTGGTTTCAGTGCTTGAGACGAGACTGGCAGCTGGCGCCTTATAAGGTCTGTTCGCTTAGGTCGACATTGTTGAGACGTTGCTAATGCTAAATTTGTAAAAGAATTATACAAATAATTTAGAAAAAATATATTCACGAGCAATTGTAAAATTAAATCAATTAGGAACCTAAACACATACCAAATAAGATACCAACGTATCTCATTAAAATTTAGATATTTGATTAACATAATGGAAATCAGAATAATAGCATATCTTGAAGGAATGCCGGTGATTACCAACTTAATGATTACTTGATTCCTTAATGAATTTCCTCCTTACGTAACTTGTCTGTTCTAACATCCATACAACACTACATTACATTCTTTTACCCATTTTTGTAAATTTTATAACAGCGTAGTGTATTTACCAAGTCAAGGATTATAAATTTATGTTGTAAATAAATTTTTATTAATCGTTGCAAAAATTATAAAACACAGTCTTAACCAGTCGTAGAGCTATTTAGAAATTCCGAAATGCATATTATTTTTGTTGGTCTTGGTTTTTTTTTTTGCGGCTAAAGAAAAAAAAGCCTTGTTATAATAATCATGTGTAATAATACAGCAATTAGAATTTATGGCGCTTATAATAAACAGTCGAATATTAATATAACCTGTTTTTAAAGGTCTACTGGGCTATTGAAAAATTATAAATATGAAATAAAAATGGATAGATGTAGCTGATCTACTGATAATACTGACCGATAGATAAGGAGAAATTCTCTGAAGCTTATTTTATTGTCTCCGTCTTCATCCACTTCAGAGATCATTGCTTTTAACCCTAGATGTGTCTGTGGTGCGCCGAGACGTTCCATCATGCGCTTCACTTCATTTAAATCCAAATAACCATCTCGACCTTCATCGAATCTGAAAAGAAAACACCTTGATTAGAAAAAAATTACGTTGCTTTTTACTCCTAACTTATCTAGATGTAAAGTAAAACTTTTGCTACATATAGATATCATAAAAAAGTGAAGTCCCGTGTCTCCTTTTTGGGTATAGGTTAGTGGATGTGAAATCTACCAAATCCGTTTCCTTAATCAATATTTAATTAGAGGCAATTAGGTGATCAGCCTTCTGTTCCCTGCCAGAGCGAGATTTTTTTTAAAGTCTCCACCGGGATCGAACTCAGGACCTTTGTGTTGCAACGCCACTGTACCACATATTACATCAAAATTCATATTAAATATAAATTAGCCTACTTCTAAGTGACAAAATACTATAATAGGAAACACCACCTACACATGGATTTTTATGGATTTTAATTTGTTGATGCATGTATGACCTTGGAAGTGTGTCGTGACTTTGTCGTTAAGGTAATTTTATTACCTTTACTTTCTACAGAAATGCATGTTTTTGATATAGTATAAATTTCTAGTGTCTCTTGAGTTTTAGCTCTTATAAACTAAGATGTTTTAGTAGTGGTAAAAAAAACTTTGATGTAGTTTTAGAGAAAACATATATTTCATCTACCATCTATCAATATAAATTGATCTACCCTTGGCTAGATTTTTACTTAGTCTCAGAAACTAATGATTGTTCCAGTTAAGTCAGAAAGATTTGCATATGAGAATCACATTTGAAATTCACTGTAGTTGCTCGCTTTGTATTCCTTGACATTATAAAATAGCAAGAACTATAACTTACAGCAATAACTTGACTGTGAAAGGCGATGCAGTTTAGGCGAGAAACAAATGGCAAACAAAATATGGTTTCTATAGTATAACTTTTAACAATATATTTAATGTCAATGCGATATCGACGGCCTTGTGATATGGCAATAGAAAATATATTAAGCTTTCACGTGTCTCGATGATGTAATCAACGATACTTTTGACCTGATAACTGAAAAAATGTAAAAGCTATAATGAATGAATAGTTTAGGTAAGTATATTATATAACGCGCTTACAATTATTTTCCTGGAAACAATGAATATACCTAGATTATAATTTGGCTAAGGCAGTATTAAGAACCACGATCGGTCCCAATGCATTTGCGATGAAAAGACACGCAATAATTATCAGCAGCGGATGCGTTGCTAATCTCAAGTGAGATTAGGTATCTCAACGTTATTGTAGTATAGGAAGCGTACGGGTAGGAAATCGGTCTCTAGACCCTTGTGACTTGGCATAAATTGTTATAGCACAAGCCACAAATACACACTCATGATGTTTTTCAGGGCAAATTTATTTTGGCAAAGTAATTTTAGTTTAAGTATTGTGCAAGTTCGCACAGCACAAGCTAAGCACGCAACGCTTCCTTTATTATAAGTTTTCCAATAAGTAAAATTGTATAAAATTAAAATATACATTAAGCAAAGTTTTCTGTATGATAGTTTTGCAATGTGCGAATGCTATCTATAGAGTAGCAAAAGGACCGTTACGTAAGAACTTCCTATTCAGTTTTATATAGAAAGTGTGATGTACATTATGAATACCAATCAAGATATTATACGACTATTAAATATGTAAGTAAGTCACATGACAAAAACGCCTCAAACTATTAGAAAATTATAAATCGATGCTCTCCTTTCAATTTTTGTCAAGTTACGTCATTAATATGGTCGCAATAAATGCAAATTCATTCGAATAGATGTATCATAGTGTCGTACATATTCAACATTTTTAGTTATAGACGTTTATAAAACAAGTATTTGCTAACTTATAGGGAATCCTTTGGGTCATGTTACTGCTTTTACACGAGAATCATCAATACATATACCATATTGTAACGCAATCTTAAATTTTAACAGTTCGAATCTAATGATTTAAAATCTACTTATAGATGCTGATTAGCAAGATGAATTTAGTTCAACGTTTAAATTTTTTCTTTCGTTTATTGATAAAAAATGGCTTGGAATTGCATGGTTTTCCACTTTTGTATACCTATTCTATAATAGTCAACTTATGTACGTGCTTTTACGTTTCCGTCGGTTTAATGAAATGATTTTGTTCCGGTCAAGGTAATCGGCATACTAGACTTTTATGTACCACCAAAAAAGTTCGCTATGTCCTAATGTAACACCAACGCACTTACTGCAATACTCAGGAGCGGCAATTAAGGTGCTCTTTTATTTGGCTATATTTCAGTTGAATATTCAACTTATTATTATTTACCAGAAGCTTGGGTTATCGACTTATGAGATGGAATATTGAAATTATTTTCTACCCATCATCCGTCTCCTAGTTTTATGCACCAATTTTCAGCCGAATCGTTTCACCCGTCCTTGAATTAAAAATATTGTAATTAGGACGACAGAAAGTCTTCTTCATCAAAAATAAAAATTTGTCCTAACAGTTAAAATGTTTTTAAATAAAATAGTAGGTTTATTTTAAATGAATTTCATACATTGCAAACATGAGAGGCGCGTTGAAGAAGAATCCTTGTTTTTAATTAATTTTTCAACCACGTACCCTGCGTTCAATATAAATTGGATGTCAGTTAAGAACCATTGACCTCGAGCAGAACAAAGGGCTCACCTACGTAACAACTCTTGTGGCCCGTAGGTCCACCCTCGACATTATTGCTGACACAGAAAGAGAATCTAAGCCATAGGTAAGTATCTCTTGGTACTACATATTTTATATATTTCTGTTTTGTTATATAGGAGCACTCCGGCGAATTTGATTGTAATTCGTTTACTACTATTATAAAGGCGAAAGTTTGTAAGTATGGATGTATGGATGTTTGTTACTCTTTCACGCAAAAACTACTGCACCGATTATGATGAAACTTGGTATACATACAGGTAAGGGTTCAGAATAACATATAGGCTACTTTTAATCCCGGGGTTGCCACGGGATCAGACGTTACGCGGGTGAAACCGCGGGGCGCGGCTAGTTCGTTTATAATACCATCTCATCAAAATTGCATACACTTATATTATTAGGTCTATTTGAATTTTGGACTAATATCTTATTTGGTATTAATCACCATCATATACGCAACCAAACAAGTTGTGTTCAAACGCCACAACTGAAGATTAAAATGTTCAGAAACAAGAGACCATAACAAAACCAGCTTATCTACTAGGATGGGTCTTTTGTGTAACTCAACGTATTTGATGTCAACATCCTATTCAAATTCGCGATGCCGAAGTGACCACATTGAAATGCATTCAGTGACAAACGACGTAATACCGACACCAATAAGTGCCATTGTTTTTACATTATGAGCCTATTTTAAGAATACAGTCGACGGTACCCAAATTACAATGATGTCTAATGTAAATGTAACCCACTTTTTTACTACTAAAGTATAGTTAATTATACAGTGTGGAATTTAGTAATAACACCTGGTAAAGAAGTATTCTTAATATATAGGTTCTTAATATTGTAAAGAGGAAAGTTTTGTTTGTTTGTATTGAATAGGCTCCGAAACTACAGGACCGATTTGGACGACTTTTTGTACAGAGATTCTTTGAAACCCCATGAATTAGATAGGATAGATTTTATCCCGAAATTCTTACGGGAAAAGGATATATATGCGGGTGATACCGCAGAGCTCAGCTAATATTATAAATAGAAAATTTTAAGAAAACATTATTGTATATTATATACGAAATAATTACAATTAGATGGGAAAGAAAAATGCATTCAAAGATTTCCGAAAACTAAAAAAAACTGAAGTTGTGATACAACTGCATCTATGAGGTAGTTTAAATATGATTATTTGATGGTATCTTTAGTAGTTTTCCTTCTGGTGGCATTGCATAATTCCGCCTTGTTTAATAAAATAATTTTTTAAACACCATCTTTCTACAATAGATGCTATAAAAAGTATCATAGTATGGAATGTTTATTTCAGTCACAAATATTTAAAAAAAGTTAGCTACATAAAACTTCAATGGGCGTTGAAAGTGTCACAAAAGCATTCGTGTGTATTTTTAAACATTTGCCCCAAAGGTAGTTGACGTTAAGCATCCAGAACATGAAACGCGGTAGGAGATATTATAAGCAGATATAATATATTTTACGAACGTACTTCTGTTATAAACATATAAGTCTTCATTTATTTATTTTTGAACTACAGACAATACTAAAACTAAGTTGAGAAATGGCCTTCATCATTTTGCATCGTCATTTTGTAAATCTTAGTAGAGATTAACATAATATGTAAACAACTACAAGATTACATAATTTGGGTCATAAGACAGCCATAAAATTAGGATATAACAGGCACAAAATAAACTGGGACAGTGATAATAAAATGGAAGCGTCTACTGGCCCAGAATAACGAAATGCCTTTTGCTTTTTCTCGAAACCAATTAGACAATAGTATTGCTTGAATTGTTGTCCTAGAAAAATATAGGCTATTCAATTGAGCAAGTAAGTAGGTTATGTTTTGAGTGCAAAATGTGACATCATTTGTACGATAATTTAAAGCTTTTACCGACGTCGCTTTTGCAAATACGCGTACCTACAATCTTTTTAATATGTAGATATATTTACGCAATTTATATACAATACTCAATGCCTATTAAGTTCATATAATAAATATGTTTGTTCGTTCAAATTCAAAGAACTACCTAGTTTGAATTATTGTTGAAACCTGATAAGACGTAGGTATTATATTGTAATGCACATAAAAGATCAGAGTCCGACAGTTGGTAAGTAGGTAGGAATTTTAACATGCAAAAATATGCAAGTCTTTACAGATTTAGTATAACTACTTGCATAAATTATAATAGCTTATATAAGTTTAGGATCATCTATGAGCGAACTTTCTTAATATTAATTGCTTTATGTAACACATGTCTGATTGTATCATATTATATTGCATTTATTCATAAATCAAATGTGATTAATACTTAATACTTAGCCAATAATCACATGATGCCAGATTCTTTAAATATTTAAATTGTTAATACGAGTTAATAGGTGTAAATCAATATTATGATTATAATTAATATCTAAACTCAAAAACTTCGACGAACTTATAGTTTGTATAAAATACTGATTCAAATTTTTCAACATAATAGATACCAACGTACATATTGTTTTCAGGTAAAGTAAATCTAGTATTGTTGCAATACAAGCATATTAAAAATTTACCGTGAAACGAAACGATTTCTTAACAATCGTTTATTATTGTTTGTTTCAGAAAACTGTATTACCAACTTTTGATTTCCTCTACCGCTTTACTGACCGAATTCTCAATATCAGTTTCCAAAACGCTACATACGATACACTACATCTATGTTAATTTATTAATGGCTTATGTCACGAAATGTTCGTGTATTTTACATCGATACCTTTCAGTTGAGTTTTTATTTCTTGTTATGTGAACTTTACGATATGTGTTTTTATTCTTCAGTTAAATATTTTTACGTGAATGGATTGTTGTTTTTACGAAGTATTTGGTCTAGAATACGTTCAATGTTTGACGTACGCACGTTTTACAACGCGTTGAGTTATTTTCAACATCATTGACCCCGTGATTTGTTTAACATCCATTTATTAAATGTGACAATTAACAAATCGCGTCATTGTCATTGTACACCAATCACAAAAGTGTAAACATTAAGTAGCGAGCAGTTGTTTATAATATCAATAAATAATATTTGCCTACATGATTCATTTATTACCCATATAAAATATGATAACCTATCAACCACAACTTTTTATTATTAAGTAATTGTTAAGCAAAAGTATGAATTTATGTTTCGTTTACATGCTCATCCATTAAAGTCTGAATAATTAATAGAATGAGTTTAATATATCAATAAATAGTGTTCTAATAAAGCGTCCGTAGTCCGTACCTAACCATTAAAATAAGAGTACCTAAATGAAGGAATTTAGTTTTTCCAAATAAATGAAATCGTTCTGGGGTTTCCAAAATTTCTATTCTCCATAATCTCCGAGAAATCTATTCTATTGTAATCATTGATATATAATATAAAAAAGAAACAACTCAGTACGTATTATATATTTTTGATTCAAATCCGCCTTATGTTAGGTATAGGTAATACTCCGTTATATACAATGGCACAATAAGATAATTGTCATAATTGGATATCGATCAGGAAAAAAACGCTTTTTGCTCAATTGAATCAGTTATTATTGTGTCAATTTACCACAATATTGCGTGAATAATAACGGGAAATCTCAGTAGATAACATTGGCGGTAAGGAAATAAGTAGTCTTAAAAATAAGCACAAAAAATTTAAAGACTAATTTCATTACAATTCACCGGAATTTAGATATCATGTTCATTAAGTTAATGAGGATTGAGCAATTATCAAGCAGAACTTTTTGTTGAGCTAAACTATTTTCTAATTTATAAATATATGGTGCCGTAGATCTCATCTATTACTAATATATAGCTAAAGAGTTTGTATGTTTGTTCGATTTAACGCGCGGTTCTCAGGAACTCCTAATCGTTTTAATGCCGCACATATATTTGTTAAAGTTATAATATTTGTTTAAATATACAAATGCAAATAAATGAACGGTATAAACATCGTAGTCTTAACGGATTTAAATTGAACGTTCTAGAAGAGCCACGTGACTCCTTATGGTTATGGGTGATTTAAAATAAAATGACCTCGGTCATGTGTGATAGCAATTTGCGAGGGTGATATGAGAATAAATTGCAGGAGCACCGGCGTCAGGGAGATCAAGGTTTCATTCGATTATAAAATCGATGGTACCTACGGAAAGGATATTTATGGAACTAATGATAAAAGAAGAATATAAATAATAATTTTATTGATCTTACTTATAACTTTATAAGTTTGAATTATCAGCTAAAAACATCAAGGTTTTTAACCATCTAAAATATATTCATAAATGTTTGCTGCGTTAATTTTAATGTTGATACATCACCCTCACAATTTAATCATATTCAAAGGGTTACATTTCCCGTCACCCTCCATTCATATCATTATGTACATATAGTGGTTGATATGCAAACATTTGTGAGTCATTCGGCAGCCGACATTGATTTTGTCGCGTGATATCTACAGACTCACTTCCTTTTACGCTGACCAATTTTACGAGTGTCGAGTATTGACCAGCATATAATACCCATTTCGGTTTATCACGAATAAAATGACTAACGTTACTAATGTTCTATTTTTAAGGGGAACGGGAAACTTTTATCGTAATCTATCCTTTAAAGTATAAAATAACGATTATGCCCGAGTCCCGATTTACATAGAGGGTAACAGGAGTAGGGCGGGGCTATTTCTTAGTATTTATTTGAAAGACATATATTAATTACTTTTCCTTTAAATTGGACATAGCTTAGCCAATTGTCAATATCAAATTGACACACAATGAAAAAGAATAATTTTGACACTGACAGTTTTTCATTGGGCCTAGCATTTTACAACCGAAACTTAAAGCTAGAATATACATTAATAAATTGATCCAACTACAACTAATAGAGTTTAAAAAGTTCTATTAAGGAACCCTATAAATATAATGTACAAAAAACCGAGTTTTCAATTATATTTGCTAAATATTATCGGAAGTCGATTAAAGCGAAGGTTAATCTACCTACTTACGCACTTACGATTGACTTTTACTCATAAACAATTATACATGTTTTGAATACGGAAAAGTAAACGATTATGAATCGCCGATGACTAAAGCGTTGACCACATTTATAAAACCAGGTAATATTATGTTTATTACGCGAAAAGGTGACTAATTTACTAAACACGGTGTTATTCATTTTATGAATTATTAATGACGTCTACTGTATACGCTAACGCCGCACATTTTAATTTTGAGCTTATCGCATAATTAATGTTTTTTAAACTTCTTAATTTTTTTATGTTAAAAATACATTGCCTTCATGCTTTCTAAGGATTAAAAGCAACTTTAATTTTTGAGATTTTTTTACATTAGTTTCACTAGAGTAGTAAAGAAATCACTTTTCATAAGGTATACCTACAATGCCAAAGTTTGTATTACAGTTTCTTAGCAAGGTTACAACTTACAATGTTGTATGCATTTTGAATTATACATCTATACAAATAAGTTTTATCGTGAATCGTGATAGAACTTATAGTAGAAGTTAGGTGTACTTAATAATAATAAAAACACTATTTTTTGAATAAAAACATACCAAATTGTCAATCTATCTAAACCTACATTATAAAAGCGGAAAGGATTTTTAGAATGTAAGTTTTTATACTTTCAAATTTATTTCCTCTGTCCCAGGAACTGTTATATAATATCTTAGTGTCTGATTTTATGTTTGAATACATTATAGATATTGTACTATTCCAAATTATAGAATTGTGCGAAAGTTCAGACTTCGGCTGTGTCGATATCAAGGTATAAGGCCAGATTAAAAAAACATGAAAAATTGTCAGATGTGTATAGGGCACAACAATATTAAAACTTCAATTATAACGTCACAAGCCGAAATCGTGTGAAAATAGAATTGTCTCGTGTGATAACTGAAAATGAAAGTTATGAATATTACGATAAAGATATGTATAATTCTTGTAAACACCGCGCATTCACATCGCCCATTCAATTTTGTCTCCCACGTCGCTCGTCGATCCCCCCGACTTACCTAATTAATTACATCAATTGTATTTTTCATATCGTTTAATTTTTTAATGAAGAAATAATAATAACAATATACTTTAAGTATCGCTGAATGATAAATACTTACAGAAAAATAAAGGGTTAGTATTAATTAGTATTCTTTTCACTCTTGATAAGACGATCATAACCCAAGCCATTTATCTTTATGGAACGTTAATTTGTGTATTGTAGGTCTTATCAAAACAAAAGTATATTATTAATTTTCATGTATGCGTTTCATTTTACTTTCCCGCACTTTTTAATTTTTACTAGCATTTGCGAAGTAGTTTAGCTTAAAGCTTTAATTCCAGCCAATTCATCAGGGTGCGGTGATTTTAAATGATTTTAAACCTGTTGTTCTTGACTAACTCATTAGCAACCTTGCTTAAAGTAAAACGACGTCGATATACAGGTAGGCACCGGCCAGGATGTCTCCTGCTAAGCGTTCACGTATACAGTATCGATAAAATCACCTTTATACCCTCTATACTCTAAAATTTACATTCGTACTCACTTGTTGAAGGTCTGCTCGTACTGTTTTATTTCTTTCCTGGAGAATTCGTGGAACTCTGTGAATACGTTCACGAATTTATATTTGGGCTTAATTTCCACGCCTTCTTCGAGCTTATCATTTATCGCCTGCCGCCTCATGAGAATTCCGCTAAGTTCTTCTGTAGCTGCCATAGTCGTGGAGTTATGAGAGACAAAAGTTCGAAGTGCGTTTCGCGAGGCCGCGTGAAGACGCGTGAATGTGTTCACTTGAGAGCGACCTTACAAACACTGGCAGTTTGGCCGGTCCACGGCTGTCGGCTCGTATTCCGCGCGCGCTCCGTGGCTCCGTGCTAGAACCGCGGGGGACGGACGGATCGACGCGACCGTAAGCCGCGCACTGCTTTACAATCTGCTTAATCTTACCGCACTCGACAAATTATGCCAAATACCACATAAACCACAACAAAACATAAGCGGCAAGCTGCCTATGACTGTTTTGATTGATGAATGACACCATTACTTAATAAGGATTTTAGACGGCAAGAGAACGGTTTTATTATTAAGTATAGCTTTAAATGGTTAGCATTAATTTTAGTTTTTCGTGAAAATCATAATCATGTTACAAATGCATTTAGAAATTTATCACGGTTTTGTTGGTTCTACTCAATAAGATTCTGTTAGCTATATGAAGATGTTTTCTTAACGTGGGTTCTTCTTTACAAAAAGTCAATTCAAGTAAAATTATTTCAAAGCAACACATATCATACAGACACTATAAAAATATCATGCTGATTGCTGATGATTACATTGGAAGGTTACAAAAAAGAAAAAAAAAATTACATTATTACCTTTATTGTAATGTAACCCAAGGAGCAAAATTGTCCTATAACTTAATCTTATATCTTTAAAAAGACATATAAACCTTCTATTAAGGTGTAGACTGTTACACCGGGTCCTATAATTAGTGTACAAGAACACTCTTTGGCACTATAGGTTATAGAGCCAAAATGCCCTATAAACAGTAGACGTAAACGTTTACTACACCATTTTATA
>LQNK01000047.1:304798-320030 GCA_001586405.1 Phoebis sennae | reverse complement strand
TACCAAAACAAAGTATCTTACACCCGTATTCTAAGAAGTTACCTTAATTTTACTTCCACTCAGGTTACGTCAAATATGACGTATGACAAATTACATTCGAAAATTCATGATTGAAATAACATAAAAATACAATATTTTATTAATAAATAGATCGAAGTAACGGAATGAGGTGTTAAAATTTCTACTTCGTAATTTTTTAAAGTTAGTGGACGTGACTTAGTAGTAAATTTCCGACTCAGAATGTAAATTTTCGTTGATAGAGGTTGAGTTAAGTCGAGTAATGCTCGAGATACGTATTAGAATACGAGTGTAGGTATTTATTTATTTTACTTTAAATATGTACGTTATGTACCGTATAGTACACTACGATTTACAAACCAGCCATGTTCCTAGGTTAATAACCAGGAAGAATGTAGCAGACACGTCGAAACCTCATTATTCGTTGAAATGATATAATTTATCGAGATGCGACATTATGACATGGAACAAAAACATCATCATCGTTATAATATTATAACTATAATCATAGTAGCCGACCTGACATACGTTGTCTGAACTCTGAAATTCTGAATAGTTGAATTGAAATTCGATAATTTTTCTGCGCTCGGCTTCGCTTCTCTAGGTTAATATAGTCTATGTTCATCAGGTTCAGGGATAATGTAGGATTATATGTTAATCTAAACTTAAATCTTTAATTTTATTCCGGCAACCTCTGTTTTTAGTTTTTTACCTTGTTCGTTCAATAATATAACATTATAATACAAAAAAGGATTAGCGTTAATGTCGTCATCAAGAGAAATGCACTGAATTTGAAATAATTTGTTACTTAAGTCCATTGACTTAATTAACTATATTAAATAGAAATATTTACTTACTATTACAAAAAGTTATAAATCGTATAAACGACTATGTAACACTATATTTAATATAATTGTCTAACGTTAAGTGAGCCATCGTATAATTTTAAATAGTTAACACGGTTTATACTCACAATTAAAACAAAGGTAATTGATATATTATTAAAAATGTATATATTTTCTGAAATCTTCCTAACTAAGTGAACATTAGTGCGGACTTCCCCCAACGCACCTTAGTCCAATATAGGAACCGTAATAATATAAAATTGTTTTAAATGGAAACAACAAGAGTTACAAAAAATAGAAGGGTACTTTCGCTTATGTTAAAGCGAGGTAATAATGTATATTGACAGAAATTCGTCACATCCTTTATATCACTCGCTTCTGGGGCTCTCAAAATTGTAAATGAATTCCGTTTAAAAAGGAAGTTGTGATTTGACTCACAAAGTTATCGTTATTTCTGGGAAGTGAGAGTTGACAAAAGCGTTTGAAATGATAAAAGTTAAGACAAATGAAATTCAAATATATAATAGCATTAGAACATACCTTGTAGTTACGTTTTATCTCATATTCATATCTAATCATAAAAATAAACATACGTTTCTGGTTCTAATCACAGTTATAAATTATAATTCTTATACAATAAGCAACGTCTAATAAACAGAAGACAATGTTCAATTTATTCTCATATTCACGGAAAAAAGTTATAAGTTGAATAAATAATAATTAGTCCTAAATAAGCATATATTGTTTAGTAAAAGGTTTTAAATATTTTGTAATTTCCATAGGGAATAAAACGGAACGGAACGGTAGTTATAAACTCCGCTAAAAACAATAATTATTATTTATTATTATTCATGGTTTTTATAGATGAATAATTAATTAAATAGCGCTTTTTGTATCAAGCTCCCATGCCTTCGTCATTAAGTATGTATTAAATTACAATTAGTTTGTAAGTACTGAATTGAAAAAATTACAATTCCCTCACTGCTTAGCTATTAACTTTTTAGTAATAATTGGATCGTAAGATACAGATATTATATCATACAAGAATCGCAGGTTATACAGCATATTATTACTCTACCCACTTCCAATGGCTCTTATGAAGGAATGGGGATATCCGCTAGAGCAGGGTAGCGTTTATTAGAAGGGACTAAGAACGCCCTGAAAACTTGGTAGTAAAGGTCCAATGTTCTAATCCGTAGAGCGGTAAATTGCTCATAAGAAAATTCTCTAATATTTTCAAGAATTTTGGAATTATTAAGAATGGTGATTAAGTATTCTTAACCACAATTATATCTTAAATAAATCAAATAATATACTTATTAATGTTTAATTAGTAATTACATTAATTGGTTGAACACTAATTTATATACAGAATATTTTACTTTACGGTAAATCTTGGGCGAAAGAGTGGAGTACCATCATAAATAATAATCACTCGCTTTTAAAAAATCCTCTACACGAAAGATTAGCTTTCTTGGTTTTCTTAAATTATCCTGTCTTTAAATTGGGCATGTTTGCATCTACAACGCCAGACATTACAAAAGGTTTTATTTCTTTCAATTATAAAGCTCTCAATATTGGATGTAGAGGTTATGTACCAATACAGAATTGGCAAAAAATAATCGATGTTACTTGACCGAGCGAAAAAAATGTTAAATACATATTACACAATATATACATTAAATGACGTTTGCTATCATAGCTTCAAAGATAATCGCCCCGTTGAGGACTAATTAAAAATAATACCCATTTGTAGTAAGTTATTTTTATTACTGTTAGCCTAAAGTAAGACACACCTGTCATAAATTATTTCGTTACATTTGTTAATTAATCGAATACATTAAACAATGCTCCGTCATTATAATTTAGAACGCAGTATGATTGTTAAATATAATTCCAAGTAGCGAAATTAATTTCCTAATTGAACGCGGGCATCTCGGGGGATCACGGTTACTTGAGTAATGAATTAATTTAGACCACAAAAAACCGAGCCCAAACAATGTCATTTAAACGTTATTTCGAGGCTAGTCTTAACGGACGTCCACATCATGAGGCGACATTCGAGGTAACTTTTTGTCCTTGTAATAAAAGTTAAAGTCAAAGTCAAAATGTTTATTTTCCAAATTGGCCTCTGTTGAGGCGTTTTTAGAACGTCATTTACATTTGCATATTTTTTTTATTTACCACCGATTCGGAAGGAGCTGTCTCTACCGAGAAGAACCGGCAAGAAACTCGAGTAGTTGCTCTTTGTAGAAGATGCACTGCAAGACTGTTTATTTTTAAAACTAATATTTATTGACCTCTTAATATTTAAATGTTGCTCAAACTTTATTAGTAACTAACTGTTCCACGGGACTTCGCTCACTAAACTGTGATTAGAACTAGAAGAATAATGTTATATTATATGCCCAATGAACCAATGTCGCTCGGTAAATGTGCAGCTTTCTACATTGAAAGAATTGAAATCGGTCCAGTAGTCTCTATGTGAAAACATTACTTCATGCTGATTCCTGAAATAGGACGGTAGCTAGCTTCGGCCAATTCGAGCTGAAACAATGCTCTACTTCCACTCTAATTCATTAGCGAAAGTTTGTACAATGCAATGCATTACTTATTAATTGATATTGAATTGTATTAATATTGAAATTGTTAAAAACCTTCATTTACTTTTTTAGATCTGGAAGTCTCGGCAACATCGTAAATATAGAGCCAGAAAAAATAGAGAATGGGATTGTTTATTCACATCCCAAAAGACAAGGGACACTTTCAAATATAAAAGATTATTTAACTGACTACACCGCAAATTCTAATCTCCATGGTCTTAAATATATCGGTGAAAAGGAGCGATCCGGGGTGGAAAAGTAAGAACAATTTTAATATAAATAATGATTGAAAAAGCTGTTTATGTGTTATTTAATACTTATTAAATTTTTAGAGTTTTCTGGGCTATTATGTTCAGTGTCAGCGTTATATTGTGTTCAATATTAATAAGAAAAGTATGGATCAAATGGACCGAAAGTCCAGTTATCGTAAGCTTTGCGGAAACATCCATTCCCGTTTGGCAGGTATTTAATATTTATTATGTAGCTTTTAAAGGAATGTTGCTAAAATGCATGCTCGCTTTCTGCATAAATCCTACTCCTTATACGTCAGCGTTCATTACGACATTGCAGATGTAAACAAAGTATAGTGCAAAGTTATTTGAAACTTTTTTTAGATTTTTATTTTATTTCGCACCCAGAATTGCTTCTGTAAGAAGAAGAGGAAAAACTTAATTACTAAGGCTTTTTATTATTACTGCTCGGTAACCACATAATTTTTAATTAATTATTTTAAGCATGTTTTTCCGGACTGAGGAGGAATTTTTATTCGAGAAAATGTATGTATGTTTGTATGTCCATTTCTACAGCCTAAACGGCTGGACGGATTTTGGCGTGTGAGGTGTTGGATTCGTTATAACAGTGGTAGTGATATTTAGTCCAATATTTGTTTTATTCATAATTTTTTGAGCAGTCGATTTTTTTTAATAATTATAACTTTTAAATGTGTTTTTTTTAATAATTTATAGTTATACTAGCTGTTCCGCTTGGCATCGCTTCCGTAGCATAATGTCTACCTCGATTCATGGTCTACATCTAATACATAAAATCTCAAATCGGTCTCATTCAAAGAAATTCTTCAGTTATATATTTATTAGTATAGTTATTGCTTATAATAATACGATGGTTTTTTACTCACAGATTCCTTACCCCGCTGTGACAGTGTGTATCGAAACAAAAGCAAGGCAAACCAAATTTAATTTTACCGAATATTTTCATCTCTATAAAAATGCTACTACTTATAACAATATGACAGAGGAGGAGTGAGTATTTATTAAATATTTATGGTTATAATATTCTTTGATGAGTAATGATAAAAATTTAATTTCAACTTTGAAACAAATTAAACAAATATTTTGACATTTTTACTTTTATTCATTCACAATGCAGAAATAATTGAAGAACAATTTCAGAGAAGATTCTTCGTTTATTATTCGATCTTTTTTCGCTATACTTACCTACTTATAAATATGTATATGAAAACTTGACAAAATTTCCATTAAGTACCTAACTTTTCATTCATATAATATTGTTATGTTTTTAATATGCCTTAAAAATAAAATATATAATGCAATTGTTATTAATATAAACTTTCAGACGATTTTTATTTGAAGATGTTAGTTTATTATGCGATGACCATTTGTCACCAGCCACGGGCCGCAAATTTTCTATGGTTAATTCTACGATTCAAAACTTAAGAGAGGTAAGTTGTAGAGAAGAACAGGTACATTTTAGATTGTATAGGGCTTCATCCTATCCTATGAGGAATATCAAAAAAAATCTTAAAGGATCTAGAAGGCCTCTAGGCCGATTTGATTGGATCTTTGAAAAATCGACCAGGATTCGAACCCGCTGACTTTGTAAAAAAATAAATATTAGATGATAGGGAACTTTTCATCCGAACCTAACACGGTCGCGGGCGGAAGCGAGTAAGTATATATACTTACGCTGGCAGGCTGTAGATTCATTTAATGAAACTAAAAAGTAATTAAAATGCACATACTTTCTGAAACGTAGGTGGCTCCAACTATGGCTGAACTTTTCTTAGCGTGCAAGTGGAAAGACGTAACTACTGTTAACTGTTCAGAATTGGTTTCACCAATTCTTACCGAGGAAGGATTTTGTTATACTTTTAATAGTCTAAGCGCTGAAGATCTTTTTAGGGTTGAAAAGTAAGTAATATTAATTCGAATAATTGTGTTGTTTTATTTGTTACTTGCTAAAATACTCAGATGGTTTGGTTTTATAGTTTGCATACAGATTACGATTACTTAGAATTCAAGAATAAGAAACGATCTTGGACACTTGAGACCGGATATCCGCCTGGCACTCCCCTGGAAACCTATCCTCATAGGGGTTCCGTAAGTTTTATTTTTGTCACTTAATAAATATAAAAAATGCATTGGATGAATGAATGGAGTTTTTATAAAATTATATAAACACTTGCGGTTTTTTATTAACTCTAAAAACCAATATGTGAGCAGGTTTTGTTATTAAATATTATTCATACAACGTCTTTTATCCAATAGTACTTACCTACAGCTTGTATTTCAGTACTCTTGAAACATAATAGAAGTTTTTGAAATCAGAGGCTTGTAGGTTCAGTTAAGAATTCGCCATTTCAAATACGAAAAGAGTAAAACAAAACAATGGCAATTCTGTGTGAATACTACGCGAAAGGTGAAAATAAGTAGAAACATTCCTGGGCGATTGCCAAAAACTTACCGCATACCCGTCATTATGATGCTGCAGGTTTAAAGATTATTGACCTTTGCAATTTTATGTATGTATAACAAAAGACCAAAATATTGCCAGTCATATATTAATTATATTTTTGAAATTAACGCAATTTAGAAAAAATAAATAGAAGAAATAGAAACTAGGTCTTAAGATAAGTACATTACTTATATCTTAAATTCTTAAGCCTGAGTGCATCATAACAGCAAAAAATGGCAACTTAAGTGAGTAATTGAAAATATAAAACTATAGCTGGGTAAAGTCATGAGAATGAGACGATTATAATGATTTCATATACCTATAAGTTTTATTATTATAGTACTTGAGTGAGATTTTACTTGTGCTTTTGTATTTTGGCAACTTCTTGTATTTCAGGGATATGGTGCCAAGACTGGATTAATATTTGTTCTGACGGCCAATGCATCCGATTTGGATTATCTTTGTAAAGGTCCTGTACAAGGTTACAAGGTATGAACTTATAATTCTAACTAGATGTTTTTATAAGCACGGATTATGGTTCTTAATAACAAAAAAATGCAAAAGTGAAATCCTGCACTCCATTAGTTAAGGTACAGGTAGTAATCTTAATCCTTACTAATATGTATTATAAATGCGAAAGTAACTTTTCTGCGTGTGTCTCTTCTTCATGCCTAAATCACTGAACCGACTTGGGTAAAACTAACTTGTACAAGGGTTGCTTGAAACATAATAAAGGACATAGAATAGTTTTTATCCCGGAAATGCCGCGGGAGTCATACGCGGCTGAAACCATGGCGCACGCCAATTGAATTATAAACAAATTATTTGAATTTATTAGTGTTTAATAGAATTTCACACAGCCATTAAAAGTAGTACGTAAATATTTCGGTCAGAAGATATCGATGACAGCAGAACCGCTATAATAACAGTAGGTACCCGCTCCAAACTTAGGGCACGATTTTAGATAACGAAATTTTAAAATGTATCCTGTGTCAAAGTAAACTACGGAATGATTTTCGTCCAAATTTGACACAGCATTGATTCAATACGTATTATTTGTAATATCGCCAAATGCGATTCCGTTATGCCTGTATAATTGCCCGCTCTCTTACTTTAATAAACTGAGTGGCAATAAATGGTTTCTATGAACCAATTTTCTTTTTAGAGTTCTTATTTAAAATTGTCACTACTAAAACTGATAATCAATTTGACAGATTCTGCTTCATAATCCAGCAGAGCTCCCACGTCTTTCCCAACAGTACTTTAGATTACCACTATCTCAAGAAATGGTCGTTGCTGTTAAACCTCACATGATGACGACATCAGATGGTTTGCGAGCTTACGAACCTCACAGGTATTACAAATATTAAAAGATAAATAAAAGCATAGGTATTAATTTGTAATCACTAATCACATTACAATATTTCTTTGTTACAAGATAAAAAAAATGTTTATATGATTTTAGACGGCAATGTTTTTTCCCGAGCGAACGCTATCTCCACTACTTCAGAGTGTACACACAAGCGAATTGTGAAATGGAGTGCTTAGCCAACTTTACGTACGCGAGATGTGGTTGCGTACATTTTGGGATGCCACGTGAGTAAAGATGATATCTTTTCCATCACACTTTTTTCATAAACCAAAATTGTAGATCTACAATTATGCTACAAAAAAGTCAACGATGATACCCAATCATATTTTAATATAATTATTGTTGATACTACCTATATCTCTATCCTTTAGGATTGACTAGCAACTAGTATTTTTATGTTCAAAACATTATTTAAAATAATGATTTACTTTCCATGCTTCTTATGTCCAGTAATTGTTCAGGTGTAGATACCTAAATAAATAAACGTATTTATTACATATACGCCACTAAAGCATTATACGTATAAAAGGGTTTATTACGTTATATGTACCTAATCCACGTGTGTAGTTACGTAAATGTCATATTATAGTTTTTGTGTATTTTTATTTAAAGATGGCCCAGAAATGGCCGTTTGCAACGCCGGCAGTGTGCCCTGCGTGAAACAAGCACAAAGTAAGTGATAAATGAGTTATTTGATTTTTGTTTGATATCCTGCTTGTAGACATTGAATATGAAATACATACACGCGTGAATCTGAAAGGCTTATTACACTCTGCAAAATAAAGGGACAGTTCTTCTTAAAAAACGCAAGGTAGGGTAGGGTCACTACCACGGTTTCACAACGGGCCGTAAGATATAGTGTGTTCTCTGCAAAGTTAATGATAACTAAGATTTCTATAAAATTCTGCAAAGTATGTATTATGTATCGTGTTGACTTAATTTAATGAACATGTTTTACTCCATATAACTGTATCGTATGTTTCAATGGAACAGTCAGAATCTAAGTATGCTATAATTATATAAAATAAAATGTTAAGGTCACTTTGAGTCACGATTTCATTGTAATAGGTACGTGAAGTATTGCAATGATATTAATAATGAGTAAGATCTGTACAAGTATTCCTTTTATGCACACTGAGATTATTGTTTTTTGCTAAATAGTATCGAATGGTATACAAATTATATCTAAGGGCCCTCTACCTACGGCAACTAACGCATTTTAGCCTCATTTGCAAATTGCAACGCGCTACAGTACGCGCGCCAGATACCAACGCAACGAGTATATCGATGCAAAGTCGATTTTATTGCTATCCCTTTATCTCGAAGGCATATCTTCTTAGCATATTAACTAATCAGTTATTTTACTTACTGTACCTTATAAGTACAAGTTATTCTTTATGTTTTTTGCTACTATAAAGCAAAGGGCATAATTTGGTCTCAGCCGCCCTTAAACAATTGAAATATGTACTAGAAGTACCGCAGGCGTAAGTGTTTAGCGTTTGACAACTAAAGTTAGGAAGTGAGAGGTTTAGTACCTACATAACAGGGTTCGAAATATTAGCCTCACGGTATATTATATTACAATGTCTAATTCTTAAAATAAACTCATTTCAGTTGATTTGGTGACTGTAGAAATAAATTCAGGCCTTGACCGCGATGAACACTCTAATGACACTATGGAAGACGCCCGCATAGTTGCATCTCGCTGCGATTGTCTGCCATCCTGTACCTCCATCGAATATGGTGCAGAAACTTCACAGGCAGACTATGATTGGAAAGCTATTTACAGGGCATTTAGATATCCGATTACCGATGATGTTAATGAGTAAGTTATCATCTGTCAATAATATATTATCAATAATCTATTTTATCAGGTACTAAAAATTTTGGTAGCATTTTCTTGTTTGTGTTAAGGCAAGTATTTTTCATATTGAATAAAAATTTGTTTTAACGATTTTTAACGCGTTATTATCTAAGCGCCCGATTTATGGAACATCATTTTTCACATACCATGTTCGTAGAAAGAGAAGTAAGTAGTCTCATGAGTTTTGAAATAGTAATTAAGACATCTGTCAGCTCAGTCACCCATGACCACGCTCGCTGTAAAGTGTTCGATACGTTGGGTACCCATAGAGGGAAAACGATCAATTTGAAAAAGATAGATTAAATTTTTAGGTATATTTTTTCACACAGTAGTTATAAATTGTTTTTTTTTATTTCAGTTTGCTTTACACACGAGTACTGATATTTTTCAAAGAGCCCCAGTTCATACCATCTCGCAGATCGGAGCTGTACGGTCAAACCGATTTTCTAGCTAACTGCGGTGGACTCCTGGGTCTATTCATGGGCTTTTCGATATTGAGTGTCGCTGAAATTTTGTATTTCCTTACCCTAAGGTAATAATTAAATAATATTCATATCTTTTGTTCGTCTTTTTAAAATGATAGATGATTTAATTTAAACTTTAATTTTTTTGGTTTGTTGCAGAGTATGCTGTGCTATAAGGGGGAAACGGAGCGTTTCAGAAAGCGGAACAATTGAAAGCTTTGGAATTACCCCGAAACCTGCGAAAATAAAATCTCAATACATAGATTAATTTACTATGGATACTTTTCCACCTTGCACCTTATTTTGGGAGTGTATTTATGAAGCAATTATATTATTGATAATAAACTAAATTATTATATTCTAATGTTTCTGAAAATGAATAAAGCCTTAAAAGTTTTTAATGTATTTTTTCATTGTATAAGCAGTGGTAAAATTACTGAAATGATATTTCTCGAATAGCAATACAATTTTTAACCGAAGCATCCGATTGTAGGGATAATCAGATTAAACCGTATTTTGAACTTAAAGACGATTTCCAAGTCTAAAACGGTTCCGTATGCAAAACAATATTTAAATAAAAAAAAATAGTGCAAGTGGGACTCGCACACGAAGGGTTCTGTAACTCAATAAACAAAAAACAAGCTTGATTGAATACTTTCCTTTATTTCGTTAGGTAATGAGTAACATCATAAACATTTACATGAAAGATTATCTTCTCAATTGAGGAAAAGACTCTGTTGCCAGTTTAAAAGAAAAAATTATGGAATTGTAGTCACCAGCCCTCAACCAGCGTTTCGTGATTTGCGATTTTTCAATAAAAAAAAAAACTTATTACATACTTAAAGCTAAAACAAAAAAAATGAAATTTGAAAAATCGTGCAATCACGAAACCCTTTACAAGCCTGCCGATAACTTCAGTATTAAATTTATGTTTACATAATATAATAAATCATCCCTACGTTAGTCTAAATGGAAAAGTTACTATTTCCGTTATAAATCAATAGTAGATTGTTAAAATCGCATTAACCACAATTTTAATTTAACATTAAAATACATATCAAATGAAAATCATCGCTACAAGAGATCAAAGAAATTAGACTGAAATATCGGTAAAAATCAATTTTAAATAACGTCAATATTTTTATTCCAAAATGGCACAGTGTGACGCCTATTACCGCTAAAGTAACAATAAAGCGGAATATACTTGCATTACAATTTTATACTTTATTATCGATGCATTAAGTAATTGAAATAATATATTTAATTTTAATTAATCACCATTCAAGTACAGGTATAATATGTACATATTCTATGAAACGCATTTATTATTCGGAATATATTTGGAGTATGTAACATTAATGGAGTCCGAATATATCAAGTTATTTCCGAAGTTTTAGATAATAATGTCGATTAACAATAAACACATTTTTCTTATGGGAATATTGAGTATAACTGTATTTAGTTATTTATAAAAGTATTATTATAATTAGTGATGTGCCGAGTCGTGGTTAATAATCAAATCTATTCGGTTTGCCCTATTTTCATTGTTTAGTCGCGTATACAAACATGGACACTTGGAACTTTTTAATTAATACATGCGTTCGAATACAAATAGTGAAAAAGATGCCGAATACCGAATACCAAAAAAAATATTCGGCACATCTCAATTAATCATCTGATGCCTTGCTATTTTACCATCATCACAAAAATACAATTACTACCGAGGAACAATAAAAGGCAGTGTATCTGCACAAAAAGATAGGTAAAGAAGTCAATCTCATCTACGTACACTTTTCATGCCTACGGTCGTCAGTAGGCTATGAAAACCTTAAAACAAAATTCAAATTGGATAAAATCCTGCCGGCGATGAATGAGATCGACTTCTGCGCTGCTTATTTATACGCGTATACACGAATAATACAACTTATAGTATTAACTAACAGTGGGCGTGAACGCGCAGTGCTTTATAGACCTATTCAAAGAAAGTACACGAGTGGTGAATCTGTCACGTGACTTCTAAATGAAGTTAAAGTTGTATTAAGGGCATGCCACTTGGAACGCATTGACAAATGTCTCAGTACGCATACTTT
Organism: Phoebis sennae; assembly: GCA_001586405.1. NCBI lineage: Eukaryota > Metazoa > Arthropoda > Insecta > Lepidoptera > Pieridae > Phoebis > Phoebis sennae. The sequence goes on along the minus strand of LQNK01000047.1, from coordinate 308,062 downwards.
ACCTATAGAAGTATTGTTTGTGAATACGGGTGGTAGGGGTCATATTCCGAGAGCTGGTACCAATTTTTGGGTAGGTATTTGAGGCACGCGATTTCCTGTATGATACCTCTCATATTATATACCAGCATAGAACTGCAGACCTGACTAGTAAGTAGCGGGGATAATCTTGGTTAGACCTGACAGGTAGACAATCAAAGTATCTGTCTTTTGGAAAATACAATTGTTTAGCTATAAATAATACCCACTTTAAATTTCAAATTTCCTTAAATACACTTTGTATATACTTGTTCATGTATTTGCAAAATATTGTTGAACGCGCTTGGAGGAACAGGAGTTTAACAGGAGAGGCATCGTACATGTCTCCAGCGTGCCTCAAACACCTACCCAAAGCTTGTCGCAGGTGTCGGAGCAGTAGTGTGAGCGCTCAGTTCTTGCGGTTGGCGCGGTTGCGGCGCATGTTGGTGTGGCACTGCGGGCAGTACCACTTGCCCTTGGGCGGCGCCGTGATGCCCACGCACGGGTAGTGGAACCACTCGTACGGACACTGGAACGTTACAATCGACCCATCAATCGAAAATGTTTTAAATCATTTCACATTTTCTCGCAAATTTCCAAATTTCAATCATTTTACATCATATTTCGAAATTTTAAAATGCATTTTAATGATAGAACTATCATTAATAAAGGGTATTATCAATTTTCATTCACTAAAAACAAATTTGTCGCTTTGTGGTGGACTATTTCCCCCAATAAGTTTATGGAAAAATTATCGCCGAGTCGACTTCAAATTGAAAATTTTATTACTAATGTTCACAAACTTGATGGGTAAAAATATGGATTGTATTATATATACTTACTTTTATTGCGTTTCAATAATCGATATTCAGATTTTTTAACTATATTTTTAAGCCAAACAAAAATAATGAAGCCTATTTTTACACCACCCACACCTCAATTTTATTGTAACTTTTAAGGTTTATTAAAACGTGTACCTATTCATATTTGTTTAATGTCTAAATTAACTGTGTTCTTTGAATCTAAATAAATAGTTTTAATGGCAATGCCTCAACATCATTTGTTAAATAAATTGTTTTTATTAATATTACCATATACACGCGAAGGGCCATTCAACAAAAAAAAATATACTGCTTCACGCCGTTCGTTTACAGTGCGAGCTTTGCCCAATGAGGGCTATTATTATATACGTGTGTATTAGAAGTAACTTTCTTAGTGACATTTTTTTTTCTTAGCTCGTAAGTTAAAGGCGTACTCACATCGTGGTTATCGCAGGCGACCATATCGCCGTAGGACACCTGGTTGCAGATGCAGTAGCGCGGCTCGTTGGGGTCGTACGTCCACTCCTCCTCCATGTGCTCCTCTATGCTCGTCTTGTTCACGCCGCTGTTGAGAGCCCTGAAATTTTTTTTTTTAATAATAATAATAACTTTATTTGTTTAATTTTAGTTCTTATCCAAGTAGTCTGTCTTCCACCTTTTTATTCTTACTAGAAATTAGAACGCGTCGATTTCGTCCTGCTAAAAACATTATATTATTCTGGCTTTGTGCAAGCATTTTTATTGGTATTATCGCGAATGAGATAGAAGAGAAACATACAAGTTTTTGTCATAAAATGTGGGTTGATTGGCAGGGACGATCCTAGCTCTTGTAGCGCCCGCGTGCAATGAAACCCTGGCGCCCATTGGCCTGACACCAGACGGGTATAACTATTAACTTTGCCGTCGTAACAAGAAAGCTTTTTCATATTCCAACGAGCTATTTTATAAGTGAAACAAATTATCTAAAAAGAAGCCAGAATAGAGTTAGGTAGCCGTTAGTAACTGCCGCCACGGTGTTGGCTGGCCGCTTCAGACATATTATTTGTATACCATGGTGGTCCAAGACGATGCTCTTAGCTGTTTCAGGGAGCGCCGCAGCACCCGAGTGCATACCTGAACTATAAGTTAAGCCGCGCCTGCCCAAAAATCCCACTTGAACGAGAATCTGCCAAGCACAGCTAGTAAAAAATATTTCAAGTATCATCATGGTTACTCACACAGCAGTGGGCGATGAAGAACGGCTCGCGGCTGCTGCCACAGACTGCGAGTGCAACGATGTTCCACTAGACGTGCTGTAGTTGCTCTTCCTGAAACATTACATTATTAACATTCATTTTATTTTTATTCTATTACGTCTTTCTTGGTAATTTCATAGATTTTCTTTTATTTGATTTATCAATTTCGTTAAAGAGAGGTTGCAGTTGCTTCCAATCCCGGGTGTGCCAAGCGAATTTTCAAAAATCTTTGAATACCGTTTTCTATCTTTTCGAAAATAAGAGAATGTTTTGGTTGAGTAAATTTTTCTCTCTACAGTATTTAAAGTACTTTCTTTTTACAAACATACAGACAGACAGACAAAAAAACCTAACCACATTTTTAGCTTCTACCCCCGCTAATTCTTTTGTAAATACCTGTAATGCACAGAATTTTCATTTCTACCGTTTCATTATATTATATGTATAAATGTAATTAATATAACAAAATGGGGCTCACTTTTGTTTATTGTGTCGTTTGTTGGACGTGGAGGCGGCGGCGTGCGCGTGCACGGTGGTGTGGTGGCCGTGCACGCTGCCCGCCTGGCTGTGACCCGTGGGCACTGCGCCGTGACCTGCATATCATAAAACATTTATTTATTTTTATGGAAAACCTACAGCTGTGCTATAGAACTAGTCAGTTAACAACAAATCACAGCTTGTCATAACGACTATTAGTAAAATATTATTATTATACGGTCGTGACGTCAATAAGACGTTCGAGCACCAGACGTAATCGGCATCTATGCGCCCAGATACTGAACGCATCCACTCTTTTATATGACTTTGATGACAGCCAACAACCAACAAATGACATTTTCATTGATAGGTTCTGTAAGTCGATACAGACCCTATCAAAACATGAAAGCGTAATTTCGCAAGCGGGGCATGCGGTTAACCTGATGTTCAGTGACTGACCGCAGCTCATGAACATCTACAAGTGCAAAGTGTCGCAGCTAATGAGAGGACTAATGATAGGAAGTTGGGAGAGGAGCAGAACTTTTTTGGCCCCACCCGGGAATCGAACCCTCGCCCCTCGGTAGTAGATGCGACCGGTAGTAAGGAGGCAGTATGACACTGCACACTGCCCACAGCACAGTACCGTGGTCGTGGTGCGTGGCGTGGTGCGCGTGGTGCGCGGGGTGCGCGTGGTGCGCCAGCTCGCCGCCCGCCAC
>LQNK01000047.1:288548-304659 GCA_001586405.1 Phoebis sennae | reverse complement strand
TCACGGAATGTTCTATGTTCTTTTATACAGCTACTTTTTGCTCCTTGGGTTATAACTCTAGCAAATTTTATAAAATGCATTCCATCGAGAAGTGACAATACAGTCTATCACGTATGTATTGTTGGTGTTCCTTCAAATAAAATAAAAAAGTCGACGTTTAGACGATGGGACCAGAGATGGCGGATTTGATACCGTCAGCTTAAAAACGTCATAATTATTTATTTAATTATTTCATTAATTCACTTATTTTATCAAAATATTTCTTGGGTTGAACCATATAAAATCTAGATGGTAATCTTATAGATATTAAGATACATGGTTAATGTCGATTCTGTCAGATAAAGCAAATTAAATTAGAAATTAAACAGTAGAGAAGATGGTTACATGAGCCGCCATTTCTACATAAAAAATACAGGAAAACATCGACTTTAAATGGATGGCGCGCTGTCAAAATGGATATCACATCAGTATATATTGGAAAAAAAGAGAAAAAAATTCTGACTACTGATTTGTGATCTAAACACTGGAGAGTGTTGCCAGTCTTCCTCACAATCACAAAAAAGTGATACGATAACTAAAAAATAAATGTAATATATTATCTAATAAATCTTTGCTTGTTTGCTTTCACAGTACAATATAATAAAGGCGGTATACCTGTTGTGTGGCGGCGATGGCCTGACTAGCGGCTGCAGCAATGGCACTCCCCGCGTGGCCGAGAGAATATGAATCTCGGCCCAACGCCGCCTATAAAAATACTTCTATTTAGCGAAAGAAAATAAAACATTTTTATTCTGCTAACTCTGTCCCGCGGTTTATCTCCCGTTATATATGCCGTTCCCGTGTCCAGGATAAAAGCTATACTATGTCCTTACTAGGGTATCAAACAATCTCTGTACAAAATGCCATCCAAAAACAGACGGACACGGATTTACTTTCGCATTTATAATATAAAAGTAAAAAAGTAAGTTGCAAGGATGTACATATTAAATTTTCGAAAAATTATCATGATCATTAGTGATGCGCCGAATAGTGCTTCCAACGAATTGAACTGAATGTATTCGGTTTAATCTTCCGATACCAAACCAGATATTTCGCCGAACTATTCGTTTCAACATATTTTCATTGTTATATACAGGTTCAAATATGAGCGTTTGGAACTTTTTTAATAATTTAGCAAAGTACTGGACATATTAGGCAGAATACAAATAGTGTAAAAGTTGCAGAATACCAAATGAATATTCGGTGCATCTCTTATAAGTCTAGGAGAAGAGAGTCAGTATAGGAGAAGTCAGTTGTGGACGAAATCACCACGATAGGGTACGATGGTGCTGGCATACACAAAGTGTAAATGTACCTAATAAAATAAAGAAATCACCACGCGGGCCTTTTCAGATAGCGTTTCCCGTTAGGCACAGAGCGAGCGAGACGCTACCTGCGTTACCGACACAAATATACCTGTGGATTCGGACTTGATTTTCAATAGAAACTTGTGATTGTGACTAAATAACAATATGCATTTCGAATAATAACTGGGAGCTTCATTGTCATCAATCAAATAAATATTGTATGTTTTTATTATTGAATTAAATTGTTGTTTTTAGATAAAAACTCCGCCCCGACTTCGCACGGGTGCAATGCTAATACTAAATACACTAGAGAAAAACTTTGAACGTTGTATATAAAATTAGTAAAATTAGTCAGCCTACGTTTGCAATGTAAGCGAAAAAAATTGATAATTACCGACATCACATTAGAAACTTCGAAAAATAACAGTATTCTCCACTATTTAATGGATGTTATCATACATTAAAGCTTCCTCTTGAATCACTATCTACTAAAAAAAACGCCTCAAAATCCGTTGCGTATTTTTAAAGATTTAAGCATACAAAGGAACATAGGGACAGAGACAACGACTTTATTTTGTACTATGTAGTGATAAGCCATTATAGTTACCTGAATGGCAGAATCTGTCCTGGAAAGGCTTCCATTTGTAGCATGAGCACGGGAATCTCTGTTATTCCAACTTTCACGTCGCTTTTCGGCCCTAATCCGATATCTGTAATTATTTATATTTAAGACTCAGTATAAAACAAAATTAATTACTTATAACAATAAGTGCTTCTCTTTGTAATAAACAGTTAAGCAAATGTAATTTAATCTTTATAACAGTTCAAACATTGTCCAACTTGGCAAATGTAGTTAACTGGAACATGTTAAAGAGAAAGACAAACATAAATCTATGGCTTTTTTGAAGATAATGGTAAAAGTAAACCTTTTTAGATTTTTTATACTAACCTACTCTCTTTATAATGATTATTACTTGAAGTTGTTGTATGGTTTGTATTGGAATCGAGGTCCAGTGACCGTTTCTCAAGTAACTCTGTAATTCCTTTATTATCTGCCTCTAATTCACACTTAAATTTATGTAATTCTGTATCTGTGAAAAAATACATGAATACTTAGAAATATGGATTAACTATATACATCATTTGTGTAAGACGGCAAATATAAGTTAATACAGCCCTTGGACATCTAAACAGATTTAGAATTCTGTTAAAAACAGCAAAAAAATGACCCCAGTACATCTTCCTATCACAAAGTATCTCTTTTGAACTGTAATAGCTAGAGTTAAATTTTTTATAGATGCTGTATATGCTTATAGATGCTGATGCTTTTATATTTCTGTTGTGGCTACAACTACGACAAATACGATTAACAGAATAAAAGGAAAATTAAGTAGCGTTGTCATAAAATCCATCAACCAAGAAACCTTGTGTTCATACAAGCAAGATTTCTTGCCCTGCACACACATTCAATGCAGTTTTAAAAAAATACTAATTATTCAAAAGTATTGTGTTAATCATAAAATAAATAAATAAAATAATTAATTTATCACTTACCTAATCTCCGTAGGTATCTATCAACTAAATCATACATTTGATTTGCTAAAGCTACTTTCTCATCAGCTTCTTCTAATGTTTTATTATAGCCCTTCTTTATATCAACAAACTCAGTATCTGCTTGGTCAGTATTTATATCTCCTCTCCGACATCCACCAAACAACATACGGACTCTTTTTTCTAGTGTGTCCATATTATCTTAAAAATAAATGCAACAATTTATTAAATCGAAATATATAGCATTTAAAATACCAAATACAACTTTTATAGAAAAACTTACTTTGTACTGATAAGTCCATTTCACGCATTTCTGTGAATCTGTCCCTCAATTCTTGAGGAAGATGTTCGATCACTAAAATTAGATAACAGTTCCATTTTATTGCTTGCATTATTCAATATAACCGTATTTATTTTCATTTAATATAGAATGAGTAAAAACAAAATAATTTAAAATATTTTAATTATTTTGAATGTCCCGCCTAAACATATTATTGATTTTTAAAAACCTCAAGGTCAGACATACAGTTATACCAACCGTAATGGCGATTGGGTAACAACGAAGATACTTAACAAAAGGTACACTTACTTTCCAAGTAATCTTCGAGATACAACATTTTTGTGAGTACAATTAGTTTCCTATAGTATGCAAATGTCTATATTTATAATAGTTTTTGTGTTTAATTGTAGCTAATATTGTATTTAATAAAATACAAATACCAGTCAACGTGGACACTAAACAACGTCACCGGAAAAAGTTGACATAGACTAAATAATATAGAATAATCGCAAACATTTTATAGTGTTGCCAAACCAAATGGTGCTAGGACTATAATATTTTACGTCTATTGTTAAGGCAAATAGTTTTTTAATTTAATGCGGACAGCCAAAATATAGTTTTCTAATATATACATTATATATTAGTAAACTATATTTTGGCTGTCTGTATGAGCCAAAATATAGTTTACTAATATATAATGTATATATATTTTCAGACAATGATCCGTAGACCGTTGACAGAAATTAAGCTTAAACTTGAAGACTTACAAGAATATGAAAATTCCCGACGGGACCAAACAGCAAATCTATCTATTATTCAAGAAATAAGAGACGAGACTCCTAAAACTGGTGGAAGTTCAAAGACTGTTGAAGAAATACATAACAGAATTGGGTATACTGCTAAAAAAAGAAATAGCGGAACAAGTTCGGTTTAATCTCGTAATATTTAAGGTTTTTTATTCTATAAATAATAAATAATGATTAAGTAAATTATGGGTAGTATTTTGTATACCTTTTGTCCCTCATTAATCTAAGTTACGGCTAAAGATAGGTGTGCTCTTGCTCTAGTAGTATTCTAACGGAATCTAAATCGGGCTTGCCTTATTTTACTATTTATACGTTTGCTAGGAAATGACTATTATATCGGTAAATCTGCAACATTTACTATTATTACCATACACCCAGGTACCCAGCACCCATTTTATTTTCCAAATTTTATGTCAAAAAACTGTTGAGTGAAAAAAATTAATAAGACTCTAATTAATTTTATTTTGAAAATTAAGAACCTTTAACGATAATATATTAATTATAATTAGTCAAAAATATTAATGCCTTGTACTCAGTGAGTGATACATCAACGATTATTTATCTATGACTTAGGATATCTATTAATATTCTACATTAACCGAACTGTCAAAGATTGTCATTTGTCATTTTAAATTCGTTTTGCGTTATGAGAATTGAGAATAGGATATGACTAGAAGTTTCTTGAGAGCGCTCTAAATACGAATTATACATTTAAATTTCGAAATCGCCACAGAAACTGACATAATATTTCAGTAGACTTAGCGGCTTAGCGCTGTTTTATTTCATCCCTTAATTAACACTTTTTGTTAATCAATATGACCGACTTAAAATTAAATGAGGTTTGTTAACTCATGTGTTCTTCGTTTTGTCGGCTTGTTTTTAGTATATTTTCTTATAAGATCTTTTTTTGTAGCTAAAGAGTGATATTGATGAATTACAAGTATTATTGAAACAAGCAAAACGAAAGAAGGTACAAGATTTATTATCATTAGAAATTCGTAAATTGGAAACAGAATGGATTAATCTAAAAGAGAAGGCAAAAGAAATACCAGTGGAAGTATCTGGTTCGGCCGCATCAGTACCTGCCCAAAGCAAGAGGTACCAAATAAAATTAAATGGTTATGGTAAGTCCAAATAAAGATCTCATGTACTATGTTAATATCTTAAATTTTGTTATAACAATTTATTATTTCACATAAATCCACTATGATAAATAGTGCACATAATTACATATATCATTATATTTTATTTTAGGTTGGGATCAATCTGACAAATATGTAAAAGTATTTGTCACACTAAAAGATGTACACACTCTCCCTAAAGAACAAGTATATTGCAAATTAACAGAAAAATCTATGGAGTTATATGTTGAGAATTTAGATAATAAAGATTATACATTAGTGATAAACAATTTACTATACCCAATTTTGGTTGGTGAATGTCATTGGAAGCAGAAAACAGGTAATATAATTTAGTTTTGAAATACCAGATTAAAAAAAAAACAAACAATAAACTTCATGTTTGTTTACTTTTCAGATATGGTTGTCATTTTCCTTGCAAAATCTGATAAATCAGCAAAATGGTCACACATGACAGAAATTGAAAAGAAATTTGAAGATAAACGAAACAGCCGCTTCAAGACAAATCCTGAAGATATGGACACAAGTGATCCTCAAGCATCTATTATGGGTCTTATGAAAAATATGTAAGTATTATCATCAATAATAACTTTTGTCAAAAAAATAAAAACAGACTTATTCACACTGAAATCATACAACAACCTACCTTCATTTTCTTGATTCACTCATATCTCTGGAACCACTTTACCAATTTAATTTTAATTTAAGTTGCTTTCTATAGAATTGTAATCACAAAAGATTGTCTTGATATGACTTTTAGTGTTTTAAATATCAATTTCCAACAATAATACACACTTACATGCCAAACTTATAACTTTTTTTTAATTGAATATTAGCTATAAGCATGAGTTTGGCTTTGTGTCCATAATTAAAAAAAAAACTTTCTAAAATGCAATGTCACACATTATTATGTCTCTTATTATATTTTAAGGTATGAAACTGGTGATGATGAAATGAAAAGGATGATTTCCAAAGCGTGGTATGAAGGACAACATAAAAAGAAAACGGACACCCTTGACCTGTGAGAAAATTATTGAAATGCTGACACCCTGAATATTGTCAAGTTAGTTTTTAAGATTCATGTAATAAGTAAGCTTTATGTGAATGTACTAAAGAGTATACTTTGAATAAATCAATAAAATCAATAAATAAGATCGTTTTTATTTATGCTTATGCCAATAATAGGGGTATAAGATATTTTCAATTGGGATACCAACAACTTCTTAAGGAGGTCTTGAGGCCAATTTTGCAAAATTACCTTTGAATGATAAGGTATTGTTTCATCAATCAATATTTTTAATCTGTTCAGTGGTTCCCAATCTTTTCTTGGCTGGGGACCACTTATATATTATTATTGTTAGCAGGTACCAAGAAGTAGGTATTGAGTTGAGGCATGAATAAAAAGTACGAAATCTCAACTTAAGCATCTATTTTATTTAGAAGATTAACAACTGTAAATATGTTTTATATTATATTTTTCTAAAATAATGCGACTGCAAATTTCTACTCGAGTACATTTTTCGATTAATTCGTCTTCAGTATTTCAGGAATAGGAAACCCCATAAATGACCTGAAAATGAAAAAGAAAATATTTAACATTTATTTTGAAATGAATCCTATTATTTTTACTGCAACTTAATAGTTAGAAGATATTATTACCTGGTTTTCTTAATCGTCGATTTATTTTCATTTGATGCTTTAAACAAAATATTGCTCAAGTAAATGCCTTGTAGTATGTAAAACAGAATATTATGCCAACTCCAAAAAACATATTGAATTTTGCCTGTTGGTTTTGGTAACATAGCCATACTTTGAACAACAAAAGTTTTATCCATTTCGCGGATAAACATTCCTGAAATTCTCCTTTTTTCATATATAGAAATACGATCCCTTTCTACGTTATAAACATTTTTGGAACTATTTTCTGGTAAAGTCCTTCGCGTCTCAAACATATTATGATGTAATTCATTGTAATTTTCGCTGGCAATTTGTTTTTGAGCGTTGTTATATCTAACGTATCGTCTTTCATTAGTGTCTCTGTCCACGTTTCTAACTTGTACGAAAAATGCCCTTGTTTCCCTACCTGTGACTGATCGTGATACTCTGTGATCTTGAATTCGGACTTCATTATTTTCTCCTGTAAATCTCATATTGCGGTTTTGGATATGTGTTGGAACTCTAGTATTCCTGCGAACTAAACGTTCTACAGATCGACGATTAATATCTAGAATAATTGCAGACCTCTCAATGCGTGTGGATACGATTCTTCGGTCTTGAACCCTTTCTCTATCCATTGTTATAAAACTCTCACGCGACTGCATACTCTTGATTGATTTACTTGTGCGAGTCATGCTTGCCCTTTGAGATTCCCTTCTGTCTCTTTTTCTCAAACGTGTTTCATCTTGAATATTCTGATTTCTGTCGCGTCTTTCTAAATGAGACCAATTCATGATGTCTCCAGCAAATTGTTTTTCTGCATTAACACTTTGTCTTCCAACTCTGTGCCAGAAATGTGCAATTCTTTGTTCTTTTGAATCACGGCTGCGTGCGTTCCACCTCTCATATCGCCGCAAATTTTGAACGCTTCTAGAACGTAGAGTTTCGACATTCCTGAAGGCTTCATCTATATTCACTTTAAATGCATTGCGAATCTCAACGCGCCCCCTTGTTTTAAAGGTCTGTTTTGCTCTTAATAATTGAGTGTTCCTCTTTGTTCTCATTTTATGAACATCGTTAATGTTTCGTTCTTGAGGCAGTCTGTTGTCAACACTTATCTCAAAGTGCTTAGATGGTATTCGTTGGAGTCTTATAGAATTTGCATGAAACTGCCTAAATGCTCTGAAATTACGTTGTAAGGTTTGGGAATCTGTTCGCTCCTCATGACGCCAAGAAGATTGTCTACGATTGTCACCTCCAATTAAAAGATCTTTTGAACAAAGCTTATTGCCACAGCGTGCATCACGTAAATAGCATCGCTTATCAAAAACCAAAGAGCGCGCCGTACGTCCACGCCGAAAATTTCCTCCATCGACAATTTCGGATGTCACTAACTGAAAAATACAGAAAAGTGCGATGAAAAGGATACACCCGTAATGCATAGCTTTGCTTCGTATTTTTCTTTGCCTTCAGCTGTTCAACTGGAGATGGTTGGATGCGAACTGATTCAAAGGCTGCCGCTTCACCCTTTTATACAGGTTCTAGATTATAGGAATTGATATTGTATTAAACGCAAGAACGCATTTAATTTCAGCATCCTACGCAAAGGCGACACAAGCTACTGCACATATTTGTCATTTTATCGTTCAACGAATCGAAATTGAACTATTTATCGCTAACCATATTATAAATAAATAAGAAGTTAGTTATTTTAGATATTTGTTAAAGTAGGTAGATTTATTAAGCAATAACTTTTTGTCAAAAAATATAAACTGACATCCTCACAATAAAAAAAGAACAAGAAAATAACTTTAATTTTATTTTTGACATATACATTTAAAGTCGGTTTCTTTACATATTTTCCAAGATTTTGTACAGCCTTGGAATATATTTCAAAAATAATATAAAAGTTATTTTCTACTTTTTAGTGTGAGGCAGTCATTTCTATTTCTCTAGCAAAAAAATATTATTTTTAATTTTTAGTGACGTACTAACCCTAGAATAAGTATCTATGCATAATTATCGATTATTTAAGAAGTATTCAACATTTCTGCTAAATTTAGTTATACAAATATTAAAAACATCAATTTCATGGCTATAAGCGATAATGTAATTGAGCAGCTTTATTCCTCGCATAAGCGGAGCGTTTCTACCACTTATCGTTCAGCCTCCCAACCGGACAGTGAAAAGTGCCATGTTTTAATAGGTATAAACATAATTAAAACTTAACCGCAGAGCTGATTCTGTTGATTTTTGAAGAATTCTCTAGAATATCTTTCACATGGATGATCTGAATTGAAGCAAATTCTATGGAACTTCACTGACACTACTCTATCGAATGCAAGGATTCTCCAAATCGGTCCATAAATGCCGGAGATGTGCGGTATCATACATAAAAAATACGGTCGAATTGAGAACCTCCTCCTTTTTTGAAGTTGGTTATCGAAGTAGGTAAACCGATAAATAGTATTTTTTTATTTTATTAAGCCTGTTTCGTCCACTGCTGAGCAAAGGCTGCCCTTCTCTTCCAATCTTTCCTATTTTGGGCGATAGTGTTGTAATCCTTTTGGTAGGAATCAAGTTCTTGCTTTAGTCAAAAAATTATATCGCTTACAATAGATTTGTGAAATATTACACGTACAACACATGCACATGCATTAATCTTTTTGAAATCTTCATCTTCTTTTAATTAATGGCAGTCCTGTCACTGACGGATTTTGCCAATGTCAAGCTTTTTGAAATCACTTGATTCCATTTTCGAGGGCAAAATTATGTTTAGCGTAATTTTAAACTTCGTTCAATTACTCATAACTTCAGACTTGACTTCGAGGACGGTCTTTTGTGTACGGTCTGTTGTGTGTTATAGAGTGTTATTTCTAAAGTGAAATTAAGTACATATATACATAATCAAAAACTGACGTACTAAGAAGAATTTTTAACATGGCTTGAACCAGAGGCAAATGACAAATGCTGAAGGTATAGGTACCTACCTAAATAGGATTTGATTAGGTACAACATCTGAGTCCTATTTATACCTAAATACGTACTGCGTTTTTTCGGAAATCGAACGTTGAGTACCTATCGAAGTTGGTCGTCTTATTACTACTTTTCTATCTGTTTTGCACCACTTAGCTCCGGTATCGTAGTGTTATAAATATATATTATATGTATAATATTTTAAATATGCTCAAAAGTAGGCTTTCAATATAAATGTCATTAAACTATTGATAAAATCAAGGTATATTAATTATTTGTGACGAACAGTTCCTTTATATTTTCTTTTTTAGCTTTTCTAACCTATAAGTACGCTTTCAAGAAGATGCTCCTAAAATATATTTTCCCAAATATTTCTTGCACCATATATGCGCTTGTAAACGGCGACAAACATTGGGCCACCCCCACCCCTTTGATAGACCCCTTAACATTGGGTAGTGTTATTACACTTATTAGCCTATTGGCTAAAAATTCCTAAAAGTATCATCATGTAAAAAATAAGCCCTTCCTGGCTAGTGTCCTCATCAAGTGCACCTACATATTAATACACAGTATTCCCACCTATAATAGCTCCCCAGACCGATTTCGGCCATGGTGGCCAATCTCAACAGAGACTAGCCAGCTGCGCAGGAGATATTATAGTGCACAAGTGTACGCGCGAACACAGGTGCACTCTCTTTTCCTTTTACTCTCATAACCCGATGGGATGGCAGACCGACACGACCGGAGAGAGTTCAGGCGCAGGACCGACGGCTTTACGTGCTCTCCGAGGCACGGGGGTGTTCCAACACCGCCAACTTCCAAACTCAGGGCTGTTTAAGTTGAAACTAAGATTTCTTTGTCAGAGAAATCTCTAATAACATTTTTTTTTTTGGCCCCACCCGGGAATCGAACCCGGGACCCCTCGATCTGTAGTCAAAGATGCAACCACTAGACCAACGAGGCAGTTGATTCCCACCTATACTAATACTATAAAGAGGAAAGGTTTATCTGTTAGTTTGTATTGAATAGGCTCTGAAACGACAGGACCGATTTGAATGAAATTTTGTACAGAAATCCCTTGGAACCCCAGGAATGACATAGGATAGTTTTTATCCCGAAAATCTCATGGGAACGGGATATGTACACGGGTGAAACCGCGTATCTCAGCTTTTACGGTATATTCAAAAAAGGCAACCTGCCTACTTTTCTAAGTTACATTTTTACACGTGTCAAAAACAAAGTCATCAAGGCAGGTAGAAGTTAGCAGACATATAGCGCTATATAATACTTGTGAATGCAAGTTATATTCAACTACAATATTTATCGAAACTTGCTATATATTTTCGGGAATATAATATAACCTGTTTTGTTAGTGCAGTTTCCCATGCAATATACGTATACCTAACAACAAAATATAAATGAGGATGGGCATTCCTGAAATAAGTATCTACAGAACTATACCTAACATAGTAAATATTCATATCTGTGCTGGTGCACTGTTTATTATCTGACCCTAGATAATAAACAGTGCACCAGCACTCGTATTCCAATAATGCGATGTTCCTCTACCGTACGTAAGGGAATCAATTTGCCTTCTACCATCTTACACACCCCAATCGACGGCGCGCTCTTTTTTCCAGAGGGCATATTTTGCCTTTGGCGTCAAAAGAAAGAAAGAATATTTTTTTCATTTATTTTCTTTCTTGAAACATTGTATAATTAGTTACATCACATTGTATTGTTTCCATGTGTCAACTGACTATTCCTTAATAACTTAGACATAGTTAAGTCATATGAACTTGGTTTGTTTATTAGTTATGTAAGCTCATGTCAAAAAGTAATATTCGTATACAGTGGCTTTATATCGCAGAGAACACAGTGACCCATAATACGCCGTTGAGTACAATACCGTTCGTTATGTTCAATACCGTGGCAGAGGGGTCCCTGAAAATCAGCGCTTCGGCCGTCATTGACGCCGGTAATAAGCTGAGTGGCCACCTCATTTAGCTCTGCAATACTGCACAGTCGTGACATAGGCGTTATGTTTTTTATCTATGATGTTTTTCTGTGCTGTTGTAGAGATAAATTAATGATGTTTTCTTTCTTTCAATACAATTTATGTATACAATTTTAGTGGTTCGCTGTTTATACATATGTCGCCATACTGTTGCATTCTTACTTGTGTCTTTCTTGATTTTACTTTTGTTGTCTTTTTTGTTTATTTTTCAATTCAGATAAAAATTATCTATTATAATTTAGAAATATATAATAAGAACAGCTATAACAAGTATTTAACTGTAAGAACTGAATAGTTAAATTAATTATGTACAGGAAACGCAATGTATGCAAAAATGTATGTATTACAGCTCTGTAAAATGTATGTATGTGCATAGTTGTTGCAAATAAATATTTTTCTTTCTTTCTTTCTTTCTTTCAATCTCTTAGCATCGTATAGGCACTGTTGTGCGGGTAAATCTACATAATGTAATTCTATGAATGTTAACAACATTAAGGTTAGTAAATAAAAACTTAAAATCACAACAAATATATTTTATTATTAATATGCACGTAATCAATTTTACATTAAAATTTTAAAACTTAAGCCATTTTCCGTAATTTGAGTTTCATCGCTAAATTTTCCCTTCAATCAATCTTCATCGTGTTTGAAATAGGAAACCATCCAAAAGACCTGTAAATTAAATAATTGTTTTGTTAGAACTTGTTTAACACAACTAGACACAGGTACTTATGAAAAGAAAAATAGTATTTTAATATTTTGTCTTCAAATAAGGTTAAAAATAATATACCCACCTGGTTTTTTTGATCGAACATTCGTTTCTGTTTAAAAATTTGAATAGAACGCTACATAAGTAAATGCCTTGCAGTGTGTAAAATAGAATCTGCCAATTCATCAATACCGATTTCTCTTCATTTTTAAATGAATTAAATACATTTCTTGAGACGTCGAAACGAGCACGTTGCTCATTAGCTTCGCGTATCGTGTTCCTTCTTTCATGTTCAGCGAAAGTTCTCTCTGCTTCACGGAAGAAGACTGGTGGTGTTCGTCGCGACTCCGATCTAGAAACGCGATTCCTCTCTATATCATATGTCTCTCTGATATTATACGCCTTTGGCATTTCGGACACATATTGTCTTTCATTATCTAGAGTGCTACGTCTATGACCTTCGATGTTCCTAACATACTGTCTTCCAGCAAAGTCCCTTTCCATGTGTCTTACTTCTACAGAAAAGCTCCTAGTTTATCTTCGCACAGCTGACCGCAGTCCTCCATTACGTCTGTCGTGAATATCGCGTTCATCAAGTAATCGTACACGTGCATGTACATCGGTTCCCATATTGTTCGTCCTAATAATAGAACGCGATTCGCCTCGCAATTGTAAATTTAATCCTTGCACAGTTGAAGATCTTTCATTACGTCTAGTCAGCATTTCACGATCTCGGACAGCGTCTTTTTTCAACGCGTCGCGTGTTTGAATATTGATATTTTTATTATTTCTTGTTTCGTAATTTCGTGCCTGTCTTACGTCTCGTGAATCTCTCCTTTGGCTTTCTGATCTGCTTAAACGCCTTTCATCATCTTCTGAAGAGAATCTTCGCTCATTTTTTATGTACCGATGTTGTTGCTGTGTTCTAATCTGAACGTCATTATTTCGAGCTTGACGCCCTTGTGATCGAGTTTCATAATCTTCATTCCTAGATACTCTTCTTTCCATATTGTAATTTTCTCTTCCGTCTCTTTCAGGTCGGAAATATACAATATTTCGTTCAATTGAGTCACGATTTCTCGCAATACGTCTGTTTATTGGTCTTAACATCTCAACACTTCTAGATCGCAAACGTTCGGTATTTCCAATAATCATCCTACGATGTGCTTCAAATGCATTCCGATTCCCCACTCGCCCTTTTGATAAGCGAGCTCCTGGCAATAACATATTACGTTCTAGTCGCTCTGCACGAACATAGCCAACATTACGTTCCCTCACAGGGCTTCTGGCAATAATTCTTGAAAAATGGCGCGATATCCCCTGCGGCCTTACGTCATCTATTCTGAAATTGTTGCTTTCTCGGATAGCTATATTATCGGGCTGTATGCTCCGTAGGTCTACGCGTATCTGATACCGCGATGGATGGTGCTGGCGTCGGTCATCGGAGATTTTAGTAACACTGCGATCTTCACGTACATAGGATCGTTTATCAAAAAGAACAGAGCGCAAGGAACGTTCACAACGATATTCCCTTCCATCAACGATATTGTATTTAGAGGCTATCGGTTGGAAAATACAAAGCAATGCTAGGAAAAGGTAACTCCCGTAATGCATAGTAACCCTTGTTTAGTATTTTTCTGCTTCCCGTTAGTAGTAAAACAAGAGACGGTTACTTGTGGACTGGCTTTGAGACTATCGTGCCATCCTTTTATAGGGCTTCGGGATGAAAGCGATTGAAAATGTATTAGACGCTAGAATGCATTTAATTTCAGCGTCCCACGCGAAGGCGACGCAGACGATATCACATAATTTCATTTTATCCATGGAGTATATTTAAACAAAAGGAAGTTTTTTAACAAGGATATTCAAAATGTGTAAATATAATAAGAACATCGATTTCAAATGTTTGTTACGAGTAGGTATAATATTTTCTAGTCAGTTCCCCCCTAATACAAAAATATGCTTATATGCGGCGAAGTCATGTCATGTCAACTTTATGTCGAATCTTCTAACTTTATCGAGAAGAATATTGATGTTTACAAATTAAGCAACGGAATTATAAACACCAAAGCCTTCTGTCGTGGTCTTCACTACCAAATTCATATTTTTGCTTGGTAGATGTATACAGAATTCGTAAAGAAGAACAAAATTATTAAGTGCGGCCCGCAACAATCCCTTAGTAATTCATCTGCCGCGTAATTAATAGCCTGAATAACAGAATATTTACTGTATAGGTACGTACTCCGGATTCTATTCAGAATCTTTAGTTATCTACGATTTACTTAACATATTTGTCAATTTTCCTATCATATGGTAACGTACAGGATAAAGCTTAACTTTAGTCGCTTACTGTACCCTCATTCACACTTTATCTACGGTCCCAGCTGCACGGGAAAATTTGTCTCCTCGTCCTACATTTATTATCTGATTGAACCCATCGAGGCGATTGATTGTGCTCGAAATTACAATTTTATGATGCTTCCATTCTGACTAGTAATATCTTTTCTATAAAATATCTATATAATAAAAATCAGGATAGGTATTATCCTCACGGAACTAATGATATTTAACGGCCAAGATATTTCTTTGTTATCAATCATCACACCGTGGTCGTTCTAGCTAAACATATTTTTAGGTATGCCACAATTTTATAGATTGTCTTGATGAGCTAGCCAACAACTGGATTGAACAGCGGCAGTCGCCCAAACTCAAAATGGTACAATTTTATGTTATCTTAGCTATCTAAAATTTATCAAACGATAGTAATGTATTATATATACAAGAGCAAGACTTAAAAGAAGAATAAACGTCAGCAGGCTGGGTGGAAAAACAGAGACAATTATTGCCAGTAGGTGAGAATTGAGACAATCGGGATCGCAAGAAACTGAAATAAACTTGCATCATAATATAGAAACATCTCATGAGTTTGCTAAGTTTGTGTATAGATAAAACTTAATACACGCTTCAATGGTGAAAATTTGAAAGTTAAAAACAATTACTTGGTATAATTAATATCGCCATTGTAGCGCTACGTTGTACCATGTCGACAATCGATATCCAAGTACATATTGGTAAATGTAATGACAATTCCGTCATGTAAGCATATTATTTAATTCATTTAAAAAACTTATTCTTTTAGTTCAAAGACTAAACATGTAATTGCAATATCATCTGTGATTTGTTTAGCTTGTTTTACGAATGCCTTGCTTTCAACCATGTGTATGGAGGCCTACCCTTAATTTTTTTTCAAATGGATTGTACGGTGTACCCTATTAATTGTATAATCTATAGAAATAAATCCTGCCCGAAATAACATTGTGTTTTACATTATTTAAAAACACATAATTCGGATCTATATATACTTATAGTTATATTTCAGTCAACTAGAAGAGCGAAAAATGTAAACAAACCCATGACAGCATCATTAGGAAAGGCAAGCGTGCATACAGCATAACTGTTTAAAAGTTAAGATTATTACTGACGTTCCAGATTTTTTGTTATAATTTGAGTAATTGTATAATCTAGTAAAGTAAATAGCAAGAATAGTGTTTTAAATTATGTTCAAAGTTTTTTATTTGACATATCTTTATTTGGCATCACAAAGAAAAAAAATAGTAGGGAATAAATAGTA
>LQNK01000047.1:265582-288370 GCA_001586405.1 Phoebis sennae | reverse complement strand
ACAAAAAATGTCTTAGTAGGTGAAATTTTTTAAAGCAAATCAATTTTTATTTTATTTTTCCTCAAGAAGTCATGAGTAGGCCCACCACCTGGTGCCGTATTATCGTTGAATTTTGGGACACCCTGTATATAAAAAATTATATTTGGATATATTATCTATTTCGTCAAAAGTTTATTTTTGCAAGAATCCCGTTAATAAATTTCCATTTTATTTTAAAAGAATTATCCAATAATTACGATTTGATTACCGAGCAAACAACACTTAAAAAGGTTCAACTTAATGTACCTACGCGCATTGATATTTTTTTATGGATCACTTTAAACCTTCATATCTTTTTTATTTGTTACTTAATCGATTTAGGCCGTTTGAGGGGCTTGCCGGAATACATAATCGAAAATCGCATTTAAATCGGTTAAGTCATGTGCGTACATACGCCCGACAAACAGACAAAAATTCTAAAAATCATTGTATGAGTTTAGAATCATAAATGAAACACAATCTTTTTCTTGAAAATATTAAATGTGTTACACGGCTAGTCCATGATTTTATTATTTATGTATAGATAAAATAGACTCATAAATTTGTCTTATAGTAGTACCTAATTAGTTCCATAATATTATTCTAAGGATGGACCTACTGTTGATGAACTGTGTTAATTTTGACATATGTTTGTTGTTAAGAAAATCTGGATATTTTTGGGCAAATCAATTAAGTAGTTTCTTGAAATACGATCATTATGAAGACGGGATTTAAATTAAACAACAGAATGGGCAACCAGTGGTTTATTTTTTGTATATCTTAATCCTAATTGTATCCGTAGGATTGCATAACAGCGGTGAAGGGTGCTGTCGTTTTCGCTACTTTCTCACCGGCCTCCTTAGTGATTTTCTGAAAATTAAAAATAAAATTTAAATAAAAAGAACAAAAATACAATTAGAATATGTTTAATTTTGTTTGCTCAGTAAAGTATTTCAAATCACATTACTTCAGATAATGTAGGTAAGAAGTTAATCATCATAAAAACTGAATTTTAGTAACAAAATAATTCATAATATGGAAGAAAAAATTAAGAATGAATGTAATTAATATTTTATAATGCTTTGACAAAATACATATTATTTAAACTAAATTCAACAGCTTTATTAAACAAACCACAAAAGACTACATGTAATGTTTAACTGACTATCAGATTCTCACAAATATATATGGTTATTTCAATAATCTAACCTATATTGTAAATAGTTATTTAAGATTTGAATCTTAAAATTGGCTGTATTTACGTATGAACCAAATAACAAAATATATATGATCAAAATTATATATTTGAGTATAATCTTACCTTAAGTTTCCTCTCATAGGCAACTTTGTGGACAGCCTTGAACTTCCTCTTGTCCTCCAGCTTGCGGACGACGTCGCGGTACTTCCAGCCGACTTCGTGTGAGAGGCGGCCGACGTGACAGTACTGAAATGGTCACATAAAATTTAATGTGTTCTTTGAAAATTTAAGATCCTTTTATTCAAAGTGTGAATCAGAATAGAAATGTGTGCAACATATGACAAAAGTCTTCAGTCGCAAATTACCCAAAAAATAACATCATTCTAAGTTTGTTGAAGTTTTATACAAAATTATTACATTAACTAATTTAATACTTTGCTTATACTAAGTTTTTAAAAAAGGTTGTATTAAAATACTATAAACATCATAATATGACGAGTCTAACATAGCAGCAATGAGAAATCGCTATACATCTTTATTCCTCATATAAATTTAATCCATATAGAAAAGGCTATCTGAAGTCTACATTTGTGTGTACAGTTTTGAATACACAAGTTATGAGGCCAAAATTTAAGAAAATTTGTGAAGTACACAACCCAAAATAAAACTCTAAACATTCATACAATATTTATTTTTATAAATAATTATATTTATAATTTTAGTTTGTTTAGATATCTGAGCAGGTTTGGATGAAAATTAGCACATAGATATTAGATAGAACTCAAAATAAAATATGATACTTTTTTTACCACATTCAAGAATAAGTCATGGGTGGTAGTTAACTAGTTACTATCATAATCAAAGCTTCAAATAAAATATTTTTAGTTGACAAAAGTAGCTTACCTTGCGGCCAGGTTTAAGACAGAACACCCTGAGGGCTGCTGGGACAACCACACGACGGCGGTTGTCATAAGGTGGGGGACAACCGTCGTAGCTGCGGAGTCTCCTAAGAGCATCCTTTCCACGCTCGGTCTTGTGCGGGATCATACCTGAAACAGATTTGCATATTAGTTTCATTCAGAAATTCATGTATTAATCAATTTAGATTTTTTGATCTCATAGTTGCTGTTTTATCATAAACATATCAAATAATGTAGGTAATAGAATTCATATAATCATTGATATTTTATGTATAAAATGTTGATAGATACAAAAATTCAACAGTCAAAAGTAATTTTTTTGTTACATGCAAATATTGGGAGTAATGAAATATGCAGCATTTGAAGAATCTTTCAGCATTTGTAAATTGAATCTAGATCTAATTAATAACCTACAACCTGTAGGTTATTAATCACAAGTCTAAGCAACCTGATAAAAAAACTGGTTAAATAATTTAGTGATTATATGTACAATATAATTAAATTTACAATTGTGGTCTGTTTACAAACTTTAAACAAATTCACTAGTCCAGGGATTCTCAATCTTTTTCAGACGGCTACATTAACAAGTCTATATATACATCTGGTATCAGCGGGGGAAGAGTTTAAGTATCAAATTTAATAACAAAATTGGTAGATTAAGAAGACAAGAGAGAAAAGACAGTGTAGTTTAAGTACTTATGAACTAGACCTGTTAAAATATTTGATATGGAAAAAGATATATTACAAAAATTTTAATCATTAGGTTGAGTTTAAACAATGTTTTAGTGTTTTAACAATTACAAGTAGTGCTTGTTGGATTATTGTTATAATGTAAATAGTGCTTTTGAAATTATATATCTATTGATTTTTAAAATGAGATTATTTAAAAAAAAAATGCAACCTACTGCATAATTTACTAAACATAACTAAAATAATGAACAAGTCTTTATTTTATTGTTTTTACCAATTTGCTACAAATATTTAAGTTTATATCTAGAGTTCTTCTAAATACAAATGTATTATTAGATACTAGAACAAGTGAATTCAGAACTTGATTAGAGTAATAAACATGTTTAATCTTACCCCTGACAGTCTTCCACAGAATCTTGGATGGCGCTCTGAAGTGGAATGGTCCACGCGCTGGGTTCACATTGCAGCGTTTGCGCAAAAATGACATAAACTTCAACTTGTTTCTGTAAAAACGAAAGGAATAATGAAATAACGTTTATAGTTTGCAAAACGAAACATTTTAACTTGATTATTTCAGTCTAATTTTAATCGCAACATTTTTTCATTCAGTCGCAAATTACCCAAAATAATAACATCATAAATCATGTGTTAAAAACTTTTTTGATTTGCAAACACGCTTACCTGAAGAAGTTTCCTGAGATGTTAATTTGTTCACATCTTACAACAACTACTTTGTTTCCTTCTAGGAGGACCTTTGCAATGACGGCAGCCAAACGGCCGAGTAAATGGCCGCGACCATCGATAACTATGGCCTGAAATTTAAAATTACATTATAATAAATCACGTTCCATACCCATTGTACAAATGTAACACACCGCACATAACCTCAAATACACATTATGACCGATGACAACAAATTGAAATTAACAGCAATTAATATAAAACCTGTGCCTTTTATGCTTAACATGAGGATAAATGAGTATTTCCTTAGTTTCATTATGAATTGATCAGATTTATATGACAACTAGTAAAAGCACTTGCCACCGAAAACTACACGTGCATCACTCATATTATAACTCTTTATATTTCACTTGTGTAAAAGAAGTAAAACATATTTTAAACATTAATATTATCACTTCCATCGATTTTAAGAATTTTAAGAAAGTAATTCATCAATTATCACAATTTTTACGCTCACCTTATTGCTAAAGCCCGTCATTTTCACGACAACAAAACGGAAAAGGCTAACTTTTTAAACCAAGATGGCAACCGGAACTTTTTTGAATGACAAAGATGCGTTCAATTTTACGATATTTCTTTAGCCGAAGAAAAATTCATTTATTTAAATATGATGAATAATTTAAACTTGTATACATAAATTTATTTAATAAAATATGACGAAAATTAAATCAATTCCGATAAATTATTTACGTTTTTATAATATGATATGATGTATATTGACCTATTTGTAAAGAGCATTTCACTAGTTCCAGAGTATATATTAAATTATTATGTACACACGTACATATCACAAGGATATGAATATATGGTAGGTATGTAAATATTTGTTACAAATAATGGACCTTATTGACCGATCGAAGCAAGAATTGAGATGGCCGGGCGATTGTATGTAAGTATTAAAAACTTTGTTCGACGATAACTTCAGTATTCTTGCCAATTTTGATAAAATTTTATACGCGAAGTGTGGTATCAGATGAAAGGTCTTGATTTATACATAACAAAGCGAGGTCACGTTCGGAGCGAGCCACTAGATTATTTTTAAATACTTTTTCGTTGAAACTATATTTGATTCATCTACTTGCGTAATACGTTAACGCTGTTGAGTTACAATGTAGTTTTTTTCAAACTATAAAAACATTCAGGCAATTAAACCATTATTGGATACTTTTGCGAGGGCCGGCTGTAGGGTACATTCAAAAGTAGTAAATTCTTGGTAGAAGAAATCACGACGGCATTTTTTCCTTAATATTTAAATCCCAGGCTGATTATTGCTAGAAGGCAGATTTGGTGCTAAAATTAAATATAAATTGAACAAAAATATACAAAACAAGTAAAAGATCCTAAATTGAAAATAGTTATAATAATGAAGGCTTATAACTTATTGATTATTATTATGAAGATTTATATTTAAAAATTATTTTCAACAACAAGTAAAGCACCGCTTAGATAGCCTTGAAATATTGTGAAATAATATTTTATGGTACTTTTTACAAAAACGCATCTATATTGGCCCCGATCGCGATGGCGATTGATGCGTATTATCTGTGGTCTGTTGTCATTTGTCAATGACGGCTGACGTTTAGGAAAAATTATGAAGTACCATTTCAAAACATTGATCATTGAACAGTGAATACTAAGGTTTTCTAATATTAATTTGGTAGTATCATAAAATAAATATTATATCACAATATTACTTATTTACGAGGAATAATAGTGCAGCTTGCTGTTTTTTACTTAATTTAAAAGCCATTTATCAGGTAATAAAATGGATATTCCATATCGAAAAATTTTTATTTATATCTTAACGTTTGCTGCATACGCTTACACTGGTATCGGCTCAACTATGTTGAGAAATTTAAAAGATGCCGTCTTATCCGCCGAATCTGTATTTGGTGATGTATTCAGAAATGTTATAACTGTAGCGGAAAAATTTAGATCATTGCACGATATTTTCGATGCAGCAGTAGAGGAGGATTGCATATTTACGTGCCCAGAAGGTAAGTTTAAATATTATGTTTATTAAAGTATAATGTGAATGGAATTATGAATAATGATGTAATGTACACATTTTGCAGGTCATAAGCCAGTCCGAAACAGAAATCACATACCTAAATCTGATGGCTGTGGCTCATTGGGTTTTGATATATCATCTGAATACTTACCCATAGAACAGATGACAAAATGCTGTGATGCCCATGACATTTGCTATGATACATGCAATTCTGGTAAAGAAGTATGTGATTTGGAATTTAAACGGTGCCTTTATAATTATTGTGATACATATAAAAGTATTAATGTAGCAGCTGATACAATAACAAAAGGTGATTATTTTTTTTCAAAGTCAAATTTTGTGTCATCAATATCTGGTGACATCACACTTACTTTTATCTATACACTGCATTATTTTTCTTTACTATTTGAATCATTTGTTTCAAGTAAACATTAACAATGATTAGAAACATTTACATTTTGATAGACGCAGTGATAATTATAATAATAATTTTTTAAATTTTCAAATGTAGGTTTTACTAATGTCACATGATGGTATGGTCATTTTATTATAATATGAGTAATTGTGATTTCAGGATGCAAGGGTGCAGCTAAGTTATTGTTTACTGGAACTCTGACACTTGGTTGTAAATCTTATTTGGATGCACAAAAGAAGGCTTGCTATTGCCCTCCGCCTAAAAATAAATATAAGAAGTATACAACTGGAGATGGAGATTTATAACAGTAAAAGAGATCTTTGAAAAAGCTCTAATGAATTTTTCTTATTGTTGAAGTATATTTTGTTGTTGCTTTTGTGTTATAGTAGTAGCATAGTATTTAAGATGTGATGGTGTTGCAGGTATTTTAATAATTATAACTTTGGAAACTAAATTTTCCTTATAATACTTTTGTAAATATAAGGATATCACTAGTCAATTAGTCTATGTAAAGATTAGAATTACAATGAAAGTCTTGCCAATTTTGTAACATTAAAAAATACTGTAGAATTATTTATTGAATTTAATCAAAACAAACATGTTGCATATTTTTATATGTAGATAAATTATGTCCATAGAAATATTTTCGAACAAAAAATGAAATCCTATCCTATACATGCTCACGATTGGCCAGTATATCCAATCATGTTGTATTCTAACAGTTATTTTTTTATAAAATGTTTTCATAAAACAGCCATAATCTACATAGATTAAAATGAAGGAGTAATGTTGGTAAAAATGCTTTGTCACATGTTATTTTGTTTGTAATACAATAAATAAATAAAAGATTATATGAATATCACTTTTTTATTTTAGCAATAAAAATTATATCTTACCCATATGGGATTACACATCTTATTATAAAATAATTTATTCACTAAGTTTAAGAGTATAGGCCTCTTGAAGTCAGTGATAATAAAGAAATTAAAGTGACACACAGGTATTGACTTCAATATTCATGAAGGCCATTGATTTTGCAATACATTTTTAAGACTAATGGACGCAGTCAATGCATGTTAAATATTTCCTTATGTTGAGCTTATAAAAATAAATCAATGTAAATAAATGCATTTAATAATATATATTAACTTTAGTGTTTGCTCTAAAATAACTCCTTTAATGCATTAGAAAAATTAAAGAATGCAAGTAATACATTATCTTATGATGTATTTTATGCTAGGAGCTCCTTAATTTCATCCTTTTCTGCAGCTTCAATGTAAGGTGCGCCAGCTGGTGTCTTTCCATTTTTCGAGGCACCCTGAAAAAAAGGAAGTGATGTTGCTTATGACTATAAATTTATGACATGAGATTTGATTTGTATACAAGGTGAAGTTTTGTAGTGCACATCACAGCTAAAAAGTCTTAAAGCTGTTGATAGAAACTTTTACTTAAAGTAAACATTACCTTGTTTTTGAAAAGAAGGAAAATTGCATTTAAGATTTTCTCATATTTTCACTTGCAACACCCGGGAATTGAATCAATTAAAATCTTTTGACCCCTTATTCATTACACTGTTAATGTATTTAATTAACATATACATAGATATGAATGACATTGTAAGCATTAAATTAATGCAATGATCTCAATTTGACTCAACATCAAGCCTGATTTCAATGCTTTTCATACTTATTATTTGGTTTTAGTACACTCTATACTTTCTATTTCCACAATTTGAGGATTTTGTGGTCAAACATATTCATTTAGCATATAAGGCAGAAAGCAGTTGTTATGGTCAAAACCTTATTTGTTTATAAAGCTCCATGTAATTGTTTAATCCAATAAAATTTGCTTTACTTAATTTGGAAGAAACTAGTCTTGTGTGGCGACTCTAGTCCCCAATTTTAGCCTAATTTAGTTTATATTAGGGGGCGTCAATAAATTATGTGAGTTTTTTAATTTAATATCCTTCCTTTCCTCATTCCTTTATTATGACTTGTTAAGACTAGTTATCAATTTTGCTAAGAGTTATAAGTGTAATAAAAATTTAACAATACAATACTTAAATCGTAACTACTGTGATTAAAAAAACAATATCTACTCTAATTCAGTCTATGGAGAATCATGGGCGGTCAAAAACACTGAGTGATATTTGCCGAAACCCTCCCTCCCTCCTGCATAAGATTAGATGAGATTTGACTCGACAACCTCCCCACCCTCCTTTAAAAATCTCACATATTTTATGGACACCCCAAAATACGTAATGCCTAATAAAATATGTAAACTGGTGCTTATTCCTATGGAAAAATAAACTATTTCTTTAACTTACATGAGAAAAGCAACTTCCTTAACAGT
Organism: Phoebis sennae; assembly: GCA_001586405.1. NCBI lineage: Eukaryota > Metazoa > Arthropoda > Insecta > Lepidoptera > Pieridae > Phoebis > Phoebis sennae. The sequence continues at coordinate 280,025 of LQNK01000047.1, read as the reverse complement.
AAAAATAATAATTAACTATTTTTTTAAATTAATTTGAAGTCAGATTTTATATATTTAGTGGTAATTTTGTATGCTTGTAGGTATATCTATCTATCTACCTAGATTATATTACATCTCTCTGAATGCAGTTTTGTTTTTTATCAAAAATAATGTTTTACCAAGTAATTTTTTACCTACAGTATTAAAGTGCTTTTCCTACATGTGGCATTACAAAGTTTTACCATGTATAAAGTTAATTAACAAAGGTTGTTATGCTTTATAATTATCTAGAGGGATATGTCATATCATTATGTCAGTTATTGCTCATATATTTAATATGGGTGTATATACATTAGTAATATAACACAAGACATAAGATTGCCTACTTTCACCAAAGTTTTAAAATGCATGCAGCATAAAATTAACATAGCAATCTCTAGTAAAACTTACATGTTTCAATAAGGTTTTAACACAATCTGTATGTCCTTCCCAAATTGCTGCTAAGATCACAGATATGCCATGTTTATCTACCATCTGTAATTAGAAAATAATGTTGTAAATAAGGATAAAAATAATTATCTCAAGAGTCTAATGAATTATTCACATTAAATACATACATTAGGGTCTGCACCTTTATCTAATAAATAATTAAGAACCGCCGTCTGTCCATAGTCGGCAGCATAATGAAGAGGCACCCGGCCGTCAATAAGTGCATTGACATCAATTTTCTGGAATTAAATTACAAATGCAAGACTAATTTTACACAAATTATACTCAAAAGCTTTTGTTTTAAAATAATAATGTTCAAACAAAATATAGGTAACAACAACAAAGCTATGACCGGACTAAAGATCAAAGTAGGCAATTTTATGGTTGGCTAGTTACTTATTTCTTACATGTTTTTCTACGATATCTTTAACTTGATCAATGTCGCCATTCTTAATACCCCAAACTAGTTCACTCATTATTATAGTTTTGAAATTATTAATGTACAAACGCTTAATTACAAACGCTTTTCAATATTGAAATTACTTTATCAAATCGTAAGCAGCAAGAACTAGCACAGATGAGTGATGACAGGTAGATGATAATTGTGATTTGTGGATTTTGACAGGCAAGTGCCGACAGCGCCTACAGATAAAAAAACGTAAACAAACAGTATTATATGAAATATAATATATTTTTAAATCATCATATCTTCACTTCTTTTATAAATAAAATAAGCTGTTTTGAATACTATATTTTTATACATGTTAGATATACAAATATATAACATATTTGGGGTATCTTAAAACATAATAATAAGTCAACAAAAGGCAACACTAGATTCCTATTTTCTAACAGTTGTCATTTGTCAGTTATTTTAAAATATTTGCCGCTACTGAATGCTATTTTTTTTGTATAATATTTATATTTTTCTAGTTAAAAGTTTTACATAAATATGGAGCAAAACTTAATTACTAATAAGCATTTAATGGTGCGGGAAACATTCAAAGTCATTCCGGTAAATAAATCAAATATTTTATCATAAACAAATATTATGGACTAAACAGTTTTGTATAATACTCTTAATATAATAAATTTTTTTTAGGAATTAATATTTGAAGAAATCCGTCCAATAATAGAAGAAATTCAGTTGAAATTGAATAATATCGACGATAATATGTACGAAAGTACTAATAAAATTAGGAATGTTTATAATCTATGCAGTGATCAAATTAGAAAGTGTGTACTGATAATCATAGAAATTCATAAATCTAATAAGGGATTTAGGCCCTATAAATACATACAAGTGGGTTTTAATTTAAGTCCTATACTCAGTAACATTAATTTGGTTGCTTTCTACATATTTTATTATTTGATAACTTCTTGCTTCTTAATCATTTTATGAAATATATACGGTTTTCAGGAAAGTTTACAGTGTGTTTTAGAAAGATTGTCATGTTGTCATCAAAAGTTAATTTCAATCAACAAGTACTTAGATAAACTATTAGATCCATCTACTGTTGACACAGGAGCTGAAGACTCTATTGTATTAAACATTATGTATTTTGTTAACTGGATTGACCAAACTTTTGAAGTTCTTGGAAACCTTTCTAACATAGTTTATAGAAATGATTGTAAATCATTACCTGAAGATAACGATAGCTGGAAAAATGAAGTAAGACTTTAATTTTTTCGTGATATAATCATAAAGATACCAAGTAATTGCCATAAGACTCTCTTAATGGAAACTTAAAATGTTAAAAGGAATCTCTTACAATCGATGCTGAACTGGTATGACATATTTTGATGCTAAGCCAAAAATTATTCATATTAAATTATAATATCAAAAATTTTAGCTTGTTGCATGTGTATCAGGAATCCACACATGTATAGATGAGCTGCTGCTCTGTGCGATGACTCTATGTAGATACTGCTTGCCTTCAGACCAACTGATTGTTAAAGCTAGATGTCAAGTTGTAAGTATTTTATTTATACTTAACTTTTATAATGTAATACCTTAAAAATACACCTATAAATTCATACATGTATTGAATTTGGAATCAACAAGAAAAACAATAAAGAATATTTCCCATGTGGTGACGGGTAAGAATACATGTGTCACCACCCCATTTCTACCCGTGGGTGTCGAAGAGGCGACAGAGGGTAATTCTGCTGTATAACATCTTCAGCTACAAAAGAGTGGGTGCCGAGCATAACATGATGGCCAAGCTCACACCGGTGTAATTACCACCCCCCGGCAGAAAACCGGCGCGAAGCAGTATTGCACTGTGTTTCGTACGGTGAGCGGGTGGCCGGAGGTCTGTATTCCTTTCCTGTCCTTTTCTAATCCTCTTCCAAGTTCCTTTCATTGGTCCTCTCCTCTTATCCCCTCCCCTTCCTTCAAGCTGGCAAGGCATCTGCGACAGTTTACTGTTGTGGATGTTCATGGGCTGCGGTCAGTCCCTTTCCATCAGGTGAACCGCATGCTCCGCTTGCCCGCTGTTACATAAAAAAAAAGGAATAAGTTAAATTTAAAATAAAAATATTGTTACGATAAATAGGACTTAATATTCTTACTGGTTAATTCCAGGTCCTCAGAGAAACAAAAGCACTCCTTAGTGATTTAATTATTGGTGACTTAGATTCTGTATTTCAAGCAACACCAGAAACTATAAAACTGCCAATAAAGCCATCAAATGTTAATGTTTTAATAGATGTTTTGAAGGATGTCCTCTATGTATTGGAGACTAATACAAATACAGCATTACTTGCCCTCCTAGTGCATTGCTTTGCTTATAATATGTCACCAGTTGAAGTATTAAAAAAACATTTAACTGAAACAATCAATGAAACATGTGCAAATGATGATCATGAAAACTGTGAATTTGTTAAGGAATTTGATCTATATAATGAGAGATTGATGCAAATTGGATCTTTTGCTATATCTTGCTCATCTGACGATCAGAGTAAGTTTATTATTTGCTTTTTCATGCCCTAGATTGAGTGTTACAGACTTGGAATAATATTTATAAATAGTTTCCTTCAAATCTTATCTTTTGTTTTCTTAAGAAAAACTAACAGTTTTAAATTAAATAAACAAAAGTTGAATTAACAAAATATTTTCTAAAATGATATCATATACATCATGCAATAAAAGGGACAATGTGTATGCATTTGCATTATCATTATATTTTACTTTCATTGAGTTAAGGTTGTATGATAATTTTTCAGGAGTACTAAATCTTCGCAGTGGCCTAGCAAGTCTAGAGGCTTTAGATCCCCACTTAGTTCCTGCAGTAATGGTGGCACCAAAAAGTTTTAATACATCCCTTTTAGTTGACATTTGGAAGAAAGAAGTAGAAGATATAAGGGACAATGTATTTCTAATTGTTGACCCTTCTGCTTTCGTTCAAGTATGCATAACTTTTAGATATATGTCTTTTTTTAATGGTTTTAATTGTTGAATAACATTTACATATTTTGAGTATAAATTTTCTTTCACCCGTTTACCATACGAAACACAGTGAAATACTGTAATTAACGCCGGTCGCCGCTGAGGGGATGGTACTTACACAAGTGCAAGCTTGGCCCAATAGTGCAATGTGCAGCTCCCACTCTTAAATTACTAAAGATATCAAGCAGCTCTATGTCGCTTTTTACGACATCCACGGGTAGAAATGGTGGCAACACATGTATTCCAACCCGACGCTACACGGTTTTTATTATTATTTAATTAAAAATAATATGACTTTTCAGAAAGCGAAACAAATGATGCATCAAAAATTATTGGAAATTATGAAGGATAGTAGTTATGATAATAGTAAAGCTTGTTCATTTATAAATATTGGAAGTATAACTAAAGACTTTTTTGATGTTTACAAAACTAATGAACCTGATGCTTTAACAGACAAAGACAAGTTATTACCACTTCTCCAGGATTTAAATAAAGGTAATTTTTAATTATTTTTATTTATTATACATATAATATCATGGGAAAATAATAGTCAATGTCCTTTATTGTGTTAAAATAAGAAACCTTGTTATTTATATATAATTTTTAGCTCAACTAGAATGTAAAACTGTGAGTAACATTCTGAGCTCCAGTGAAGATTTTGTATATCCTACAAAAAATATTAAAAACAATATGGCAACATTTGAACAACTGTTAAAACGACTAAAACTTCTCTATACAATAATCAATCGCATTAGCACCTTACTAGGTCCAAAAGAAAATGATGAACAGTTCTTTGAAGAAGAACAAAGTAAAATTAAAAATGAGACGCACACAGTAAATAATAACTTCAACACTTATGTGGGTTCTCCACGGAAAACTATAAATATGACAAGAAGTTTATTTGGAAGGACGACGAATATACGATCGTCTACAGCGAAATTCCCTCTTGCTATACTGACTAAGAATATGAAAGTACGGAAAGATTTGAGTTTTTCCATTAAATTGGATGAGCTTTGTAATGATGTGTCTGGTATACAGATGCGTAATACTTCGATCTTATATCACTCGCCAATGAAGAACCGTTCATCGTTACGAAAAGCTGTTTTGAGTAAGCATTGTATGAAGACCCCTGAAGGTTTAGAAAGTAATGGAAATGAGATTGAGGATGTGTTAGAGGAAGATTTCATGGACGATGCCATGAGTTTACAAATAACAGGTAGTCTTTAAAAACTTTTTATAGAATATACTTAATCAGAAATGTTGTAAATTTATAACGCATCGGCCTTATGAATTGGTTCGCGAAGCAGAATTTAGCAGTTATTTATCTTTATTTGTCCATTTTACTTTTAAAATATAATTTTAAGGCGAACTTGATCGTGGGAAGTTTTTAATCACTATTTGGTCTAAGATGTGTATTTATGAAATATCTAGCACAAAAACCATAATAAATGTTTTTATTTTTTCAGATGTTTTAAATGAAATTAACAACTTAACAGTGACGAGACCAGGGAAATTGAACTTCACATATAACAATGACGATTTGGAGCGAAACCATTCTAAAAATAATATCTTAAATATTACAGTAAATAATGAAACTGCTACAAAACGAGTGTGGAATATTACTGTAAATAGTGAATTGTCGAACGTTAGTGAGCCGTCCAATGTCGATACGTTGGAGAGAATTAATGATTTAGATTTAGTAACTAGTAAGTTGAGTGATCTGAGATCGGTTCAGTTGGAAACGAGTTTGTGAATAGTACGTAGATTATATTTTGTCATATTTTTTGTTAATAGACATTGAACGTTTGTTATATTAATGATTTTTAAGGCTTTTGAAAAATATCGCAACTATAAAAAAACATGTGTCATTTTCTCGTTTAATTATTTAATTATGAAACATTTGAGAATTTTTTGTAGTAAATCAACTAACGTAGCATTAGTTGCACCACTCCACCCGGTAACAATAGAATCTAAGACTCAATACTCCAGTTGTCTCGCTCTGAATTTTTTTGGACAGATGTATTCTCCGACCCACTCTTTGTAGCTACTTGATACTCCCTGGCGGAGTATCTATCGTGGCTTCCTTAAAAATGCTGTCCATCTTTGAATAGCGGCTCTTGATGCAGATCTACATTTCCAGATAAGGCTGCAAATAAAAAAAAAACGAAAAATAAAATGTAATCCGTCCCTTATAGGAATAATAATGTGAATTTTATACATTATATTATTATTATTATAAAAATTTGTACATTTTATTTTTATATCTTTATCTTTATCAAATAAGTATAAAATGCATTTCCACCAAGAAGTCACAATACAATCTATCAATTTTATCAAATAACGGTAAAAGGTATAAAAGTAAAAAAGGTGAAAGGTTAATAAAGTTATAATTTATAAAAATATAGTTTTAGTTTCCTTTAATAATATCTATTAAAAAAAATAAATGACGTTACTCGTGCGCAAATCGTTTAGTAAATTAGTACTTTATGTGGGTTTAAAATACCGTTGCCCTATATTAAATTGAACCCTGCTTGCGACCTGTCAACCTTAAAGACTAATGTTATAGAAATATCCTGTTCATATCTAAAATTAGAGGTACTAAATCGAACACACTGTTTGTTACATTTGTTTTTGTACGAAATCAAATTTTTATCATTAAATAACTCCAAGTTCACAATTTTCCGTCCAATAAATATTCTTATTTTTATTGCATTGCTAATTTTAGCTCCCCTATATTTTTAATAGTTTTCCCCAGTGTGTTGGCATTTGTAACATGACGTATGTTATTTTGAGCAATATCTTTCCACTATTTTGCAATTATAGAAAATGTATTTTTCTCACATGGCATCATTTTTTTCGTTTTGCTAATGAACAAAAAGAACGTTCATATTCATAACAAGCAGCTTATGTAATCAAAATTTCATTATTTTTTTTGAGCAAAAGGCATTTTTTCAAGTTATTTTTCGTAACACACATAGATGTACAACCTGTTTTAAATCATTATTAAAAATAACAGTTTAACATTACAAAAAATTTCAAAATTACAAGTTAAACAATAAAGCAAGGTTAGGAAGATATACTTACATTGATTACACTGACAATATTAAACCATGATACGTACGTTATTTTACAATATGCGACGTACCGAGTATGCTTCTATTCTTATTTAACCGCGGGAAATTATCCCGTTCTGCCTTAAGGTAGATAAAAATAAAGTGTCAAGTTGTAATTCCCCGCGCGCCCAATCAACTTTGATTTATAGCGAAGTCTGCTGTAGGCTGCCTTTTGACCTTTAGCGCTCATGCAATTTTTTTTGAGACAAAGTTAAGTCTAGTATATTTTTTGTTAAAATATTTTGAAATACGTCTATTACCGTTGTCTTCTCTAAAATTCAAGACTATTATATTTTCCTTCCCATCCCAGCAAAAAACAACATTTCTGTTAATGATATCTAGACTCTAGAGACTTATAACGCTTCGTCGCCTGGTTTACTATATATCGCATTATTATGAAGCGCATTAGTGCATTATATCGTGAACTTCTCGATGCATGTATGAGATTCACGCATGCGTAAATCAGCTTGTTAAAATCTATAAAAGCTAGAGCATCAAACATTAATCTCATTCATTCACATCACGTTCGCAAAAATAAAGGCGAAAAGAGAGATCTGTAAAAAGTTTTTGGTACACATACGGATATACCTATACTATAGATACAGATATATAAATATAAAGGGTAATAGAAGTTTATATTCATGTTTATATTTCTTGAAGAGTTTCTAACTATATACTAATACCTGTGGTTCAATGCTGCTCTTCGAGAGTATGCTTGTGACCTCTTTGGGAACAAAATATTATATTCCTTAATTCCTATTTTATGGTATTATAAAATTACAAAATACAATAATATTTCAAAATAAAGTTAAAAAATCTACCTAATTAACACTTAAAAATATTAAGACATTATGCTTTTTTTCGATGCCTTAGTTTTTACTTATTGTTTTATGTTTTAAAGTGACATTTTTTATGTTGATTTTATCGATGTGTACAATAAAACATTAATAATACATAATACAATCATTTTAGATGGGATTCTGCCACCGGATTAATATGATTAGATGCCATCGTCGTTTCGCGTTTACAATTTCAATATATCTTGTCTGTATATTATATTTGACCGAGGTAAGATATTTTGATACTAATAAGGTATAAGATAACTTTCGAAAGATGAACTTCGCATAATACATTTTTGCATATCTTTTCTAGGTAACGGCTCGATCTGATGAAATTTCTCCAAACAGATTGTTTATTTACCCTCGACTATATGAAGTAGCTTTTGCAAAGGACAATTATTTAAGACCCGGAGGTCGCAATTACAAGAGAAGTATCGCAATATTGGCTAAAAACGGGTTGCTTCCCACGTACAAAACTCCATACAGCAATACAGATGAAATAGAGGACTATCCAAAAGAGTCTCATGAAAAAAGAAACTTCGCCTCTGTTGATCGCTTTCGAAATGTTCCAATAAAAACGAATGTGCAATCATTGGGAAGTGAGTACTATTTTAAAGGAAGACAATATAGTCAACCACTTGTGCAACCGAGTATTGAAATTCCTGTAAGGAACGAAAAGAGTCGTTCATGGAACGAAGAAGTAAGAGGAGGATATTACTACCCATACCCAAATTTTGTACGACTTTTGGACTCTAATGAACCTTTAAACTATAAACAAGCAAGTATCTACCAACGATCAAATCATCCTCATTATGATCAAACACTGCAACAAATATTTAAAAGAAGCGATGTTGATTTTGAACAGACGAATTTTATGAATAAGTTTGATAATAACACTAAATGGAGTAATAAAAGAGGGGTTAACGGCTTGCCTGTTCAAGGATTAATTCGACCAATATTTCTTGAAGCTAGCAGTCCCGAGGCAAAGAGATCAACTTTTTCAATTTTCGAAATTTTTAGACATGAAGATATAATTCCCGATGGTTTAAATCGCGGCGAAAAAATTAAAAGATCTGTAGGTAAGTTCGTGATGAGTACTACTACTAGTATGTTTTCAGTATTCAGTTGGGGGAATGAGTGAAAGAACTCGGCCTTTACTATTTACTCCGTTATTTTCTTAGCTACTGACTGTTCGATAATATAAGAACTCCTCCGAAAACAATTTGAGAAATTATTTATAGTCTTATAGGTCTGAAATTTTAGAAATGTTGAAATAATTTTGCACAGCATATTAAATTGCCTATTGGTTTTGAGTTCAATTTAATTATATTTTACAGGAAGTATTCCATTGACCAGAATTTCTTGTTTGGGTAAGTAGGTATCGTATTCAAGATGATAATTTATAATTCTATTATTATGCTTATAAGTAAGAGGTACAGTAGCTTGAATACAAGTAAGGTTATTCTATCAAAATTTCATGACCTGCATTATGATAAAACAAATATATATGATATGCTTGTATAAATGCTACACCTTATTATTTGTACATTACAGGAAACATTGATCTGATTCCTGAGCTAGCAGACTTAATGATACAAACCACTCCGGCATATGGAATTAGACAGAGATCATCAATTGAAAACTAAAAGATTATTATACCTTATCCTACCTAAAGTGGTTTCAAACCAATAGATTTTTAACTAGGTATTGTAAGAGACAATAAATGTATGAATTATTAAAATAAAATAAAAATGTTGTAAATTTACATTATTTCGTAATTACATGTTTGTATCATTTAATCCTAATGCTGTTATCGGAGATAATATATATTTTTCGAGACGAAACTTGACCCTATCATTTGTTTAAAATAATTACCTGAACAATATGATTATACTTTCGACATTAAAGTTTGTTTTAAACTCGTGATAAAGAAATACCAATCATTTTGAAAATATAACAATAAAACGATAATGGTGACTGAAAAGTAAGTTTTCCTAATTAATTTGTTTATCTGGAAATCATAATGTCATGACGTTGACGAAAGCCGCGGCACTCCTCAACCGTAAGGAGTTTTTTTAAATATTACAGCATGCAAGCGTTGCAAGCGGTCCACCTGATGTTGACTGGCCGCAGCCCATGAACATCTACAACAGTTCCGAGATTATTATGCGTTTTTTTAATTTACATTTAGCAGGATGTTAAGAATAGAAGAAAGGCAGAGGAAATTGTTAACTTTTTTTAAATAGAACCGATTTGCTCATACTACAAAGTACAAAATAAATCTATTCGGAGTCTGTGTAATTACATGTTACACAGGTAATGTTATTTTGTAACCACTAGCCATAAACTTGCTATTTTTTGTGATATACGAGTTCTTTTCTGGATCAGAAGACTTAGATAAGTTTCCTTATCTTCACGTTAGCCTTTATAATAACAAAGCAGTTGCTAGCAACGGAGATATGATTAGATCACAGCTTAATATCTTCTTACATATAATAAAACCGTAGACTATCCGTGTCATAACATTAAATATTTAAAAGAAAAAATAGTGTTGCGTATTTATTTTATGCTTCCGAGACCAAAACACTGATTTTTAGAATTTGTGTCCATATACCTGGACCTTTCTCGAGGCGTTTGTTCGCGCTGAACTCGGAAACGGCTTAACTACATAAATACATAAATAAATAAATAAATAAATAAATAAACTAATTTAACCAATTTTAATTTTCGAATGTACATATTTTTTTTTATGGCATAAGGGGGGCACACGAGCAGACGAGTCAACTGATGAATGGCAAGCCTCCCATAATATAATGCGTTCGTTTCATTTCATTCAAATCGGTTAACAAACGAAAAATATATGAGGGTTCAAAGCGATCCATCAAAAAATATCAGGAAAACGCGTAGAAAGGTTACGTTGAACCTTAAGTGTGTTTGCACGATATATTTTTAACAATCAATGAAGCATACTCCTGTACTTCGAACCGGATTATAGTCATAGCGACACATCGCCACCAAAACAAACCAATGGTGCAAGAGATATTTATTATAGTGCGTGCAAATCTTTGTGTATATACACCCAAACCCATATGGGTTTGGGTCTCCAAAATATTAATATATTGCAATTTTTTTAAATAGAATTGAATTAAGATATACAAGGTGAATTTTGAGTTGAAATAGGGGTTTTCACGGCTACATCTTAAACTATGAGCAATATCAATAAATGCTGAAATGAGGCTCGATGCTGATTTCGACTAAAATAAAACTGCATATTTGGATTAAAATATATATATTTTTAATCCAAGTATGCTGCTATATTAATTCCTGAGCCAGGCATCGAACCCGATGATATTGCAAAGAAAAACACCTGTGGATATTATTTCGAACTGTAGTACTCTTAAATACAATTATTTTTTTGAAGTCATGTCATAACATAACCAAGCCAAGATGAGGTACGCCTTGTTTTGTAATTTTACTTAAATTTCATTCATAAATTGTATGGAGTAGCGGGGTGCCCTGCGATGGAGATGGCGGCGGGACAGTAGACAAATTATATAAAAACCACTAAGCAGATTTTTACAAAATTTTATTTGGTGATAGATCAATATTTCTTGCAACTTATAAGTACATTTTAAAAATATTTTTATGGGTTGTTAAAAAGGTTTTGCTAAAATAAAGAGTTGATTTCTAAAGGCGTACAAAGTTTCATAAGGCAGTTCTTTGAAAATCAAAGAATAGAAAACTGAGTAGTTCACGCGAGCGAGCCCTAGGCAATAAGCTAGTGTATAATTCAAATAGTTCAATTTTTATTTTTGGTCAATTCTTCTAATGTTTAAGCGATGTCATTTGGGGTTGCCCGTTAGGCTGTTTGGCCTTAATTATGGTAAAGATGGTGTGACATAAGGAAATTAAACTGTCAAGCTGTTTATCCATCATTAATAAAACTAAAAGCAGCCCTTCATAAGCGGTATAAAATCAGTAGGTCACAAATTGATTATGAAGCGTTTAGTCGATGTAGGTCAAATGTTAAAAAGGCTATTGCTTTGGCACTTGATCATCACCGGGCTCGTATACAGTCAAACTTATTAGAAGATCCTAAGTCTTTTTGGAACTTTATTAAGAAAACAAGAGGGGGCACAAAATCAAAATATATAACCAACAAACATGGTGAAGTGATGACATCTGACCAATGTGTAGATGAGTTTGCTGAATACTTTAAGTCGGTTTATTTAACAGAGACACCCAAATTGGATGTAAATGCGGCAGTAGCGGAAGCAGGTTGTGAAAATGGAGCAGCTAGTGTTCACGTGGGAACACTACGATTAGATGCTGTACAGTGTGCACTACGACAACTTAAACCGAAAAAGTCGGCAGGGCCCGACGGTATTCCACCGTACTTATTAAGGGACTGTAGAGGAGTGCTAGCAGAGCCACTACTCCATATATTTAACTTATGCCTAAAATCTGCAATTTTTCCAAATTGTTGGAAAATGAGTCGTGTCGTGCCGGTCCCTAAGGGGGGGTGCAAGGATACGGTAGATGGGTATAGACCTGTTGCAATCCTGGCCTCACCTGCAAAGGTTTTGGAGTCGGTCATTCAAAAGTGCATTTACACACAAATACGATCTCAGCTGACGGACGCTCAGCACGGATTTCGTCCTGGACGAAGTACCTCAAGCAACCTCCTGAGCCATATGACTGATATTGTTCCAGTGGTTGATGATGGTGGGCAGGTCGATGCGGCCTATTTTGATTTTAAGAAAGCTTTCGATATGGTCCAAAATGACGTGCTGTTAAAAAAGCTGGCAGGGTTTGGTTTTACTCCGCATTTACTGAGTTTTATGGCAAGTTACATGGCGGATAGACAGCAGTACGTAGAATTCTCTGGACATATGTCGAAGTCGTATTTTACGAGATCGGGGGTAGTTCAGGGCAGTAATTTGGGGCCCCTCGAGTTCATATTGATGGTGAATGACCTCCCAAGGGTCATCCAACATGCAAAATGCTTGCTCTTCGCTGATGATCTCAAATTGTCCCTGTCTGTTAAAAGTGCGGATGATTGCGAGAAGTTGCAGTGTGACATAGATAGGGTTGTTGCTTGGAGTAAGCGTAATTTGTTGCAGTTTAATACCTCCAAGTGTGTGACTATTACGTTTTCCAGAGTTCGAAACCCAATTATCTTCAAATACCAGGTAGACGGGACACCAATGGTTAGGGTAACGGAGGTTAAAGACTTGGGGGTTAATTTGAGCTCTGACTTGACCTTTCGTAATCATATTACAAATGTTTGTAAAAAGGCTTACAGAAATTTAGGTTTTATATTGCGTATGGCTCGGGATTTCACAAATATCAAGGCTATTATATCTCTATATAATACTTTAGTGAGGAGTCAATTGGAATACAACGCGGTTGTTTGGGTTCCACATGAAATTAAATATAATTCAATGCTGGAGCGCATTCAAAACAGGTTTGCCCGATATCTCTATTTAAGGTTATATGGAGTCTATCCTTTTTATCCGCTAATGTATCCCACATTGTTTGTTTTGGGTATGGTGGGATATAATGAGCTGAGAGTCAGACGGGACCTCGCCTTAGCCTCCTACATATTCAGGATTATTAGAGGGAGAGTGCTTAATGCGGATATTCTGGGTAAAGTGGGCATTTACGTCCCCGATAGATACGTGTGGCGGCGACGCCGGCCACAGCTGTTGGTGGTGCCGCATGCGCGCACCAACTTATTACGAGAGGCGCCGCTGACGCGTACACTACGCACTTTAAATCATGTAGCTTTAGAAGCCGATCTATTTTGTTGCACTCAGGTTGAATTCACGGTTAAAGCATTATTTTATATATGTTATGCATAGATTAGTCTTTCTTTTTTATTAGCATTAAAATCATTTATCGAATTAGGACATCCTGTAATGATAAATGATATAATACGTGATAAATAAATAAATAAATAAACTGTGTCTTGTAGAGTTCTTTAATCAAATACAGAAATTGAACCCGTATCACATTTTACTTTCCCGCACGTACTGAACTGACTGTGATGAAACTTGGTATTCATATAGGTATGAATGTAGAATAATATAATATAGACTACTTCTTATCAGAATAATAAATAATTAGAATAATAAATTACTATTTACTAACATTATGAAATAAAAAGCGTTAGTGTTTTATCATCGACGAACTGGCCCTCTTAAGGGAGGGCCACATACATAACCGTATCAAATAAATTAAGACGATAAATGTATTTTATTAACACAGGTTATCTTTCATAATCGATGTTAACCGAAAAGAATTGCTGACAGAAATAAGCTAATAAACAAAGAAGCAGCATAACAATGCGCGGTACACGGCATATTGTCTTGTATTACTTATCTTATTGAAATTAATTTGCAGAAAGGTATATACAAATAATGTTAAGACAGTACTCCCTAAGGAGAATTTATAACGAGCTAGCTTCTGTCAATCGCAAGTTGCTAATGGCTCTTTAAATTGCACAACTCTTTCAGAACTCAAGTGCTCTGACAACAAAGTGAATATGGTGCCCGCGTAATGGAAACTTT
>LQNK01000047.1:246326-262503 GCA_001586405.1 Phoebis sennae | reverse complement strand
TTAGTATACATATTGCAAATTTTTAAAAATACAAGGTGAATTTTTGAAATGGGGCTTTTCAGGTCTACATCCTAAACTATGAGGAAAATCAAAAAATGCTGAAAGGAGTCTCGATGCTGATTTCGACTAAAATAAAACTGCATATTTGCATTTAAAAAAATAATAATTTGCTGAGTCAGACATCGAAACCGCTGATATTGAAAAAAAAAATAAACATCTGTTTTATTCCGATCTGTAGTACTCTTTAATACAATTACTTTTAAAGTCATGCCATAACCAAGCAAAGTTGAGGATTTTTCCTCAACTATGCAGATCTGGACACAAATAAATAAATACTAAATAGTTGACTCCCAAAGGCGTATAAAATTTCATAAGGCTTTGGAAATTTTTGGGAATTTAAATTTAAATAAAATTTAAGTCTTTGGAAATCTAAAAACTACAAAATTTAATAGTCCACACGGGCAAGCCCTAGGCAAAAAGCTAGTATAATTGTATAATTAAATTTTTATTTTTGGTCAATTCTTCTTATCGGTAATGTTTAAGCGGTGTCATTTAGGGTTACCCGTAGACCGAATGGTCTTAATTATGATAAAGATGGAACATGATTTGACATGAGGAAATTAAACTGTCAAGCTGTTTACTCCATCATTAACTGTGTCCTGTAAATCCTGAGTTCTTTAATCAAATACAGAAATTGAACCCGTATTACATTTTACTTTCCCGCACGTACTTAACTGACTGTGTAGAAACTTGGTATTCATATAGGTATGAATCCAGAATAACTTATTATAGACTACTTTTTATCATTAATAAATAATTAGAATAATAAATTACTATTTACTAACATTATGAAATAACTAAAGCTTTTTATTTCATAATGTTTTATCATCGACTCACACATTGGGAAGGAACTGGCCTTCTTAAGGGAGGTGCACATACATAACTGTATCAAATAAATTAAGACAATAAATGTAAAAAAAATACATATTTTTTATTAATACAGGTTATCTTTCATAATCGATGTTAACCGACAAGAATTGCTGACAGAAATAAGCTAATAAACAAAGAAGCAGCATAACAATGCGCGGTACACGGCATATTGTCTTGTATTACTTATCTTATTGAAATTAATTTGCAGAAAGGTATATACAAATAATGTTAAGACAGTACTCCCTAAGGAGAATTTATAACGAGCTAGCTTCTGTCAATCGCAAGTTGCTAATGGCTCTTTAAATTGCACAACTCTTTCAGAACTCAAGTGCTCTGACAACAAAGTGAATATGGTGCCCGCGTAATGGAAATTTTATAAGGTAAAGGTTGAGGATATAATAAAGTTTGTATTAACTGTCCGACAAGTTTAGTGTTTATTCTCGTCTAATCCTACTAATATTATAAATGCGAAAGTTTGTGAGGATGTATCCATGTTGTGTATTTGTCAGTCTTTCACGCAAAACGTACTTAACTGATAGTGATGAAACTTGGTTTTCATATAGGTAAGGATATAGAATAACATATAAGCTACTTCCTATCCTGGAATTCCCACGGCATCAGAAGCTAGATACGCGGGAGAAACCGCGGGTCGTGATCGGTTATTATTTATGGTTAGCTTAAAGCAGTGTGCCTTTCATCTTGTTTCTTACTTTATAATCTCTATCTTTAGCGAAGGGGTTCAAAAGCTTTTTTTATAATGTTAGTAAATAGTACATGATAACAATATAATATTAGTCATACTAAGTTATTATATTCTGTTTCAAGGATGTCATAATAAACGCGATTTTTTAGTAAAGGTAAAGACGGCATTTAATATTATTTGTTATTTGCTATTTAGTATAAAGCTATAAATAAATCTTTAATCCCTTAGTTATATCGCACGGGGACGGATGAAAAAAATGTTGCTAAATATTTTTTTATTGTGTTAATTACTGTCAGAAGAAGGTTCAAATGAAATAAAAAAGATATGTTCTGTGGAACATTTAACAATTTGAGAAAACTACAAGTTTTAATTTGTTATTCAGAGTTAAAAATAGAAAGTCCGTCAGATCTAACAGACTATAATGAATAGATTTGCTGAAATGAAAAATTTTTCAATTCAAAATTCGGATAAAAAGGTTTCTATAAGTTGTTAGGATTGATGAATATCGATATTCATTTAGGTCGTCTCAACTATTATAAAGTTATAAATCTAAATTCTTGGTTGATTTCATTTAAAATATAATTAAACAACAATAACCTTTAGTTTCCTGTAATAGAAATGTAGCCTTGTAAACTTCCCTTCTATAAGTATCAATTAAATTGCATTTGTGCATACGGTGTCTCATAAGCTCCTCCCATGGTAACCACGCATGCGTAAAAACTCTTCGAAATCTGCTATAAAAGCCGGAGCAGAAAATTTCAGTACCATTCCCGCCAAGATCGCAAAAGTTAAATCGAAAAGTTCGTAAAATTATTGAGAGCTAAAAAGTTTTTAAGTTTTTGTGATTCTGGATTATTGCAGACAACGTAAGTATATGTAATTAGAATTTGGAAAAAAATATTTCTAGAGTACAAAAACGATTTTATAGATTTATAAGATTTTTAATCAAAAAAGGAAAAAATTTAAAAAGCTTGCAGTTCAATAAAATTAATGTTTAATGTTATACAATTTATTTTTTATTAATTTAATTAGTTGTATTTGTATTTATAAAATTATTGAGAAAAATATAAGGCACTTTTATTTTATTTAATAACGAATATAGTAAATTAATTAATAAATAAAATTACTTATCAAGAAAATCAATTTATATTCGTTTTACTTTCCAATTCTTTTCAATCTAAAAATAATCGCGAAAAATTATTAGGGAAATTTTGTTTAATGTTTTTTATATGGGTAAATAGTATAATAGTATAATTCCTTGTAAATATGTAATTATTTGGTACATACCATCATTAAATTTAGATTACGTAAATTAAAAGGAAACGTTTTTCTAAAGGGATTTAATGTGGACTACCAAATTCAATTAACTCTTAAAATATGATCTCCCAGTCAAATTATCGTGTTATACGAAATACGTAAATGCAATGTTCGTTAAAAGGAATATAGCCTCTTAACAGTTGGGTTTAATCTTGTTGATGAACATCCAATTCACGCTCTGTTTAATGCATTTCGGCATATTCCCGTAATGCGTCCCGATAAATTCATTCACCCACGGTCAAGTTTTCCCTTTATTAATAGATGCAATTCTGTATTTTTGTAACAAATGATATACCAACATTAAAATCAAAAATAATCGTAAACAAAATATAAAAATACAAATTGATAAAACTAAAAGATTTCAAAAATGTATAAAAATTTAGGCAATTACTATTAAATATATTTTTTTGTTTTAGATGAGACTTGGGTATCGGTCAAATATGAATAAGCTTCGCAGTTGTTTCGTGTTGACTATTTCAATAATTCTTGCGTATTCGTCATACCTAACTGAGGTAAGAAATCAAAAATCGCTTTTATAAAGTATATTGATTTACATTTTTAACCAGATAGATATGATTTTTACTCCTACTTATTTTCATAGGTTAGGGCGTTACCAACTGAAAGTTCTTCAAATCCATGGCCCAGCTTCCCTCGTAGGAATGTAGCCGCCCTTGCAAGGGATGGCTATCTTAAAAGCATCGCTAGCGGCTACAAAAGAAGCATTTCAACATTAGCTAAGAACGGAATGCTTCCCACATATAGGGCTCCGTATAGTGACACTGATAAAACTGAACAGGATGACGAAGAATTGCATGAAAAGAGAAACTTAGCCTCCATTGCTCGACTTAGAAGCTATTCGGCAATTAAACGCAACATCCAAGCATTGGCAAGAGATGGCTTCCGATTTGGAAGAACTCAATATAGTCAGCCCAATGATAAACGTAATATTGCATCTCTTGCACGAAATGGAATGATTCATAAACGGGACGAATTAGCAGGGGATGAATATTATTATCCATTTTATCAGAATTCTGTGCCACCGCTATCCGAAATGGATGGGCCGCTTGACTTCAACGAAATATATGATTATCAACAGTCTCTTAATCCAGATATGTATCCACCGCTGCAACAGGTCTTTAAAAGAAGCGGTTTGGGATCCATCGATTACGTAAATAAATATGAAAATGATGCCGATGATGCTAATTGGTACTTTAAACGGGGAGTAGTTGGTATGCCCGTACATGGATTGTATCGACCAATGTTTATTGATTCTAGTAGTCCAAGAAATAAAAGATCGATATTTTCAATTCCCGATGTAATTGATCGAAATGATATAAATCCCGATGATTACGATACTGGCAATGACGATAAGCGATCCGTGGGTAAGTTTTATTTGTAATTGATTTCGGGGCAATTTGAAAACGAAACCATCGTTTATTGAGATACAATTACTGTTACAGATGATGAGACGCTTGAAAATTTTGAAAAACGTCATATTGGGTCCTTAGCTCGGTTAGGTTGGTTGCCGTCGTTTAGATACACGGGCGGCCGGTATAGTAGGTCTGGAAGGGGTCGATTTTTATTCCCTAATCAAATGGAAAGGTTAAATATTCAGTGATTTGTGTAGTTTTGATGTCTAAGTGTTACAAGAGAAATTTGTTAGGACTATGTGTTCGCTTCTTACTGTGCTTTTCATTAGGAACACCAATGCAACGTCTAATAACTAATATTGAGCATGAAAAGTTCTGAAGCAAAACTCTATGTTCACACTGTTACTTATCAACTTCACATTATACTAACCGACTTCAAGGCTACTATTTACAATGGTAGAATATTTTTTATACAAAATGCCTACGTAATATTATGTGAATTGAAATCGGTAACTATTGTTTTTCAATTTTGAGGTCGGTTAAAAAAGATATTGCACTGTAGACGTATAAGTTTAGTGTTTAGAAGAATTAGATGACGTTTAGATCAATAAATTAATGTAATAGCGGAGGTATCGCATGATATGAAGTTGGTGTTTAGAGCTTATTGAAAAAACTGTGTCAAAAACGTCTAACTAGTTTGTGACTGTCGATGTTTAGAGAAAATGTTCAAAAAACTATTTTGCCCTCCGATAATGGTTTTTAAAGCGACGATTTATTTTACAGGAAGCATTCCATTGACGAGAATTTCGGGTCTGGGTAAGTAAGGTGCAGTTTCGTAGTGCGGTGGTTATATGTTAAATTTCTAATACAGATAAAATTTAGTCACTTTTCATAAGTTTATATCACAAATTTTTAATGTTATTTAAACAAGAAATATCCAAATGTGAAGCATATAACCTGAATCGTTTTATTTTTTGGTATAAACATAAATCATTTTCTTACTTGTCTTACAATGGAATATTTCTATAACTTCACAAAAGCTTCTTCATATTTTAACTAATTCACTTAAAATACTTCTAGGGAATATCTCCTTGATTCCGAAGCTAGCACACTCGTCGATACAAACGACGCCAGCGTACCGTCGCCGGCAGTACCTGCTCACTCGCACCCGACCGGCCGATACCTCCACAGAACGCTAAACGACTTGCCCAACGATATTCCTAACTCTTACTCCGCGTCTCAACCGAAGCTCTCTACCGACCCCTACATCAAAAACCGCTGGCAACACAACAAAGCATCCCCAAAGTATTACTACTTCCGATCACTCAAAGTACCTTACCACTCATCGGGAAAACGATATTTATTACTTCCCGCAGTCGATAACATCCTTTTGAGGAAAACGTACAACAATAGCTTGCCGAGCCGACGTAAAAATCAGTAGCTATGCCGCTGTCCGCTGGGTGAAGCTAAGATGCGTACTCCTTGAGAAGTTAAAGAGTGCCCAAGACCTAGCCATGCTTTCAATGCAAAATCAAAGTGTACGAATTGATAAAAGGCGGTTTCTAAGTGTTCTCTTTAACTTCTTACTAGGCCTCAATCTAATTCACTCCGTCGGATATTTGAAAAGTAAAAAAAAAAATATATATTTTAAAACAATATCTTTAACGGGATCATGGATCAAAACTAAAAATAGACAATAAAGTAGATATTAATAATTTTCCCAATGTTGTGATTATGAAATAAAATTTTTGATGATATTAAAGCTTACGGTTAACGGGTCTCTTTTTTTAAAACGACTATGGCCAGCTCACGACATAACGGATTTTAATAAATAATAAAAAATAGGTTAACTTAGGATTCGAGAATGTTGTCAATCGCAAATATTAAATAAAAAATTAGATAGATTAAATGTGAAACAATGATATTCCTTTGATAGTTCTAATTGATAAGTCAATCAGTGTTATTTTGAAAAAATATAAAAATCAATTATTGAAAACATAAATTAACCGATAGATATACTTTACTATCTTTATTAAGAGTGGTCTCTTTTTTGACTAGAATGAGCTGTGTTGACAAATAATTGTGTACGTCTTTAATCCTAAAATCTTATACATTTAACGTTCGAAGCTTTATTCTTACTTCTCATGGAATTCTGCGACAATAAAATTAACTTAAGTGACCACTTGATGATAATAAATTATACTGTAGTGTCGTCCTAATTATTTAATTATCTTATTGTATTTTAACTTATACTACATTTATATATTCTAGATAAACTTATATTTTTATCTTAAACTATTACTTTTACTGTAAATAAATGGAATATCACAATTAAGTTGCTTTATTATCATTATCCCTACCTTTTATTCTTAAACAGGATTGAATTAAGAATTAATAATGAAAATATGAAGACATGAAGTACCTTTAGTAAACAAATAATTTAATTTAACTTTTAAATTGTTTAGTTCAAACTTCATATAACCTTTTAATTGTATTATGTAGTGATTAAGTCTAATATGTATATTACAATGAATACGTGTTTTTTAAGAATGCGTGTCTCAATTTCTATGCGAGTAAAGTATCTCTGATGCCATTTTGATAAATTAATGATATTTGAAAATAAAATAAAAAATAAATCCAGATAAATATTTAATGCTTTGGTTTGAATAAATTACAGTTTAACAGCATTATCCGGGGTAGGCAGGGCTTGGATCGATACATTCTGTAACATAAAGAGTAAATTATATATAAAATATCAATGACTTTTTTTTAACTTTTACATGACTGACGTAATAGAATAGTTAATTTTCAATCATAATAAGATGTGTCTGTAAGAATCCACATTAATAAAATTGTGAGTTCAGTTGAACGTAGGTATTTAAATTCTTAAAAATTATTTGATATAAGGATGTCCACCGCTCAGGAAGAAGCATAATGCCAGAGGTGACTAGTACTTTGTTAGACTGAAAAGAGGAGGGTATGAAAAGAATTGAAAATAAAAAGAAATAAAATTAGACAAAAATATACTTAATGATTGTTATGGTCAAAATCACTTGAAATGAGGAATTCAGGTTAGAATTGCAGTTAATGTTCCATACCCTTAATCAGTTTACGAAGAAGATGTTCCATTGCAGGAGGCACTAGGTGAAGACGCACAACGTCCGTTGTCACAGTAGGGCATGAAGATGCCACAGTTACGACTGATGCTCACGTTGTTGGGCAGACAGACCCTGAGTGTGTTGCAGCCGGAACAGGTGAAGCCGGGCTGGAGTATAAAGTCTTATAAAACTATTTGTATATTATTTTATAACTAGAAAATAAGAGCGTAGATTGTACACTCTTATAACAAAAATTGAGGACCCTCGACTAGTCCAAACTAGGTCACTATCACTTCAGACAAAGAAGTGTCTATCACTAAAATTTCTATTTTAGGTTTAATCCATAAAAGTCCTTCAAACGTCTAATGGCCGTTTTCAATCTCTCCCCAATATCTATCCCTTGTTTTGCTTACTAAAGTCGGACAAATCGTTCTATTTGAATTTACTTTGATTTCAATATCCTAACGACGGATAAATTTGCTATGAATTTGTCTATCTATTGTCATATAATCTGACATAGCAAGCTATCTATAGTCATTGATACATTATTGAAAATGGCCGTAAATAGGTTAAAATTTGAGTTTGACATATTATATTCTTACCTCAGAAGAGTAGTTACAACTGCCCATATTTGGCAAGAAAGAAAAGAAAGGAGGAGGGCGACGTGTATTGTTCCGGGAGTGGAATGAAATCGACCATCGGTTGTTTTCATCGTGGCCTGGGTCGCCTTGTTGTTCCTCAGCGAATATGAAGTGTACGGCAAGCTTAAAAAAATACATCATAATTCATTTGGTGGATGCAAATTTATAATTTTAAGTGGCCTAAAAAATCAGAGACCGAAACCGGTTAGGCATACTTTTAAAAATAAGTAGTAGTCATCTTTTAACCCTATGAACAAAAACCCCATAAAAAGATGACTTAACATTTCAGATATGTGTGTTATTTATCGGGACGAATAGGAGGTAACTTATGAGGGATTTTTTTATTTATTTAATATTAGCTGTAACAGTTTCACCTGCGTACTTTTCCGGTTCCCGTGGGATACCGGGGATAAAAAGTATCCTAGGTCTCTTGGTTTCATGGTTCAGTGGTGGAAACGAATTACTTTAGCAATTGTAATATTATTGTAAGCAGTAAGTATGTGAGTATTTAGAAAAATCTTACCAAAGCGGTGAATAAATAGAAATATATATTTCCGACGGCCATGTTCCAGGTGGTTCGTAAACTTCGAGGCTACAGAACGGAAGTGTAATGCTACTTTCCTGATGAGATTCACGTTATATACCCGTGCGACAATGTATTCGATTAGCATTTAGGGCTGGCTGCTCTAGAGTTATTTTAGAGACACGAGTAAGGATGAACGTTTTGTGTATGATTTTCTAGATATACGATAACTTTGCCAGCAACATTTAGCCTTTGTTTAAAATTTAAATACTTACATTCGTCATACAAAAAAATATTTCTTAACTTTTTTCTCATAACACTATTTTTTTCACAAATTTTCATACCTAAATTTGTTAAATGACTCGTGATTTAAAAGACTTTAACCACTACTTTATTGGTACAGTGACCCTGAAGCTTGATTGCATGATTTAGTTAAAATAGAAAGTTTATTAACAAAACTCTTTTTTTAACTTCTTTTAACAGACAAGACGAATATTCAACTAAAAAAGTATGCAATAAATGTTTTCACGATAATAATAAACTGTTAACCTTCTAGGCATGAACATTATTGTATATCCAAGCTGGAATTTAATAAATATGAGACACTACTACAAAAAAGTGATTACGTTTATACTTTTATTATGTGGGGTAAACAAGTTGTTGCTATTTTAATAATTTATGAATAACATTTTCCTCGAACCTTAGAAATGCTTTCATTATAGATTCTATCTACATCATATTATACTCGTGTAATTGTTAAAAGACAATGCGACAAATCGTGAGTTTGATATAATTATACATGCTTTGTAATTAATTGTAAATAGCAGTAACAGTCGTGTTGCATAATTCTATGAAACTGAAAGACTTAAGTTATAAAATTGGTGACGATATACAGTACCCGTAAGTTATAAAATATATAAACGAATATGAATGAAAAAAAAATTAGCAATAATAATACAATTTTTATTATACCGATGGAAATAAATCATCCAGCATTTTTTATACCTGTAAATACTTATTTATAGGTTAACTAGCGACCTGCCCCGGCTTCGCACGGGTTTAATGGATGATATTATACATAAAAACCTTCCTCATAAGTTATTCTATCTATTAAAAAAAACCGCATCAAAATCCGTTGCGTAGTTTTAAAGATTTGAGCGTTCATAGGGACATACAACATGACACATGACAGAAAAAGCGACTTTGTTTTATACTATGTAGTGATGCATACGACGGCATCCTCTGAAGAAAGGGGTTAATGCTATTTAATTATCTTTATCTTTTGAACGAATATTTATGTGAACGATATCAATAATTAAAGGCAAATATTTCTGATTTGAAACAACTTGTAACACGTAGAAAATTTTCCTGCGTAGCGTTTAAATTGTCGTAGCGGTAGCGTGCCATTGCCGCTTTAATTACCTCCAATTTAAAAAAGATCGGTTGTTTTAGTGAGATATTTTAATAAGTCCTTAATTTATCATTGTGTACGTAATGCATCAACTTGTAAATTTTGAGGACTAAGATATGGGAAGTGCATACATCAATTATATTAAGTTTAATCATATTAAGTTGAGTTTTCTCACCTTGTCACTGATTTCAAACCATTTTTCTAAGTGGGGCTCTAGGAACATCAATTTTTAGGGGTTGCTACAAATAATCACGATAATATTACGACGATTATGTGAAGTGGAAAATATTTTCGATCTAGGCTTTTCAACTGACAGTTGTTGATGTGCTCTCAAAAAGAGCGTAATTTACAGTTCATTTGACATCCTTTGTGCAGACTTTCATTGGACGTTAAAAACTTTAGAATAGGGCTTTTAAAAGACTCAAATTACTTTCTGTTTGAAATTTCGTTGACGAGTGTAGCGCCAATAACAAAGGCTGAAGTCGTGTGGAACAGCAAGTATAAAATGAGAATAAGAAAAATGTGTTTTGAGTAGAATGAACCATGTATTCTATACGACCTATAATATCTCGGAATTTTAAACATACATTAAGCATGATACTTTAAACTATAAACTCTCTATATTCTGTGGGTTGTCTGGTAGAAATCGGTACCGAGCGATAAGACTACCTTTTGCTTGCTCTCTAGTCTTTGATTTTATTGCTATGTGCTTTTATAGGATATAAAGTTAATTTCATAAGTTATATACTTTTAAAGAAAACAACAAGTCATTTAAAAAGTATTTGACGTGCTACAGCACAGGTATAAATATCATTATTTCAATAGTTCTATATAGTGCATAGGAGTATAGTATTCATAGTTCTTTCTAACACACTGTTTCCTGTATGTTCTTTTATTTGATTTCAATGTATGTACTATTTAAAGACAAGTAAATTAGTTTATTACATTATACAGTAAAAGAAAAAATAAAAAAGACTTTACACAATTCAAGATTAGGGCCAAGTTATGATTTGATGGTTATATGTAGAGCGTTAGAAATTTTTAAACCGACAGTTTATTTTGCCTGATTCATTTGTAGGTTTATTGATTTAAAAAGAGGAAGGTTTTCTTAAAAGTTTTTTATCTACTACCTAAAACTTAAACGAACAAAAGTATAGGGTGTCGAAGATATTTTTTATCTTTACCTTAGATGTTATAAGAAAACATAATTGAACGGTCTGTTTGTTAAAAAAATAATGAATACTGTGAAAAAAATAAATAGTATTAAGTGTGGAACTTAGTGGAGTGGTTTTCTCATACATATAAATTAAGACGCAGTTCCATCAAGAGGTTACAAATTAAATATAAATTATATATTTATATGAATTTGAAATTAAAAAGTTACGATGATATTTTATTGAAATTTAAATAAAAAGCGTACTAAATGCTTTTATATTGGACGATGGTAGTTCGAGGGTCACTGATGAGAAAAAAAACAAAACAAATAATTCTTTATATTTATTTCACTTTAATGGTCTTTGGCGTTATGGAAAATCATCCTCTCGGTCGATATAAATAAAACCTGCAATTAAAAATTTAGCAATTATTTACAAATAATTTAATAATTTCTTTATTTCCATTGTTTTTGTAGATCTCGATGATTAAGAGCACATGTACTGGTATCGAAATTAATAGAAAATTCTTTTAGGGATGGCACACACAGGTGTTCAGCGCTTAATATTAGGTGAACCGCTTCTTCGTGCGATGATATTAAAAATGAACGGTTTTTGTACTTCAAGACTATAAGAAAACTCACTATTGTGGCGAAGGAAGGAGATCCTCCAATTTAGTATTGTCTACAATGAAGGATCACTGATAGAATTCCGCTTTAAGTTCTACGCATATACACTACGTACTAGTAAAATGCGTCTTCCATACATTATTAAGGATGTGTTATACCTTGATTCATTATCTCCAGTAGCGTTACACGAAGAGCTGGGTGATGATGTACAGTACCCGTTATCACAGTATGGCAAGAACAGACCGCAGTTGAGGTCGATGCCTACGTTGTTTTGTAAGCAGATCCTTAATGTGTTGCAACCGGAACACGAAAAACCGGGCTGAGATAAAAAAATGATATTAGTGTTGATGATAATTGAGGAAATTAAAATGTATCGTCACATATTTCTAAATCGCGTATCCGAAGGTTTTTCTTTAAAGACCTAGCGACAGTTTTATTGTACTGGTTAAGAATGTCTTTTATGATTGAGTAATAATTTTATGTTTTACCTATGATAGTATTCAAATACATAGTTAAATTTGAAATATGGTAACCATGTAATTATAAAAAGATAAATATAAAAATTTACAAGCTATTTTGTAAGCAATTCTGAAAAATCACAATACCCTACTGTTGTAAAAAATATAAAAATAATTAATTCGTTACCTGTTTTGTATAATTGCAATTAGAGACGCTTGGTATCCAGGGAAAATTTCTAGCCTGACGCGCTTGGCTTTCTACCTCCTCGCCGTCTATCAAATAAGCTGCAAGCTAGGAAAATTATCATTTTTCAATATTTCAATAATTTAGTCATTTGAAAAATTATAAAAAAATATATTGTATATATGAATGTGGTAATTTTCAACAGATACAAGAGAACGCAATTTGTTTGTCTAGTGGAATATCATCAATTCAAGCAATTAAAAAAATGCTACCAATTTTGTTTCCTTTAATTTTTAAAAATTGGATTTGATTTTGAGACTGCAGGACTCATAGCCGTTTTGACTAATTTCTTGAGCATAATGTATTAAAATCTGGATTATTATGAGTGTTGGACTTTACCATTACAGAAAATACACAAAAATATAATCTTCCAACCATGATGGACTTGGTATCAACGATGATATACTTAGAGTGTAGTAGGTTTAAGGAAAAAGGTTGACATTATATATATACCAGTACCTGATAATAACATAAAAGACTACATTAAATATTAGGGATGTCCATATGCTTTACGTAACCAAAGCATTACATATTCCCAATTATAAGACAAATAAGATGCTCCTCGTTGACTCGCTATTTAGCCTATGATACTCAGTAATGCAAGATGCAGCTTTTTAATGGTTAAATAATTTTGAAATCAGTCCAGTAGTTTTTGTGTGAAAACATTTAATTATAAATACACAAATATAATATTCTTTCAAAATAAAATTTAATAAAGGTCTCCAAGAAATTTTGTCGTATAGTTAATGCTATTAATTACTAATAGTTAATAAATGATTTTCTTATATATTTTTTGAAACATCCAATTGTAAATAGAGGTATTCAAAAATAATATAATTGGCAGCCCTTCCCCACAAGATACAAATCATTTAATTAAATAGCTATAACATACAATATGCAATTTAATGTATGGAAATTAGTTTACATTATAAAGAGTATTATTATTAAAATACTATATCGTGAATGAAATTGGAATTCTCTAGAATATTATGGAATCAGATATATTTAATTTTCATTTGTCTAAGAAAAGCAAGTTTATTATAAACATTAGCTAAACTATATCGTCTAAGATTCAACATAAAGTTGTACCTTCGTCTATTTGATTACCGTATGAAATATTAAAATACACAGCTTTGATCTATTTCGCTCCGATTAATGTTAAAAAAATATCATCAAATTAATCATGAAAGATATTTTAAATCAAAAAACATCTCCATTTCTAAAAGCAATTATAAGACCACATACGAGTAGTTGTTAAGTATTTATTTTTGTCATATAACATTTTTTTCCATAATAATAATAGACATTGCCATACCAAACACTCATAATATACAAAACACAATATCCGAAATACTCTCAAAATACCGAGATTTAGTAATAGAATTAAAATCACAATGGAGATCAAATAGAGTATGTACATATAATACCAATAGTTTTATCTACCGGTGTCATCCCTGGACTCATTAAATATACCAGTAAAGACTACAACTTACCAAATGTAAAAAGCATCAATACTAAACATTTGCCGCATAACGCGGAAATTTTTAGGCTCGACGTCAGTAACAATCTAGACTGGCTTGACTACGGTCCGCCAGTTATGATACTCCTTTTTATATTATAAAAAGAGACATTAAAAATGAAAATACAAGATATAAATTATTTTTATATTTTGATCACCTTATTATCGACGACTCGATTGGCGCCGTGGTTCAGCAACGGTCTGTTGCGCCGGAGGGTGTGGGTTCGATCCCCACGAGCAGAAAATTATGATGTGATGAACATTGTAATTTTCTATTGTCTGGGTCTCAATTTATCTATAGTATGTATGTATTTACAAAAAAAAGTATGTTTTAGTATGTCTATCATTTATGTAGTTTCCCCAGTACAAGCTTTGCTTAGTTTGGGACTAGATAGCGTTGTGTTAAATGTCCAGGAATATTTATTTATTTATTTATATTAATATAGATTATAGAGTATATACAGTACGCAAAGATTAACGTCTACAAATACTACTAACTAAATAAACTAGTTCATAATTCATAAGTATTGAATGTAAAAGTATTGTATTTGTTACTGAGCTTCTAAAAACTTATTCATTACTTGATTCGATCGAGTTTGATGATACGTTCCGTTAAATTCGGAGTCTATAGATTAATAATATATATTTTATCATCTTATCCGTTCAGTACTTTTGGCGTGATTGACACACAAACATCCAAACATCCACAGTAGTAATAGTGGTAGGATTCATAGGAAAGCACTTCTTCGTAGCACAAATTATTTAATACCCATCATCAAATCATGTATGAATAAAAGCACAACTTTTTAAAGCTTTTACACGACTATTACTTATCCTTCATAATCGTTTGTTTTTTCTGATTTAAAATATGGTTATTTTTTTCTAATATAGAATGCGAATTGTAGTATATATTTTAAAAGTAGTCTATAAAATATTTTTAATTCTGGCTTAGGTGCTCGAATTTAATGACTGTTATCTATATATTCGTTGAATAATCTATACCAATATTACAAAGCGGAAGGGTTTGTTTTTTTTTGTTTGTTTCATTTGAAAAGGCTTCGAAACTACTGGACCGATTTTGATAAAATAACAAAGGACAGTACGAAATAATTCAAGAGTAATATATTTTCTGTCTTGAATAGGATTTGATATTGTGCTTTATTAAAACCAAATAATACACTAAATAACTGATTTATTTAAATATGCAACAACAACATTTATAACAAAATAAAATAAACCATTTATGGACTAAATCTTTGGTGATTCTTCTAGAAAATTTATCGTTAATTATCCTGTAGAATTGAAGCACTGTGATCCGGCGACGAACGAGCAGCGACCACTATTGCAATATAGGGTACATCTGCGTATGATGCCTACGTTACTAGAGAGGCAGGTCAGAGCTTGATAACAGCTAGCGCAAGAAATTCCAGGCTGGAAACAAACAAAATATTCACATATTAAAAGTAAATGAATAGATTAGAGACATTAGATTAAGCGCGCTAACTTTAAAGTAATTTTAGTGTTCGTTTCTCTCCTGATGCTCATGCACTCTAACAGAAGACTATCATAAGCGTTAAATTTATAGTTTCTATAATTAATACTTTCAATAATCTCACCAATTAAATTTTAATTCGTCAGGTAGAGAGTCTCAATACTTAATTATTTACTATGTCAACATTATTTTGATAGTCGTGTTGCTAAGTTTATAAATACACAATTCTATAAATTTGCCTATACAGTCGTTTAAAAGCTGTAATTTGTATATTACGATTTACGGTGTTAAATGAGAAAAATAAGTACCGTATTTGTGTAATTGCAGGTCGTTAGGCGGCTTCCAAGGGAGAAGAATAAGCGCCCACTTGGATCATTGTTTGTTACATTATTTGTACTACTGCTATCTTGAGAGCTCACGTCTCTAGTCTGCCGGGAACTGCCGAAACCGAATGGAATGAATTGGCTGAAATTCAAACCAAATGGGTTGAAACCAAACGGTAGGGATCCGAAAGGGTTCGATCCGAAGGGATTGAAAGGAAAACTTGCTCGGTCGTGTGGTTGCGTGTCGTTGGACTCATCTGCGAATATCAGGTTTACTGCAAGCTGAAAAATAATACCCATTTTTACAAAGTTAGATGTAATGAATTAAATAAGCTTAATATTTAATGGAGTTAAACCACATCAATATT
>LQNK01000047.1:221514-246011 GCA_001586405.1 Phoebis sennae | reverse complement strand
TTGTGCGTATGGCGGGAAAAAATGTATTAAGCTTACCAAAGCAGTTAAAAAACAGAAGTATAGATTTCGCAAAGCCATGTCGTTTATAATCTTGGAGTTCTACCAGCCACTTATCGTTTCTGAATATCTCATTAGCTGATGTAATTGAATACTCTTATATACTGGCAGGGAAAATAGAAATGGAAATTGTATTATATATATCCAGAGTACTATTAAGCGTTGTGACAGAACGATGAATAAGTTGTATGGATTACGCAAATTACTTAATGCAAGAGCACGACTTTATTAGATTGAAGTTGAAGATGCTACCAGGGGTTCCCAACCTTTCCTTGACGTGGGACTTATTATTATTATAAGCAGGGATCATGATTTAGGTAATCGGTTCAAGCGTGAATTTTATGCTAGTGGGGGGGTGAGGAATTGGAATCTTTTCACGAACCATTTTTTGGCTTATGCGAACTACCTTAAGGAGTATATTTATATACTTTATACTTTGTATTGATCATTTTTGATGGAATTGCAAATCACTTTAAAAAAAAGAGTATCTATAAGTTTCAAATTTTAAAACCTTAGCGGACCACTTTTTGCCATCTGCGGACTACTAGTTGGGATCCAATGTGCTAGACATTTCTGAGTAAAATATATGCTAACTTTATCCGTAGGATCTGTCTGATTTTATTCTCAACGTATCAAATAAATCAAACATGTTTGTTAGTAACCGTAATTATTACTCCTATAATATATTTTTTCGTTCGTATATGGCTTGGCAGCAAAAAATATGATGCAACATATTTCTCTAGACTGAATTGCTGATTTTCTTAAAATATAAAATACCATTTTAATGAAACGTTTATATAAAAATACTACGTTGTTCTCTTAAACGAATACGGGAACAAATAATAATTAGAAAATATTTACGATATACAAATATTGTCACCTGACAACAGGCGTAATGGGAGATAAAGCAATGCAAACAACTTATTGTGTTTTCTTACAATTGTTATCAGCAAGGAAACGAGACAAAGCGAGTCGTGAGAGTCGTATTGAAGATCTATGGTAGCTTATTATATGGGATACTTACCATGATCATGTTGGAGGGTGAACACAAGTAACGGGCGTGCATAGTCACTACTAAAGTACCTAATTTCACAGTTACTGAATTAATTCAAAGTTTTAAATAAAGAATCCTCAATTAATGGCTATACGTAATACAATTGCCGTTGTATATGCTTTTTTAATGCAGGTAATAGTGATAAAAAATTAATCAGGGTGCGATTTTTCTATCGACCCAAACTTTAAGGGGTAAAAATTTATATCTATAACACTTCGCATAAAATTGTGTACATTTATCAAAGTTATTGTCTTATTTATAGACAGTATTTTTTACTCTTCTACTTACAACATCCGCATCTTAATATATGCGAAAGTAATTGTGCCTGTCTGTTTGTTCTTCAAGCCTTAACTACTGCATCAATTTAGATGTGTTTTATACGAATACAGTTTGAAACCCGAGAAGCAACCAAAAATGTTTCTTATACCGGCAATCCCACGAAAACGAATAGGATACGCGAGTGAAACCGCTGGACACAGCTAGTTTTATCATAAACATTTTTTGCAAATTCTATTGAATTAATTTACACTATGATTATTTGTATTCCGGAATCGTCATATTCAGTATTATACGTCAGTTGTGATAACAACTTATGACAGCTGTGTTATAATTACTATTTAATTCGCGCTGATAAAGATATTATTATTATAAAAAAATTTACAAAATCAAGATTTGAAGTTGAAGAATTAATTTAAAAATTATTTAGTATTACGAATCTACTCTATCTAAATCTACAATGAAATTGGTTTACTGTTACGTCTTTTCGGTTACTTAGAAAATACTTTAGGCGTAATTAGTACATTTACAATTACCTAACCTCTGAATTCAAGTTTTTATTTCTTTTTATAAAATTCTTATTAAATCGAATAATCCCTCAACTTTAAATTCAGGTGTTGTCTTATAATGTTGGTATTGGTATCCCGAAAGAAATTAACGATATACTAACTTTATGATCAAAATAAATACATAGTTTTGAAGTCATACCTTAAATTCAAATATAATAATAATTTGTCAACAGATATCTGTAGATAAAGTTGGCAACGCAATTTTAAATAACATCTGCGTATTTAATACTAAATTCAATTTCATTCTCCAGTAAAATTGTTAATGTCAACGCTATTTTATTGAACTTGAGCGGTTGAAAATCGTAAACTTTCTATAAACGCTGTGCTGATAATTTCCGGGCACTGGCAAGGGTATTAAAATTGTTTTACGATGTTTCAAACCCGCAAACCGTAGAAAAATATATCCTAAACGGAATTATTATAATTTAATGGAGGTCGCTGTAACGATTTCATTATAAAGTGCTGATAACATCTTATTTTAGGTTAAGTTGGGCTTCATCCGTCTTACTTTACAAATTTATTGTGACAATTTCGTTTAGTGCTACAGAAATATGTAAATTTAAATTATTAGGAGGAAAGATTTGTTTGTTTGCTTGAAATGAATAGGCTCCGAAACAACAGGACCGATTTGAATGAAATTTTCTACAGAGTACCTAGCTAATAATCTATGTAAATAAAACTGGTCAAGTGCGAATCGGACTCACGCATGATGGGTTTGTACCAGACCCCCTTAATATTTTTATTTTTAGTATTTGTATAGCGCCAACGGAAATGCATAATTTGTGACAGTTTCAGTTTTCTAGGTATCACATTTTATTAGATACAGCCTAATTATAGAGAAGGTTCAGTAATAAGATCCCCCTTTTACCTTTTAAATATGGAATCCTAAAAATGATTTTTTCTTAAGAAATAGAAGAAAAGCATGTTTGTTTGTTTGTTAGAAACTACGAAGAGATTTAAAAAAAATTCTACCAATTATGTCAGGCAAATATGAGAGGCACAGCTTAAGACGATTTAATAGACTGTGCTATTTATAAACATCCCAATTTCCTTCACACATGTCTACCACAAATAATTTTCTCACATATACCTCCGTTGAGTGTTCGGTCTGACATGGGTCGCAGCTCTCAAGGCATCATTGACGTTGCAGGACGGAATTTTCATTAAATCCAAACATACATCCTTACGAGAACGTTTACTCCTTGATTACATTCTTTTCTCGTCTTAAGATAGTGTTTTTCTCACGTTGAACGATAAACAAAGGCGGGATTGTCATTATAACAACTGTTACAAGACTCATTATGTCGGCAAATTCTTTTGAGCTCTTTTGTAACCTAAGCAGTTTTTATTTAAGTCTGTATAAGATGATATTGTAAAAAGTGTTTTGGAGCTAAGACAAGGTTTTTTTTTGCGGTTCACCTAATGTTAAGTGACTGACCGCAGCTCATGAACACCTACAACATCAAAGTATCACAGATGTCTCAACCACTTGAAGGAAGGGGAGGGGATAAGGAGAGGATTAATGATAGGAAGTTGGGAGAGGAAAAGAATAGGTCAGAAGAGGCATGTGATGGGAATACAGATGGGATGAGCACTCGTTTACCGTACGTACGAAACACAGTGCAATACCGCTTCACACAATTATAAGTGAATGGGATAGGTAAAAGAAATCAATACATTTTAAATTATTTATTTTTTTAAATACAATAATGATAAAAGTACTCAAAATAGAACCAAATAACAAACGAATGAACCGATGAACATTTTAATGAACGTTTTACTCATGAGAACAAAAATCGAATAATACCTTGAAAATTACAAATCTACACAACCGCGGCGCACTCCAAGCTTGGAACAGAAGTACATATTCCATTATTGCAGTGTGGTCTCATTGGGTTACGGCATGGCTTCAGAAGGCCTCCAACCGGCTTGCAGATCAGACGGGTGTTGCAGTCGTGGCAAGTAAGTTTCTGCCCAGCTGTAATATCGCATGATGTCCAATTTGCAGGATTCTGTATTCCTAGTACACCAGATGGAATGATAACTGCATTTCGTTGACTTGCGCTTTGATCTTGGTGTGGTCCTCCCTGGTCAGTGTGCGGTCCACCTTGGTCAGTATTTGGGCCCCCCTGATCGGTATGTGCTCCACCTTGGTCAGTATGCGGGCCTCCTTGGGCAACCTGACAAAGGGCACTTGAAAGCACTGTGAGCTAAAACCAAAGTAATATATTAAGAAAAAAATAACTATTAATTTCAAACTTATTATACGTTACATATAAGCGTATATCCGTTATTTAGTCCTGTGTTCCGTGTCATATGCCACTTTTTGTCGATTTTATTTTTATACTATTCTACTTAACACTAATTGAAGAAATAAAACACTTTTGTGTTTTCTGAGGTTTTTACTGTTACAACTTACTATGGAAAAGTAATATTCGTTTTAATTATCATAAAATAAACTAAGTTATTGATATTTTGCATTAAAAATTGTTCAGAAGATCTTATTATCATTACTTTTTATTGCTGCGTAGAAAATTGAAAAACGTCAAATAGTACGCGTAGGGAAATTCAGGAGACAAGTGAGTATTTAAATAAATTAGGTGTCTAATTTGGTCCTCCGGGTTGGATAATATTCAGAAATTTAAAAGAAATGTTGGTTGCAAAAGAATCTTCATACTTTTGTCTTTGGCTAATTCCACACAATTGAAAATTCCTCCCCACGAGATTTTACTTTAAAGCTTTTTTGATATAATTGATAATATTTAGAAAAACGGATATGTTATGTAGTTAGGTTAGTAAACTATTAGTGGGTAGCAAAAATTTGAAAGAAAACTGTTTATATCTAAATTAAACTTGAAAAAGGAACCAAAATCCATGACTGTCTTTTTCTAAACGAAACGACTGAACGTTCACATTCACGGAAATATCATAAAATAAAAATGAAAGTAATACCATAAAGAACACTACAATCTTGTTGGCAGCCATGTTTCTCACTTTACTATCGCTAGAAAGTCATTTCACCGCTTTTATGCAAGTTTCAGTTATCTAAGCAAATATCCCCGGGATGGAAAACATAAACAATGTATTTTCCAATACATCTCGATGGTTTTCCTATATTGTGCGAGTGAATAGCAATGTTTGGGTTTGTAGGTTTCCCCAGCATACCTATGTGTTTACGTTATTCTTAGAATTGCGTATTAGAAAGACAAAACAACTTTGTTTCATGTTGACGAGTTTAATACTGTGTTTAATCAATATGAGTAGAGGTCTGATCAAGGTTCGTTTCTGATTAATCATGGAATAATTATTCAATTTTTTGTATTTTTATAGCATATGTAGCATTAAAAGCGAAAAATAACCCGCGAAAATTCTTAACCCGCGATGGAACGGAGATCGTGTTTAATAAAATACTTTTTAAAGGCTTTGAAACGCGTTTTATTATACATTATTTTACATTATTATTAACCAGACGCGGACGATTTGAGCACTTTACAGTGAATGTTGTCACGGACATGTTTAAAATCCTTTAAAAAGTATTTTATTTAATATGGAAAGTACTCGCGTTAAAACAAACACTAGAAAATACGATCGTATATCTGTTTTGGGTGAGAGGCATTTTGTTTGTTTGGTTGTGTGTGCGCAATACAATGTTACCATTTATCCCGATTTTAATACGGTTCACTGGTCCGATTTTAATACGGTTTTCAATGATTAGTTTTGATTTGATTGGTGATGTTCTTCGATTGGTGTTACGGTAACAACTCGCCAGGGGGCGCTCTTTAAAAAAATTTAAATAAAAAAATATTTATAAATATGAAACGGGAGAAAAAAATCCGTTAGGGCTACTTTCATTATTTTTAATTTCAAATCATAAATATATGCTATTTTTGATGAAATTAAAAATAGTTATAAAATATCTCTATTAAAATTAAATACGCTTGTATGAGCTTATGAATAAATTTGAATAAAGAAAAAAATGCGTTTTAAATACGTTGTGAATTATTTAATTCTTATAAACCAAACGCCGTCGTAAAAATATAATACGGCGATTAATAAAGAATTTTTAAGAAAATATCATACCTGTAGAAACTATGTATTTCAGTGTACTTTATGCGAGCCAAATATTTCATAAGAATTTAATATGTAGCTTATAAATGTTACATAAATTACGCATGAAAATTTAATAATACATAGCTCACATTTTTTACTACGATGCTTCAATATTTGTTCAGTGTAATTAATCCTGGCATAGCTGGTATTTCATATTTATCTGTACGAATTTTTTTGTAGGTTGAAATTTATATCCATGATTTTTTTTCATTCCACAAACCACCGAGATTGGGTAGTAATAAATTGTGTACGTACTTATTTCCGATTTTTTAGTGTGCACCTAAAAGCTTTATGAGTAGGCAATTAGCATATTTATATAAAATCGTGTTTTGTTTGTGATTAAGATACTAATTTGTATGAATACTTTAAGTAGTGTAGTTATTTTTTTTATTTACTATTCATTGGATTTGAATAGTTAAACAGTACTAGCTGGTATTTCATATTTATCTGTACGAATTTTTTTGTAGGTTGAAATTTATATCCATGATTTTTTTTCATTCCACAAACCACCGAGATTGGGTAGTAATAAATTGTATACGTACTTATTTCCGATTTTTTAGTGTGCACCTAAAAGCTTTATGAGTAGGCAATTAGCATATTTATATAAAATCGTGTTTTGTTTGTGATTAAGATACTAATTTGTATGAATACTTTAAGTAGTGTAGTTATTTTTTTTATTTACTATTCATTGGATTTGAATAGTTAAACAGTAACTTTTCGTTACCCAAAGTAGCGCGTATGCACGTAGTTAACACAAATATTGTTTTACAATAAACCTGTGTGTACAAAATAAAAAAAACCATACTCATATTCATAATCTAATTTTGTTTACTATTTTGTCTCTCATTAAGTTTTTTCAAGATTCTGTTTCAACTAAGAAAAACATTTAATTTTCAGGTTGTAAATAGAGGAATTTTCAAATCCTGTTTCCTATATATAAATTTAAAAAAAAACAAAATGTGTGTTATCGAAAATTTTCATGTGTTTCAAATTCTAATGGGTTCCATTTTGTGTGGCATGTTACATGGTTCAAATGTACGCCACAACTTCTGTGGGAGGGGCGCATCCGAAATGTCAAATTATCCATAACTCTGGCGCATAAATTTGAATTAATCTATATGTTCAATATTATTATATAATTTATTTCAAACATTTTACAGATATAAACATTAAGAAATTCTTTTCATTTTACCTAAACTTTTTATCTAAAGTTTCATCGAAAGAAACTGTAACTTAAGCGAAATATATTTTACATCTGATTATTTAAAATATATGAATAATATAATATGAGAAATTAAATACAAAACCATTTATTTGAATAAGACTTTTATTATTTTTAAATAATTAGGTAAAAAACATTAAATAATTCACAAATATTCTATTGAGGATACGAATACATATAAGTTCATAGCACCATCGATAGCCGTCAAACTCGTGTGTTGATCGTAGTGAATTCTTTTATTGATTTATGTTTAAACATTTTCTGCGGGTACTGCAGCAACTGGTGCGCATTCAGCGGAAGGAGTAGCAGAGCATTCACCGAGGTTGCAATACGGCAGAGCTGGATCGTTGCAGGCGCGTTGTAGACCGCCAATCTTGGTGCAGACAAGGCGGGTGTTGCAGTCCAGGCAGGAGGCGCCAACCGCGGAGCAGGGTGACCACTGTGGGAACCAGGGCGCGGCAGCTAGCCATGGAGGAATCCAAGGGTTGACGGCACCTGCACCAGGCCAGCCACCTGCTCCGGCTGGCTGAGCTGGTTGGGCTGGAATTGCTGATGCTACTGCGATCTGAAAATATTTGAAGTTTTAAATCGTGCGTTAATTGATTACAATTTTTAAGAAATTATTGCAAATGTAATGTTAGTTGTAATA
This sequence comes from Phoebis sennae, assembly GCA_001586405.1. Classification (NCBI taxonomy): domain Eukaryota; kingdom Metazoa; phylum Arthropoda; class Insecta; order Lepidoptera; family Pieridae; genus Phoebis; species Phoebis sennae. The sequence continues at coordinate 238,074 of LQNK01000047.1, read as the reverse complement.
CAACAAAATACTTACCAAAACGCAAAGAGCTAGTACAATCTTGGAAGCCATTGTTTTTTATCGTTTCTATCGTTCGTTTGGTTATCACAGTTTATGATTCAATCGAATAATGATTTTATTTCGCCCATACAGCCTTTTATATGCCTCGATATTTAACTAGGGATTAAAGTTACCAACTGAAATAGATACCGCGAACGGTTTTCCCAATGGAGGCGAATAATATTCAAAACAGATAACAAAGTTTATCTAGAAAGGCAGACGCTAAGACTGCAATATCATAGTTATTTGTTACTAAGGGGTCCTTCAGTATTTACAAGATTTGATATGAGTTGTTTTAAAGTAAACCTCAGATTAGAATGGAATTATATTTCTGCATTGTATAGGTTATACATTTTTTTTATTATATTACCATAGTAAACTATTGTGTATGCCTAATAAATATGATAAACTTCGATAGAAAATTGTGTTGCATAACCAATGAAAACATCAATATAACTATAATATAACACAATATATATATATAACTTTATATTTAAAACTTCAAATTTCTTATTTTAATGTTCAGTTTTTTCAATTAGTTTTAATTAGTTTCGCTTCTTTAAATCCTGACTATTAAAAAAAACAACATTAGTGCTTATTAATGAAACTAATGTAGTGAATTTGTTTACATTTAGACAATTATTTAATTAATTCCTAATAATACATACCGTAATCATGTTTACGAGGCTCTTATTTGTTTTGACTACAACACATTTTCATTAGGATTTTCCCAGAATAACAGTCGCTATTTATTTGCTTACTTCTGTAGGAATATTTTTCAGAAGTTTGTAAAACTTCCATTAATATGAAACACCTAACTTATCTTTAAATTTATAGTTAATTATTTTCTGGAATGGAATAATAAGAAGGCATAATTTATGATAGCTTTAACAATTTTGCGAAGTAGAAGAGGAACAGTTTTAAATTATTCGCCTGTGTCGTTATGTCCAAATTTAAGAAACTTTATTTTAGATGACCGATTTTGATGCGTTATTTTAGTCACAATATAATTTTAATAACGCTATAGTTTACTATGTATTTAAACATATGAATACGAATGTATGGATGCATATTCTATAATCAGCCGAGGGTAAGTTAGATACTAGAGCATCTAAAAGTATTTTATATTTGGATATTAATTTTATAGACTAGTAATTTCATCGACTCAACTTTGGATTGGTCAACAATTTTTTAAGGAATAAACTTTTTATTTTTATACATTCAGTACTTAAAAGAGATAATATAAAATAATGGCTTATAATTAAACGTAAACAATCCGTTGTCAAGTGTCGTTATTAAATAATCACAAGTTTCTATTTATGTAAATGTAAAATATTTTAAGGTTCAGTTTTTCTACCACCAATTATAATACTTGCGTTTATTAATGGTCTTATCAGTAACACGTGATGACACACGCTCAATGTTATCACAAAATAAATAGGTACTCAAGTCAAACTCCATACAATTCCCGCTTGAGCAATATACACATTGACACCGTTCACCGATACAATATCTTCGGGCTACATCGGAACAGACTGAGTGCGCGCGGGTGTAAGAAGTGAGTTTATGTTTGCGTGCGTGGTATGTGCGTTGGTATGAATACATACAAGAGTTTTACTTCTGTACCTATCTCTTTTGACACGTTTTTTTATATTACAGCAGGCAAGTGGGGTATTCGGCTCACCTGATGTTTAGTAACCGAACGCAGTCAATGAACATCTACATATATATTATATACCAGGAGTGCCGCAGATGCCTTGCCGCCTTGTCACTGTCATCTCTTATGACACCCACGGGTTAAAAGAGTCGAGGCGACACACGTATTCTAACCCGTCGCTACACGTTATTATAATATGTACGTATGCCGTCAGGGATAGTACAAAAGTTCTTGGTTGGTCGGTTTTTAAAATCTATGAGATACTAGTCATCCATGAACATTTACTTCATTTTCTAGATATCTTTCCTAGGGTCAAAAATTTTCAACGGTCTTAAGATTCTTAGAAGGCATCGATAAGAAAACTATTCATCTTTTATTAGTTACAAAATAATATATTCACTTTTTGTTTCTGATATTTCCCGTTCCAGTGGAATGTCCGAGATAAAAAAAGCTGTCCTATGTCCTTTCTCGGATCTCAAACTATCTGTGTGCAAAATTTTATTCAAATCGGTTCAGCGGTTTATGCATGACGGATAGGCTTACAGATAAACTATCGCATTTATAATATAAGAAGGTATATGTAAATATTCCCCCTACTCTTGTGAACTTCTAGATCGATTGACTAGATTTTTCTTTCAAAGGCAAGGAGTCTTAATAGCAATAAACTACGATACATACAAACAACATTGGAAAAGTAATAAAAATCTGTCACGTGCGAGCCAGACCACGCACAATGTAATAAGAGGTCCTTAGTCAATATTCAACATTGAAAAGATGTAAATCTTATATTGTAAGATTCCTATTTACTTTTTCATCTGTTTTTGTTAAAGTATAACAAATAAAACAATATAGCTATTTGGTGATGTGTATTTCAATATTATTAACTTTTTGTTAAGGCCAATGTTGTTTTTTATCTATCAGTTTGCGGGATCGAGAATGATTGTAATTGTTTTTTATGAAATCTTTTGCAAAAAATATTTATTCCTGAATAATTACTTAAATAATGAAATAATATTCTTCATAACAAGTTTAAGTTTGATTGTTTTTTTAGAACGTTTATTTACTTGAATATTACCACCACCGCAGATCAGATTATTAGTAACTATTGAAAAATATAATAAAAACTGATTTATATTATGGTGCGGCAGAACTACCAGAATAAAAGGGAGTCGACTCAACCCAACACTGTAAAAAACTGTAAACACATACAGCACGGATTTTTAGTAATTTAATACATAGTGACTGACAGTTGCTGATCTCAGTTGGAAGTATAAAATATTAGAACTATATACATTATGTTACTTTTATAAATTAAATAATTATACTACACATACACATACATAACATGGCATAACAGCCAAGACAAAATATTTTCAAAACTAATGAGCAGAAATATAGAATAGAATTATTGAAATTAAAAATTATGAACGACATTATCTTTCGAGAGTGAGTAGAGGCGTAAATACATTAAAATGTAAATATTAAAACTCCGCTATTAGAATTATACGAGACACATCACGTCATTATTTGATTGTTAAGGTTGGGTAATATGTTTGTTTGTTCATATTTAGATAATAATGTCACCTTCTTAGCTTAGTAATTTTTTGACGTTATATTTTATAATGGCGTGGTGAATGGACAGGACAGGGTTACTAATTTGTTAAGGGTACAAACAGATAAAAAACATAATAAAAATATTTACTTATAGCTTCTTAATATCAAAAATATGTTGAATGAAATTAAAAGCACACATATTCAGCCCTATTTTTCTCTCTCATAATTTCATTATCTATGGAAGATTCCATTATATTGAGAAAAACATCCTTTCGTAGCTGGTAGAAAATTAAAGGTCATTAGTAATAACTGGGTTGAAATTGCTAAAAGCAAAGTCATTAGCCAATATCTGATAACGCTGTATTTGTGGTTTAAAGCCCAAATTCAAAGGTACTTAAGAGACAATAAGCAAGGAATGTACATAATGGTAATCTTACAGATAATATTAAGCCATTGGTGACTTAATATTTTTATGGTAACCTTGTTTTTGAACCGCGGAAGCGATTTTAGAATAATTGATCAAATATTAGAACAAGTAGAGAGAGTATTTTGAAAATACGAAACATATTGTACATATTTTCTGTTTAACAATAAATAATTGACTATTTCAGTGAAAAAATACTGCATAGCTGACATTCACTCTAAATCAGGACTACACTATGATGAAATCCGCTCAAAAAGAAAAGTCATTATTATACAAGTATAAAATCCAGTAATTCATTCTTTAAGTTTATTAACAATAAAAACTTCTTCTTGCTGTGCTAAAAATAAAGACAAAATTTTTTGTGTCCGTCTTAGATCGAATTTATAACATTATAATAAAATTTATATATTGTATACATAAAGAAATCGAGTTGATTGATTATAACATTTTGTTTTCATTACAAATATTTCAGTAATTGAAGCATATCTAAATGAATCGATAACATCGTATATTCAATAGTTAGGAATTCCTTCTTAACGTGTAAATACACATATTAAAAATTTGCGGAAATTTTTAACCGTGAAAGTTAAAAATTGTTTACGAATTAACTAATGTCAACTCAGAATACTGAACAAACAATGGTGAGATTATAGTCATAAAAATAATTAATTTAAAGTAAGTGTAATCTTTTCTGGTTTATTTGAATTTATTTTAAGTGTAGATAAAACTCTCTCTTCTTGTATTTTTGTTATTAATGTGAAAAATTATACACAATGTGAAATGTTATATGTTATGATGAAAAAGACATTTTATATTCATATCTACTCACTATTAATACAAATAAATTTATTAATAACCAGTGGGAATGGTTATAAAATAATTTAAATTAAGCTGTAACACTTCAATAAATAGTATTTTAAACATCTCTATTTGAAATAAAAGTAGTTTCTAACTTTTATTTAAAGGATTAATAATGAAATTACAGAATGAATTTTGATTGGGACTCGTGTATCTATGTAAGCTACTGAATAGGAGTCAGCATGAATGCTGAAACCTATGTTTCATTCAGGTCGGATTACTATTTTGGGTTTGCTGCGGATGCAGTTGATTTCAATTAGGCTCGCACTACCATAATTGGTACAGGGAATGAAACTGAAATAATTGGCTTTCGGGCACATAATCAGTGAGGATTTCGAATGCAGATTAATAAAGGGGTAGCAACTATGTACTTATGTTTCAAGCCTAGAAATTTATAATACCTGGCTTATTAGTAGGGTGGCTCGATCAGCAAATTTTTGTACTTATCTTCGGTGACAATCAGAAATTACTTATTTCTTTATGACAATAAGAAGATGCTACCGTCGATTTAGTAGTAAAATCAATTGATACGTACGGTACGTACTATTTCAGTTTGTAGTTGTTTTAAATTTCAAGAATTCTATCAGATTGTTTTCTGTTTACGTTTAATATGTTTTTTAAGACACAAGATCCTCGTTTCCGTTCTGGTATTTGCAGACGAATGCTAACATCCGTTCGTTATATCGTAAACTACTTTCATATTACATTATTGTCATGAGTCAGACTGCGAAAACATTCTGTTTGTCTTGCTAGTTATCTCTTCGGGAGTCATTATCTACGTTATCAGTAATAATTAGTGGCGCAGTATAAAAGGATGGTTAAGAGATTTCGGCACAAATAGAAACGAACGAGCCAAATGAAACGCATGTTTTAGTTTGAGTGCGAACGAATTATTTTATATACGAAAAAAGTTGATGTTACTACAATGAAGATAACGCTGTTACTGCTTGTTGTGAGTAGTTTTTATTTTGTTATACTTTGAATAGGAATTACATTTAGAATATAATATTTTAGGATAGTATTTTTTATTAGTTTATGTGAATTAATATGTTGACCTTTGACTACTTAGATGGTAATTTTTGTGAAACTTTACTATTTTCTGGAGGATTTATCCTCAAGAATTTACAGATTTCTTACTGGTAATGTACTTAATATGATCATGTGATTTTGTATTTTTTAAGTTGAAAGTTGAATATATGTTATACTGGTAGTTAGTATATTTATTTCTCGAAGAGGGGTTGAATTCGTTTCCAATAACTGCTTTCACTTTTTGTCATAATCAGTAATACATTTTTAGATATTTTTTATGTAGGACAAAATTGTTCTTTTTAATGATTTTATTTTAGTTTTATATGTAAGAAAATACATAGTTATTGTTAGTAATTACTGTTAAATAATAATTGGTTTTATTCAATTAAAATTTTTAACACACACACAATTACCCAATATATGTTATTGAATGGGTGGCGTGATATTTATCAGCCCCTTTTCTTAAAAAACATGACATTTTTATTATTACACCTAAATATACGTGGCGGTGGTTAGATACACATTAATAAATATAGTAATAATAGTACAATAATATTATAAACAGTTTATCTTCAGTATAAGAAAATACAATAAAATTATAGGATTTGGTTAGTTCCTACGGTGGAGTAATGCAGAATTTCATTGATTTTAACATTTAATAATGAAATGCTAGATAGTAAAATCAATTTAAAGGGATTTAAGCCACTTGTATTTTATTCATTCTTAAATATTCCATACATCAAAATGTAGTTTAAATGTGATGATAAATATCAGTAAGTTAAAATTTTCCTTTGTTTCTGTTTCAGCTTGGCGTTTGCCTTGTCAGTGCAAAATATTTACCTTTCGATTCAGAAGATTCTAATGGTTTATTGTTACGGAATAAGAGGTCGGACTCGGAAGAATCTAACTCCTCAGTTGAACACGTCAGCAATGAAAGTAACGATAATGACGATGATTCTAAGGAGAAAAAAATGAGAGAAATGGAAAAAAAGCGTCTTGAAAGAGAAGAAAAATTGAAGAAAAAATTAGAAGAACAACAAGAAAAGGAAAAACGAAGAGAGGTAGAACGTAGACACAAAGAAGAGGAACGAAAGAAAAAACTCGAAGCAAAGCAAGTGGAGGAAGAACGTAAAGAACAAGAAAGACTAGACAAGGCGGAACGAAAGCGACAAGAAAAGTTAGAGAAAGAGAAACAAAAGTTAGAAGAGCAAAAGTTAAAGGAAGAAGAAAAACGTATAAAACAAGAGAAGAAAAGGCAAGAAAAATTGTTGCATGAGTTAAGAAAAGAGGCATTTGATGCACAGTCACAGGATGATAGTTTCCTTGAAACTGAGGAGGAGAATTCTGTAGAAATGGAAGATATTTGGAGAAGTCATATTTATATGAAATATGGTTTAACTTTAGCTAGTACAAACTTGGAAAAACAGGCAGCGCTTGATAAATATATTCAAGAAGAACTAGGTCTTAAGCCTAACTATACTAAGAGTGAACGTCGTCAAGCTATTATAAATTTAATTCAAACGAAATTGCAAAATGATACCGCTGCCATTGAAGCAATACGTTCACAGGTATTGAGTCGACTCAATCCTATTACATTACAAGGCTTACGAAACGAAATGGATAAGGACATTGAAGATATAAATAATAAAACTGATTTATTGAAGAATGTGAGCCTACCATGGGCTGCTTCAGTTCAGCAGACACTGGACGAAAAAAGAACTTTCTTACAAACGATATCACAGTTTATGGCTAATATTATTCCAAACTGGTTTTCTGGGAACAATACGCAAAGCAACGCTTCTTCAAGTACCGAAACAAATATTGTTCATGGTGTAGTTACAGATGGGTCTGTAAATGATGCTTCAGTTTCACAAATCAATGAGGGATCTAACTCCAATGCTGTAGATGCAAACTCTCAATCTAGTCCTAATAACGATATTGCGCCTGGGCTTATTAATGTTGACGCAGCTAATCCAATAATTGAAAACAATGATCCAGCGCAGTCCTCTTCTTCTTCATCAGGAATAGTCAATGAAGGAAGCGATGCAGTTTCAGGTGGTGATGTTCCAAGTCAGTCCACACCAAGCAATTCAAACGCTGGAAGTGAAGGTATAGCATCGGATAATGGATCAGTTTTAGCAGGTGATGATAATGCCCCAAGCAGTCCCTTACCTATTCCATCAGTAGAAAATAGTAATGGTGTAGCAAGTCTTGCTAACTCTGAATCTGATTCAGAAGTAGTAAACAATGAAGCAAATATAAATAAGCCTTTAGGATCTAAAGATCCATCACAAGAAGCAGTCAGTGATACAACTTTAAACAACGGTGAATCAGCTGGAATCAATCAACAATTACCCATAAACAAACCATCGAATATTGGTGCAATCGAAAATCAAGGTGTAATTCCTTTAGAAAATGGCAATGGTAATGCTCCAGCTAATCAAGAAGGTGTGCAATCAAATAACAATTTAAATCCTAATGGTGAACAAGTTCTAGGCGACTCCAACTCCAACGGAAATAGTATAAATATTCAAAATGACGTAGCTGAAATGGTAACCGAAAATTCAATAAGTGGTGCAACAAATATCGATGAAGTTGTCGGATCTGATTCTATTGCTAGTTCACAATCACCATTAATTGAAAACGAAGTGAGTGTAAGTCAATCTATATCCAACGATGTGAATGATGTAGCAACTGTAATCCCACCATTTGAAAATAAAGAAGACTCTACTACCATTCCCAACAATGCTGTTGTAAGTCCGGTAGCTGATTCAAATAATATTGAACCCGAAAATAATGAGCAGATAGAAGCTGGTTCGGACCTATTAAATGTAAATAATGTTGAAAATAACGTGGCTTCCTCAAACATCGCTTCCAATTCACCCGCAGAAATGGTTCCTGAATCGGTAAATAACGTTGAAGGCTCAGGACAGGTTCCAGAAGCAATCGAAGTTAGTGGCTCTTCATCAAGCACTGTCAGTAGTCAAGTCTTAGATTCGTCCAATATTGGAAATGATGAGATTCCTAGTGATAGCGGAGCTACAGATTTAGGCGTAAGCAGTTCTGATTCTTCTAATAATAATGTTCAATCTGACGCATCTTCAACAAATGCTCAAAATGAACTAGGAATTGCAACAGAACCAGTATTAATAAACAAAAATGAAAGTGTTTCTGCAGTCCCAGTAGACCCTCTGGGTAATAAAGGATCAGATTCAGGTGCTATTGATGTGACAACAGTTGAATCAATAGGAGATGTCAACAATGAACAATCCACAAGTACTGTGTCGGAAAGTTCATCAAATATCGATGCTTATGTAACCACTCAGGATTCCTTATCAACTGATATAACAACAGAAGCTGAAAATTTAGTAGAGGTAGCTTCAAACAATCCTGCAAATAACATTCAAGTAAATGAAGCACAAAATACTTTAGTAGAGGAGAACATAGCTGGTGTTAGTAACACAGTAGTAAGTAATATTGAAGATGCGGCTGTAACGGAACAAGGTGAAACTACTGCTAATGAAGTAACTGACGCTGTTGCCCTTGAGTTAGAGGCAGTAACCGACAATGTTGTTACTGAGAAGGAGGTGTCAGGTGTCTTTGACGTCCAAACTGAACAAAGTTCAGTGACCCAAGACATCAATGAAGTACTTGATGTAGGAACAACAGAATCCGTAGTAAATACTCCAGAAAATATTTTAGAAACATTTACTCTAGCTAATGAACCAGGTGCAACAGTGGTTGAAGTAGTCACCCAGTAATCGAATTTAATTAAACCATCAAATAATGTTAACATTAGCTTCGTTGTAAATAATTATTTAAAACATATAATCATCTATTATATATAACAATAAAAATGCATTTAAATTAATAATAAACTAAAAGAAATAAAATTTAATTTAAATAAAAGGTTTTCCATGTCTGTATTTTTGTATTTTAATCCCTTACGACACACTAAAAATAAAAAGTCACATTGGTAATTATAACTGCTAGATGATTGCAAATAGGTTTTCAATTAAAGCAAACAATGATGTGGTAATACACAAGTAACTTTATTTGCTAATGACTTCTAATATAATTCTACTAACTTTTGGTATTAAAATAGGTATTAAAAAGGAATGCATAACAGAGGTAATACTTCAAATTATGAACTTATAGTGCATAAGGTTACATTATTAATAGTATTAAGTTATAATACAATACATAATTTATTTATTTACAATATTTAGTAAAAATTGTATATAATCTAAATCCTTATAATGTTTTGATAATTAATCTATAAGTTTTTAAGGTACTGTTGTAGACGAATACGTCAATTTAATATCATACAATGATTTCAAACTAAGCATGAAAAACGTCAAATCCAATATTTATTAGCAGCATTTGGCGGATTGGGATAATTGTGTTGGCTTAGTGGATCCGGTACATTAGAGAACGCATAAGGATCGTTCATATACTTGTAGTCACTTGGAATACCAGTTAGACCCATGTTCAATGAGTTATGAGATGGACTCCAATTGGAAGGAGACGGTTCAACTGGTATTTTTGAATAGTCTGTGGGAATTTTGGGGTATTCATTGCTAGCTAACTCTTTGTAATCGGCCGTAGTTTTAACGTAAGTCTCGTCTCTTGGTTCTATAACTTCTTCACCACTAACTTTATCGCTAGTTTCAGAATCCTTGGGCATATAACTAATAGGCTTATTATAAACTTCGCTATTGGGATATCTTGCGTAATCATTTCTCGAAGCGCTTGCGTCTAATAATTGACTGTGCGACGCTCCAGTCCCTGCGCTGACTAAATGACTAAATGTGGAACCAGATGAGCTTGGAAAACTGGCAGTCTGGAAGGCTTGATTTAAATGCTGAGATTGAGCCATTAGCTGATTATAATTGGTATATTTTTGATGGTGCCAAGCGTCTGGATGTTGAGGATGATGTTGTGATAGTGATGGTATATCTCCTGCGGGATATGGGCATGGTATTTGCGGCATTGGTAACGATGAGTATGATGATAAAGAAGGTGCTGTGTTGGAACCTGTATGTTTCCTGAGTCTTGCACGTCGGTTCGAAAACCATACCTGAAAATTGTCAAAATTAAGAATTACAAGACTGGTAAAAACATATAACAAACATAAAATACAACGACTGTTTTCCTAACATGTAATTTAGAATATGAGGCGTTAGTGGGGGTAAGATGACGTTAAATAAATTGGATTGATAAAATTACAAACTGTTTATTGCAATGTTAATGTCCTGAGTGTTATTTAACTTTTCGCTCTTAACTATAGCATGTTCAGAACACAAGGCATATGATATAATGACTGTGATGCTTCATTCAAGATTTGAATAGTTCATTTATTGTACACTAACGTTTTCGCGCCTGCACTGCACGGTGTACAATTATTATTTATGAACAATTTGAATCAGGCGTTTAATTAAGTAATTTAATAGAGCTATTTTTTTAAATTGTGAACAATAGAACCTTTAATAGAATCCTTTAATAGAACCTTTTAAGAACGTATAAAATTTAGGTGAGTAAACTTTTATCAGATTTTTTATATTTCAAAATATTGGATATAAAATACACAGTCATAGAATCATATTAATGTTGCTTACTATTGCATATATATTAGTATGATAAGTAAGAATAATAATAAGGCACATAGGTCTGAAATCAGAATAGGAAGATCAGTAAAATAAGGTACATATTGATATATGTATGTATACCTGTATTCTTGCTTCTGTCAGTCCAGTTTGTAAGGCTAATTCTTCCCTTGTATATACATCGGGGTATTGCGTTCTGTGGAAGGCTCTTTCTAAGGCATCTAGCTGTTCTCCCGTGAATGTGGTTCTTGAACGACGTTGCTTTCGCTTCAGGGTAAGCCCTGGCTCTGACTCGATGTCGGATGAGTCTGATCCTCGACCTATAAAGACATGTTATACAAATAAATAAAACATATTTTTTGAAGTAAGCTTTTGATAAGTTAATTAAACATTTTGTGGGGTTTCGTAATTTTTGGGTATTTCTTTGCTAATTGAAGATTTAAAAATTCTGTGAATAGAAAAAATTCGTTGTGAGGCCAGCTTAAGATTCTTACTGCTATTTTATTTTTTGTAGTATTACATTAATTTGTCCAGAAAATAGGAGGATTTTTGATTTCTATTTTCTATTTAGATCAAAAAGAATAACGTATTTTTTTCAATTATTTCAAATGTTGGTAGTAAACACTGCAAACTAGTAACAATATATTGAATTAAATCATCAGATAGCAAATAAAACATACAAATTTAACAATTGTGTGGGTGATGCAATGGTGATGATGATTTTTGAAACGAGTATTTACTCGTAAATTAAATAAAAATTATTTTTGCCCAAATTGTTAGAATTTCACAGGCCTTGGTCTTCATAATCTAATTGCTCTTTAAATGTATCCCTAGTGCCATGGAATTCAACCTATGATATAGCAACAAAAAATATAAAGGTTATTTATAATTTTTTAGGTTATAAATCTGCGCCGTGGAGATCAATAAACTGTCATCTTAATGCGGAGTTAGTAATTTATTTGATATGTCTCGTAGCGATTTGTCTTCATCTGTTTTTTGAAACACGCGTTATTTATTAACATCGTGTTTTTTACACTAACCCACATCATGTTTTAATTCGCCTAAATCAAAAACCGTCGAGACTCGCTGGCCCGCTCATTTATAAATCGGTAGCGGTATCCTACGGAAACAGATTAAAAAACAGATTCAACAATACGCGGCTTTGCCCTCAAAACCGATTTCAAAAATGCGGCTTATATTAATAGCCTTTTGAAAGAAGTCAAAATTGAATGAAATGAAAAAATAGGGGCTCAATATTGTAAGGAACACCCAGCGTGGCGGCTTCTTTGTCGGCGTCTTTGCCGCGCGGTGACATTTTGGCACCATTCAATATTTTGGTGTCGCGATCTGGATTTATGACATAAAACGACAACGCAAATTTAAATGCGTGTTGCACTTTTTGGCTTGCGTTGTAGTAATACATGAGTTGGACGGGGACATCATTGTACTTTGCAAAATTTTAATTATGTTTAGTTGAATAATTTTAAAGAATATTGAAAATTCAAATAATTTATTGTTTAACATTTAATGTTATTTTCTAGCCCAGGGTAAAGGATCCGAAGTAGTAATTTTACTAGAGGTTTTGTAAGCACGATTATTTGTGGCTAGCTAAAATGACGTATTGAAATAAAACGACACACATTACTCAAATTCCACTGTGACTGCGGGAAAGAATTATTTAGTCTTTTTAATTCCGACTCAGATTATAACGTATGAGGCTGAATAACTTACGGCTCGAGTTCGTTAATTTAATCCTTATTTCTTAAATTTACGGTTCAATTTCGTCGTTTTCATTTGGTAAAAAGTTTTATGTCTGAAAAATGCGAGAGGCTTATGGTAGTGTAGGAGGTGTGAGAGGGCGAGATTAGCTTTGGCGATTGCCGAAATGTGACCCCGTGAAGCCGGCATCGTTCAAAAGTCATAATTTGGAAGTTGAAAGCGCAGCGACGGCGGTTTAACACCTTCATAATCTGGGCTCATTAAATTCGTCGGCCGGCCTTTGTTTCAGCAGTTTGTTTCGATTTTAACAGATGGCCGGATTAGCACGTCTGTTATGTGGGCGTGCGCTCATTTAGCTCTGGTATCCTTTTGTCATGTTCCAAGATTTTAATAACGCCTACAAAATTGATTTTGTTTATGTTTCGAAGTGGGGTTATTAATTTACGCAAAATGTGAGTAGTGAAAGTTTGAGTAATGAAAATTTAGAGCAGGTTAAAGTGTTACATCAAATGTTATACTTTGAGTTGAGTGTCGAATGTAGAATCATTTGTAAATATTAAATTCCAGCACTTATTTAAAACAAAATAAAACTTTTAATGGCTTAATCTCAAAATCAGTTCCGAAAATTTATAGATTGTTGAGTGAAATAGTTAATGTATAATAATATTATGAATGTTATACTTTTCAGAGATTTTCTGTAGCAAAGAAAGAACAAACGTAACTCATTAGGTGCATTGAGACCACCTATTTGTATGCATACTGCGATAAGGTGTGCTTATGAGGAAATTTAAATTCAAACGGAATATTCACGTGCACTGATGTTGACAAATAAAATATGACGTCAAAATTTTAATTTGCCATTTCTCATTTATGGCGCACCTGGAAATACTGGTCCGATTTGAAAAAATATTTAAGTATTAGATGGATTATTAATCGAGAAAGGCGATACATACAACTAGTTAATGATTAAAAATTTTTGCATAGATCGTATTGTGTCGGTCAATAAAGAAGATAAAATTCCATCGTTTTCATACAAATGACTTGTGATGGATTTAATACAACCCAAAAACATAAAACTAACCACTTGAAAGACATAAAAATGATTATCTTTTCTTTTATTATCCAAATCAAACGTGTGGGCTTCGTGGAGGTTCTATTATCGTCAACCACATTAGATCATTCTAATGGGTGTTGCTATTAAACAAATGTGATTTTATCTCTCCCATCTATTTCTATTCTTTTGATGAGAGGTGAAAGTGAAACGGACTAACGTCGCCATTTGCAATTGTAATTTGTAACAATGTAAATATTGGAACGTGTTCCGGTTTTATTTTACTGTTGATGGCGGACGAATTTAAGATATTCTGCTGGTATTTGCCTAATGCGTTTATTGTAACGTCTTACTTAATTGTGCGAAACGGTTTTTCGTTTTGTTGAGGCTCAATTGTGAAAAGTCAAATAATGTAGATTATTAATATGGATGAAACAGAAAAATAACGCAAACGTTAGTGTTTCTAACATGATCTATTAATTGATTTACTATTCAATACATACAAAGTCGCCGAACACTTTTGAAAAAGTGGAGCAGGGAATTCCGAAACAGGTCTCGGCGAAAGTCAAAGTACCGTCAATAGTGAGTGCATAATGCAACAATGGTACAATACCAAAACATGTGGATTGTTGTCGTTTCAGCACTATCGAGTCGCGCTGCAGGCGAGCTCCGCGCACTTTGTCGGTCGCCGTCGGTCATTGTCGGTCACTGTCGGCCTGACACATCACACTCGCCGACAATAACAAGCCAATATTTCTTGGCGACAATGACGCTACGATTTACGTTGTGTGCGGAAATTGATTTTTTTCGTCGTGAGAGCCTTTGACAGGTTGCGTCGCTATTCGAAGGGAAGTTGCACAATACGGTAGGGTTGTTTTTTTTAGGGAACAAACAAGGTTTTTACATATTATACATTTTCGCAAGCATTAAAATATTTAAATTTTAATTTTTATTTCGAAACTATTTTAGAAATTTTTGTTTCTGGTAAATGGATTCATGAATTATTAATTGATAACATCTTTTTTTAGAATCATTTTATAAATATACAAATATTAAGTAGTAAAAAGTAACGCTAGTTTTTATCCTACATGTATTATTTTTCCTTCATACATTAAGTTATTAGTAAATAAACTTCAATGCCTTCATGCTAATTTTACTGTATTAGTATGAATTGCGAAATCAAAACATTTAAAATTAATAGTTTCTTACCGCCAAGTATTCCATCGATACTATAGTCTTTCTTCCCGTCTGGGTCTCTCGCACCTCCCCGGAGGAGACGCGAAATGGAAGAAATGCTTGGAGGATCTGATACGCCTTCCTGGAATTAATATTGTTTTATTTTTATGGTGACATACAGATAAAAATTAAGATAGTTTAAAGAGTATTAATTAATGGACAAATAAAGGTCTGAGTTTTTGGTTGCATGTTCAAAAGTTAAAAACTATTTCCCTGTCGATGGTTTTAGTTTAAGTAGGACACAGTGTGCTGTTTTTTAAGTATACACTTTTTGATTTTCTCTCATAAGGACTGTTTATATATCTATATAAATAAAAAAATAATTGCTGTTTGTTAGTCTCGCTAAAACTCGAGAACGGCTGAACCGATTTGACTAGTTTAATTCTTGAAATATTCGAAGAGGTCCAGGGAAGGATTAAACGGTGAGAAAATATGAATATACTATGAATGGAATAGTAAAAACTACAATTATAATTTTCCATACAAATAGTTCGTGTATTTCAAAAATACGACATGTTTAAAAATGCCGGTATGAAGTTCGCCGAGTCAACTAGTACCAATATAAATCACACGAAGAAGGATTAATAAATTGCACTCTCTCATTCAAACTATTCTTATTATTTTAGACTAGCTTTTGCCCGCGGCTTCGCACGCGTAGACTACAAAATTAACATAGTTGTTATAAAAATTATATTATGACTTTAATAATAAGTATTTTAATTATACGCTCGTCTGTATAAATTTAAAATTCAATCGGAACCAATATTTTATATCAATGTTTTCTAAAAACTTACCAGTAACTTAATAGTCTCTAGGTAAGACAATTTCTCGGAAAGTATGTTCAGATTACATAAGGAATACTCATACAATAAATCAACTAAAAACAAAATAAAAATCTGAGATATATCTACCTAAACAAAATATGTATGTAGGTGCAATCTTTGCCGATTCCATCCTCCCTATGTTCCCTAAAGAAATAATAGAACGAAAGTGAGACTTATGACAAAACAAAAAAAAATATTCGCGCACGCCCCCAGCCACAGGCCCCTGGCCCCCGACCCCCGACCCACGGCCTCCGGCCCCTGGACCCCGGCCCCCGGCTCCCGGATTCCGGGCCCCCTAGGTTTGAATAAACGGTAATCTTGTTTAAGACACTGAGTCACATGTAAAGTAAGAAATTCAATACATAAATATTGGTTTGCTTTTGGTATCCCATATATCCCTTAAAATAGTATTACCTTGATTTAATAGTATTACCTTTATTATGATTACTGAACCAAACTAATGGACATTTCTTACTTACGGTTTATTACTTCTTAGCAATGGAAATTTAAAATTGGCATGAAAATTGAAATACTCTGCGAACAAACAACACTCTTTAAGAAAT
>LQNK01000047.1:167184-221130 GCA_001586405.1 Phoebis sennae | reverse complement strand
TTAAAACTACGCAACGGATTTTGATGCGGTTTTTTTTAATAGATAGAGTAACTCATGAGGAAGGTTTTTATCAGCATTGCACCCGTGCGAAGCCGGGGCGGGTCGCTAGTAATCTATAAAATGAAATAAAAGAAATATATAAAATTATATGAATGAAAAGTTTCTTCCCGTAGGAAATCGATATAAGAAGGCATATATGATAACATTATCCAACCATTTACAATGTACCTTGCGAAATAAATGGCAGAATGTGTAGAACTATAAATTATATTGCTTATTGTAGTAAATTAGTTAAATTCGTATCTTAATATTGGTCAAAATACTTGAAAACTCATGTAAGAAACCATTGTCCATCTCGACCGTAGTTCTGTCAGAAACCAGAATGTAATCCTTGTAAATATTTTTTTAATGATTAAAACTTAAATAATAACGAACTAAAATTTTTATTAAAAAAATACATAAATACCGTTATAAAGGAGAATCATTATATTATGTTGATTATCTCCAAATTTTCTTCCATTTCTTCCCAAATTAAGTAAGCTCATTCTTAAAAATAAATTAAAGCATACATCTCATTTATTAATGAGAGTATTTTTGTCTCTATCAAATAAGTATAATTGTTAGTATAATTTGCCTGAGCAATTTAGATTTTCCATGAGCAGTAATATCTGTGCTAATATTAAACAAAAAGCTTTCGTAGCATTCACTAAGCGTAGATAAATGCTTCCTGGACGAAACAATACTATTATTGTACCATGAGTACACGGGGTGAAAATGAACCTTCAGGGTCCACTGCACAGGGATTCAATAGCAATTGTTCGTACTATTTATAGCCATAAAATATATTAGCCCTGTGAAGTTATAGCTTAATTGCAAACGCGAACGCTGTTCTAATACATTAGCTAAATGCAGTGGAGGTAAATTGATGTTTTGAATTAATTAGAATTTCAAATATTTCATGGCTGAATTTAAAATAGAATGATTTAATAATTTGATTTTCCTATGGAGATTAGAAATCTTTTAGTCTGATTCTAGTCATAGGGATATTTGAAAGCTCAAAGATTTAATTATTCTCTTAAATATTTATTATTCTCTTTTGTTGATCATGGCTTTAAACGCCAAGGTCTTATTTTATGACCATTTTCAGTAATGTATCAATTGTAATTTGAGATTATATGACATTAGATTGAAAAAAGTCATAGCAACAGCGATCCGTCGACAGTGTATTGAAATCAAAGTGTTGTTGTCAATTGTAGCAAATAGATTTGCCTGACTTTAGTAAGCAAAACAAGAGAAAGATAGAATATTGAAAACGGCAGTTAGTCTAGTTCAATACTTGCTAACCTTTGCGAAATTCCCATTCGAATGTTTTATATAATCACTAGCTAGCAGTGCCCCGCGTATATAGACCGTTCCCGTGGGATTTCGGGGATTACTATGTCCCTCTTCAGGTCCTAAGCTATCTCCCTAACAATTTTCTGCCGGACCCATTGTCAAGTATATCTCCAGATACAAGTGTTTTAATAATCCAGTCTTCGTGTTATACATGTAGATTAATAGACATATTATTCTTTTTGCAAAATAATAATTAATCGCTCGATCATATGCTCTATATTTGCTTAGAGATTAATATGTAAGCAGCTTACCAAGATTTTATTTATCTATTTTTATCGTACAGCAAAACCAATCAGCCAGCAGGATGGAGAATAGTTTATGCAAGCATTAATCTGATTTATATTTTATATTAGCACCTAAATTGAACTGAGGGAAAATCAATAATGTAGACATGTTTCGTTGTTTTTAGCTGCAAGTTATGTCTCATATTGGCATGTTAAATTGTTAATTTATTGATACATTGATACCTTACTCAGGATGATTTTATAATACCTAACTAGTATGAAAAGTTAAATATTTTAATGGACAAAGACCTAGATGCCTAAAGATCTATTATATTTTGCTTAATTTTTGTTTTATGTACGAGTGTAAATTCTTCGATCCATAAATAATTCATTATGTATACAGAAATGCAACTTTAGCAAACATTATTTTGGTACATATAATATTCAGAAATAATGGAGTAAATTAAGGTTATGAGGTTTACATGACGCTGGTACAAAATTACTTTCTTACATTAGTGTCCTAAGCAAACCATTTATTTTAAACGTTGTACTTCGGGAGATTTAATATTTACTCACAAGGTAAGAGTAGGGTTGGATTATTAATTTTTAATGAATAATTTAGAAACAGTATAAAGTATTTATAATTTTATCCTATAACTCGGTAAAAATAACAATTTAAAATGGAGAAACTAGAATTTTTCTTGTTTAGATAAGAGATGAAAAATTCTAAATTCTGGATAAAACAATGCAATTTTAGACTTGTGGTTATTTTTTTTTACTTACCTCTTTGTTTGATGCGGTTCGAGTTTTAGTTATAAATAGAAAAACTTGCTAGTTCTCGGAAAATTGCTTTTGTTCTTTATAGAAACTGTGCTATTTTTATAATAAGTGAAGTGCCAATCAAAATATCACATAATTTGAATTAATGAAGACAGGTGTAAAAATCCACATACGAGCAAAAGTTCTGTATAAATCTCTGGCTTAAGGTATAAGATTTATGGAATGTAATGTTTAGACGTACGAGTGTCTTAGGTCTTTGTATCTCTTCATTTACCTAGTAATCTTGAGTATCTTGAAAAGGAAATATAATCTCATGTTTCTTCTTACCTGGCGTCTATTGAGTTTCATTCAGACGCAGTTCATGGAGACCGTCAACTGCCGCGAGATGACTTAGGGCCGCACGCCCGTCGCCCTCACCACTATCTTTAGCCTGATGTGATTAACGGCCGTTTTCAATATTCTATCTATCTCTTGTTTTGTTTACTATAGTCAGACAAATCTATCTATTTGCACTTACTTTGATTTCGATATCCTAACGACGGATACATTTGCTATGACTTTTGTCTATATACTGTCATATAACTTGACATAACAATCTATCCATAATCATTGATACATTATTGAAAATGGCCGTAAGGGAGGCTGACCGTCGATGAATGAGCTTCCAATGATCTTATATTAATAAAATATGATCTCCTATTGTTTCTTACCTGGTATCTGTTGAGTATCTTCGAAACACAGCCGTGGGAGACCCTCAGCTGGCGCGAGATGACGCAGGGCCGCACGCCTGCCGCCGCCATTTCTACTATTTTCAGCCTTATGTGGTTCGGTAGTGGCCGACCGTTGATGAATAAGCCTCCTAGCTGGTTCACTCTTCCTTGCCCTATAGATAAAATAACTTCATATTAAAAATATAATTCTAATTTAAATTAATAGCGGTTCAATTAAGTACACAATTAATATAACAATGAAGCTCTATTAGCTATTATGTATTAATTGTAGTTCGCTGGCACTCATTGCATACTGTGTTATATATACTGAGCTAATTCCAAATAAGATATTCCAGCAACCGAAGGGTATATAACAGGAAAGCGTATATTTATCTTTTATTAGGAAAGGTCTATACATATTTATATTTTTTCATCTACGTATTATGTAACTTAGTTTATGTTCCTGAATATTATGGAAATTCGGCATTGTGCATAATTAACACTATGTCGTTTTTGAATATTATTATATAGGTGCAGCGCTCAAAAGTTATGTCGTTTATTACGTGAAGTCACGATGGTAGTAAAAAAAACTCAAAGAAAAAATATATCAATTATATATATAAATATATGGAAATTATAATTTTCGCTTCAAAAAATATCAATATTTGAAAAAGGTCCGTTACGATTTCGCACTTGGGAAGATCACATGAAAATCTTTTTGAGACTTGGTTTCATATCAAATAACTTTAAAATATTTTGGTTACAAGGTATAACATAAAATATATATCTTTAGAAACCTAATACAATTCAGTGTATATTTAATTCTAATAAGACTCTTGGTAGAGTTTTTTCAAAATCTAAATAAACATAGAATATACAAAAAAAATAAAATATACCCTTACCTACCCACACATCCATACCATTTTGGTGACGTTCCATAATGGTATGCGGACAAAAGTCACCGTTACATCAAAGACGAAAACAAAACTTCACAAACGAAAAGCGTGCCCAAACACTAAAGTTCAATCAAACCATTAAAACAACTATTCAACACAAGAACACTATAAAAACGTCATCTTCAATGATAAACATCTGTTTACAATACATTAAACGCAAAGCACATAATTTTATAAATTGATTATCACCATTCCTATTTACATAATTAAAATGACATGTTTAATTAATTATGCTGTCATAAATATTGTGATCGCTTCAAGTTAGGTGGACGTTCGTTTATAAAGATTAGTTATGTCCGACTATACGAACGAAATCTATGAGAAGGCGGCTTTTTTATTAGAATAAAGATCAATAGATCGCGTTGTCTTTTTTTCTGCGCGTGAGTGCAGTAGAGGAGGTTGTGTAGAACTGAGAGTACCGCTGTGTTCGTAAGAATAGGGTGGTGAGGTAGTGTGCGTGAGCTTAAGGCTTCGGAGCTTGTTGGGCTCGCTTGGCTGTGTGAGTGAGTGCATGGAACACTCCCACTTGTACAAGTGTGAGGAGAATAGTAAATCCATGTTTGTAGCGTCAAAATTAGTATCATCTGGTGAAAAGTAGATTTTTAAAGGGAATGTTGCTTTCGTATTCTATGAAGTTAATGCTGAATCTTTCAATCTTAGAGGCATTAGTTTTATTGCAATAAAATATTATAAGTGAACGACTGATAAATCTGCAAGTTACGTTAAGTATATTTTATTGTTAAAATAACATAAAAATAATTATATTTTATTAATATTTTCATAAAATTACTGAGTGACAAATATAAATATTTTTAAAAATCATATGATCTCTGAAAAATTACCCGCAGTAAAAATTCTTCTTGATAATATTTATTTCAACGTTTTATCAAAATAATAATAACTAGAATATCTATAAGTTTTAAATCTATCTTTTGAGAAAAAAAGTTTAGTCACCCGAATGTCATTCGAAAACAGTCGCAAGCGCAATGGAGGGGGATTAGTTCTGCCCATAGCGAGGGCGCTGACAAATATATGACTATCTCTGTCTAGCGTACTGAAACGCGTGGTAGAGACGGAGTTTACAACCCTTTCTCACGCGTCGATATTTTTCTAGGCAAATTCTTGAATTTATATATTTTTTTTACAAATAATTGTTTTTTTTAAATTAACTTTTAATTATAGGTAGTATAGAATTTTATAAAAACATCGCTCATTTAAAATGATTTCGAAATAACAATAAAAATTATTTTAAAGTTTAATCAATTTAACAACAAAAAAAACAAAAAACACTTATTAAAGAGCTTTATTCGACTCTTTAACACTTCGAGTATGCGAAACAACTTTGCAGAAGTAAAAGCAAATAATTTGCGCTAAGCCGATCATTATAACAGGTTTTTGTTGAGGTTTTGATAAGTGGCAGTTGAACTACACTGCCTCAAATGAAAATTGCGGTATGAATGAAATGACTCTCGGAGTTATTGTGACCTGTCTCTATAAGGAAAGAAACATTGGAATAAAAATATATTTTTTTGATTTCTCAATTTTTCAGGGGCATAAAAGAAAATTTTCTAATGACATTGTAAGTGGACACTATCTTAGAATAAGTAAATTAGAAATGTAGGTTAGATAAAAATTACTTCTTAGTCTTGTAGGCTAGATTGTAATTAGCTTAAGGTACTATTTTAGAATTAGGACCTTAATTAAAAAAAATAAGTAAAAGGATCAACAATGCAATTTGATTATGTGTACGTAATAATGAGAGTGTTAACTATACGAAACTTATTGTTCATACCTTGCATGAAAATAATAATTTAGCGCAAAAAAATAAACTAAAAGCAGCCTAAAATTAATCCAAAAACTTGTATAAAAGTATTGAGTATATATAGGAACATAAGAAATAGCCGATAACTATATACATAATGTAACAAAGTTCCCAGTTATCGATTAATCACAGGACGAACTAAACCAAAGTTAATTATCTAATTAAAATGCAGCTCTAGCAAATTTGTACTTTAAATAATAATTTGTTGCATATCGCAATATAAATTATCCGTAGCCTAAAATTCATCCAAAACTATTATAAAAGTATTGCGTATATATAGGAGCGTAAGAAATTGCCGGTAACATTATACAGGATGTAACAAAACTCCCAGTCGTCGATTAACCTCAGGACGAACTAAATCAAAGTTAATTAAGTATCTAATTAAAATGGAGCTCTATCAAATGCCACAATGTAACTAATTTAGTTCCTATCTAGTATACTAAAGAGCCATAAATTAGACGAAGATTTAAATTGCGATGAATTTCTATTTAGAATATTTTTTAACTGTAGAAGATACAGAATGGAAAATATGGATAGGAATTTTTTACAGGATATGGACACTTATCTTTTGAATAATATTATATCAGTACCATTACAGTAAGAAAAATACCAAGAATAATAATAAATAAAAAACCAAGAATAAAATACTTTTGATTATTGATTTCATCAAATGTATGACTATGACTTTTAATTTCAGACTTTGTCGAGTTGTTATATTATCATAAATATTTATTTATAGGGTCTACTAGGAGAATTTAATTTTTTTAAATTAATTATTGTTTTACAAAATTAGTAAATAGTATAGGCCGCAGCATTGCGTATAATACTTTACTTTTGTAGCAACCATATAAAGTGTTTTTGTAAATGAAAAACAGTTCATTTATAATATTGAATCATATAAAATATGTATATTTAATTTCATAACGGAGAGTCATGAATACAGTTGCTAACTACGGGCTTAGATTAGCTAGTTGCGAACAGTAGAGAAGTCGAGAGAGAATCGCAATTTTAACGCTGTCTACTGCCAGTTGCGATGGAAAATCGGCTCAAATCACCTTAATTAATTTATTCCAAACAGAACTGGCCCCACAGAGTGTTTCCAAGTCATTCAATTTTGCATTAAATTGGTAATTTCCACGGCACAATAATTTATAACAGTACTACTTCGGTTTACTGTTTTTTGCCTACTGACTTTCGTTCGTGATGAAGAATTTTTCTCACGGTTTTGGAAGCCAAATAGTTGTCTAGCTTTCTTTTTTGACACTAAAATTACTCCTTACACGGCGAGATTCGCAAACAGTGTCTATGTTTAATTTTCTAGATTTAACGCATGAGCGGTTTCATAAAGCACTTTTTAAATTTAGTTACGCGAGATGAGTTTTAATTGCAAGTACCTACCCGAGATGACTCATACAGTTTTTATTAAAATAATTCTTTTTATGCTCTTCAAAGGAATGAATAAATATGTCGTTTAAATATGCACATCTTTATTATATGAAAGAATAACAAATTCTAATAGTTATCTAAGCTTATTCATCAAGCATTGC
The DNA here is from genome assembly GCA_001586405.1 of Phoebis sennae. NCBI lineage: Eukaryota > Metazoa > Arthropoda > Insecta > Lepidoptera > Pieridae > Phoebis > Phoebis sennae. The sequence continues at coordinate 213,696 of LQNK01000047.1, read as the reverse complement.
GTCGCTCCGTTTAATTAGGAATTGCTTACGTATGAAACGTATATTATGTTTTATTTGCATGTTAAATTTAGCGCATTGTTCTAAAGTAAACAATATAATGACGTCAGAAATTTCGGATCAAAATAAAAATTATACTTTAAAGATCGATTTAATGCAGGAAGGTAAGCACTTTTTGTATAATTAACATGAATGACTTCGTCATTGAAGAGCATGGAAATGAATTCCCTACCATGATATTTTTGATGAATGACAAATATTATGTCATGATCGAGAACTTTCGGTTTCCTTTGGAATTCCACTTCATATTCGGAAGTAATTGACTTTCAACGCTCGTGAGACTAACCTCTTGTAACACTGGTAGCACCAAACTTATCAATGGATTCCACAGAATGAAACGCTATTGTAAGACATCTTTCATTCGAAAATGAGGCGTTGATCGGAAAAAATGGTGATCTTTATGCTGTTAAGATAGAGGTTAAAATTGATTGTAGGCAATAGATGATGTTTTTATGCAGTTGAACCTACGTCAGTGGCTATCAATGAAGTCCACTATAATGTTTGTGTTAAGTCATCGTATTTTAATGAACCCTCGATGACATGCTGTACGTGTAATAGACTGTCGGTGTTATTCTTTTTAGCGCCGAATTTTTTACCATGTTAGGATGCGGTCAAAAAATGATCACATACTTTTTTAGGAAAACTATTTTGTCAATTTGTAGCTATTTCCTTTAAATAATGACTAACATATCTTTTGTTGTAAAAAGTAAGTTGTACCAATATCAAAGCATAAGGGAAAAAGTTCTAACATAATAAATGAGTAATATATTTAAGTATGTCGTATACCTAATTACTGCACGAAATCGATATAGGATAAATAGTGAATATCACAATTCTGACACTTATTCGGCGTTTATTTTTGCTTCAACATACTGTCTTGACTAAAATTTGGAAAAAAAATTAAGAGAAAGGAAGATATTAGAAAAACTGTTCCATCTTAACTTTTAGGACATGAGATTGGTCTAACTATAACTAACAATATTGTAGTAGAATTCATAGTGTATTTGTTTAATTATAATGAAGAGGTAAAATATATTTAAAAAGACTGAAGTAACTCACATATAAAATGATAACTTATTAATTAACTTATCTATATTTATAAAAATTGAGACGTAAGATATTCATAAATTTGCAAATAAAAAAGCACAATGTTCTTATTTATAAATACGACAAAAGTTTGTATTTTCTTGTGTTTATTTTAAAGAGAGTACTTTCCATATTAAATTATATACGTTTTATTGGATTTTAAACGCAGTTTAACATACATTATTAACCCGAACACTTTACAGTAAGCTTTGTCACGGGTGACTGAGATGACCGTTATCTTCATGATTGTTTAAAAAATTGTGTGTCTACCTCCACTTATTTTCACGAAGAAGGTATTTGGAAAATTAAAGTGAAGTATTTGTTACGTCGTAATGATGTAAAATAATGGATAATAAATTGCGTTTATCTTATTTTGCTGAGGAAATTCTAAGTCATACTAGAAACAATGTAAGCTATCCATTAAAATTATTGGAGTATCGTATTGCGTGAAACTATTTTCCACCGGAAACGAAAAGCAGTGAAGCGGTACAGTCTCCGTCGAGCCTTTGATGATTCCTTTCTCATTTCCTTGATTTTTTACCAATTTTGGATTAACATTTTTGAGTTTGTGTTCTCACGGAATTGTTGGATGAATCAATTAACGAAAATTTTGGGTTGATAAAAATGTTGAATTGTCCATTTAAAAAGTTTGTAATTAGTTCAATTGAATAAAGATTTTATTGATTTGATTTGATTTAGTAGAAAACCTTTGTACATAGGATAAGGAATGCATATAAGAAATTGTTCAATAATATACTGGATATGAAGTTTAGAAAAAAAATCATCAAAGCGTTAATGAGATTTTTCATTTTATATTATTATTTTCAAAGTAATTGGACAGGCTGATGTTCAAAAATTTCATCATGATGAAGTCTGAAAGAAAATTAGATGAACTAATTACCAAAACAAAAGAAAATTAGAGGTAATGTATACACGCGACAGAAGTGAAACTCCTAGAAGCATAATGTGTAAAAAATAAAGTGGAATACGATATACGGAGGTAGGCAGAGTCAGATAATGTCTTTTTCTTTTTTTATAGTGAAGGGGGGAAAACGAGTAGGCGAGTCACCTGATGTTGAACGATCAACGCTGTCCATAAGCTTCCAGAATATTAGGAGGATCGTTCTTATGAATTAATTATTCTAATATTAAATAGTCTTGACAAGATGTTTTCCAATACTTTAATCTAACTTTCTATTAATCGATACTGTTACTTATTCCAAGTTATACGTTCGTCTTAGTAGTTCGTACCTTAGTATAAAAAATCTTAACAGTCGAATGAAATTTTATCATTTCTTTCTTTCTTAATTATTAGAATAATTGACATACACAAACATCAATTCGGTTTGAATACTCAAGTTCATATTAAATTCAACCTTAACACAATGGTATAAATGTCACAATGCAGTCAACATGTTTGTTTCATTATCGACGGACCGATGTCAGTTACACTTGTATCTAGGAGCGAATTAAATATATCTGTAATTACAAACATGTAGCGACGGGCCAGATATGCTTGTATAGGTATAAAAAGTGCTGTATCGGCCGGTGGGTCCTTTTGTTAAATAAATTAGTTTCGGTGTCTACCAAATTACGCCTCGAACCTATCTATATGGACAGCACACTCAATCTTCCTACGAAAATATGCTCTACTCATTATTACATTCAGCATAAATTAACATACTTTAACGCTCGAACAAAACGGGAGCTGAAACAATACAACACGACACATAATTTAAAAGCTTTCGGGTATACTAGTAGCCAAATACTATTTGTTTTCATTGATTTATTCATGGTCATACTGAAGATAGAAGGCGCCGGCTAAGACGGTGTGTTTGAAAAACTTATAAGAAATGGTAATGAGATTTTTGTTCGACTCGAGTGCTACTTAAGTGAAACTGAATACCTAATTGTTTTTTATGTTTAGGAATTTGGAGCACGTGCTATGGTTATCCCATTTATTTACTCATGTCAACCGGCTCTAATATTTCTTTCTAATCGCCAGAGGGTTTGAACGCACTTTACGATATAATGACTATTGTTTATGTTATAGTATTTTTTCTCATATAAAATTTATCAGTTTTGTGATAAGGCCGCATGTGATAAATTGCCTGTTTCATAAGGCGTTCATTAGAAGCGTGCAAAATGCGCTCCGTTGCGCGGCGATAACTCCGCCGATAACGTTTTTATTACTTCAAATATAACCCATTTGCATATCAAAAGTCACTATTTGCTTTAAAAACGGCTTCGTAGACAATATAAATCATGTCATGTTATACTGCCTATAAAAATGTATATTATTTAAATTACGCATAGAAAAATGAAAATTTTTACATTAAAATAAGTCAAATCTTGAACATTACTCGTTGTCCACTTAAAATTATATTTTATGACTAAATAAATTTCCCCTTAGAACATCGCCAATATTTAAATTATCATAATTTATTCAAGTAGAGCCAACTCCAACAGGAACGTAGTTCCTGGACGTACAAAATAAAAGTCATCATGAGCAAATCAAGCTAAGACTTCTACTTATTGGCCATAATAACAAAATATTAATATATTGTAATGAAGTTTAACCACTTGAAAGCATTTTGTAAGCGTAATATATTTTTAATGAGGTTTACTTCTAGCAATTTATATAACGCGATGTCAATAATAAAATTAAGGAAAGTTAATTTGCATTTAGAAATACGTGCTTGCTTAGGTTGTAGATATCATACAATATTATGAAAACATTATAATAATTAGAAATCTACGTGTTTAACGATTGTTTGTAGAAAATCAAGTTAGACTAAGAAAACAGGGTCATGGAATACACGCAGTTCATCTCATAATAGTTTATTGCGTTCTTAATAAAACAGTTGTAAGTAATAATTAAAAGCGCTTTATAACACCAATGCTTAATTACGTAAGTTTGCCTTGAATGAATCACAAATAGGAATAAATCTAGTCTCAAAAGACATTCCGTGTCCTTTGGTGGTGGCCACAAAGCCAATGATTATATCTCGGGAGGGGGCAAGTCAGGCCTTAGATTGCAGCTGAAGTAATGCGCTTTATTCATACCTTTAATTAACTATCCACCGGTGGCTGTTTCGATTATAAGTCCCGGCTACTCGGCTTTTGTGAGGCGAGCTTACTGCATCGATTTGGGGATGTTTCATATAGACTGCATTGAATGTTGTTATGGATTGTAGTTAAAAGCTAGGACCACGTCATTATATTATACTTATAATATTTACTTTTCCTTGTATTAGGCTGTATTTTGAGTTGTTAAAAATTAATTGGACTATAAGTATCACGTTCAAACTTATATATTATGTATGTATAACATTGAGAAAAGAAGGCCACTAATTTTTTTTACATATTGAGATTTCTTTACAGCTCGGGAAGGCTCTTAAAGGCCATAAGCTTTAGATTGCAGTTGAAGTAGTGCGGTTTAAAGCGGTTTAAAAGAGAACATAGAATCTCGTTATGATATATTTTTACTTTGGGAAGACTAGCAAGGACTTGTGTTTGCATTACAAACTCACACTACTTACGCTGAGCCTAAGATGAACTAAAATGAAATTAATAGACGTGTTAAATTAATCATCAAAAAATCCCGTTAAGCTATCAAAGACCACGCTGAATATATGTAACTATATAGTTACAGAGTAAAATATTGGAATGGCTAAAACAAATGCATTATAATTCCAGTCCATGTGAAAGCACTCTATCTGATTATTTTAAAGGGCACGAAGTCCAGAGAAAACACCTTTATATTCGAGTAATAATAAGGCCGAGTAAACCCAAGCAGACGTAGCGGCGACTTGCTGTCTCGTGCTCAAATTCGAAGGAAAATTAATTTAATGCATGTCTAGAAAAAGAACAACAATATTTTAATTTTATTTTTTGAATTAATTATGAATATAATTCAATGATAAATAAATATGTAGACAGCGTAGTTAAAATGTTTTTATCATAAGAAACTAAAGAAAATATAACTAAAGAACAAGAAAATTTAAAAGAATCTTTATAGTAGAGCGGTATATTAAACATTTGTTCAGTAATATCTTAAGTATATTAATGATATTAATAATGAACTGAATACAAATATAATATCTTTAAAACTTCATGAACAATTAAAACATAATGATATACATGTATGCAAACGTGTGATATTTTGCATTTCAAAGTCCATATATATAACTTTCGTCGATCACATTACTAAATGTATTCAAATGTTATAAATAAATCATTCCTAGTTTGCACATTCCTAGAATATTGCACAGTAGCAAATGAAAATAGAATCGTAGGCTCAAAGCGAGGTAATCAAGTTCTCCAGTCATCCATAATAATATATTACAGATAATAACAAAAAGGATTCATATATCAAAGGTGACAAATCAAAATAAACGAGTCACGCATTCTCGTTGCACAGCAAGAAAGCTGAAATCAAAGATTGAGGTCTGCACCTAATGTATATTAAATATGAGTAGACGCCTCACCACATGGCATTCAAGTGAAAAACAGTGCAAAAACGAGATGGAATTGCCATTATAGCTTATAACTCAATCAGTCGCTCTTGCCGGCGGCATGGCACGATAGGTATTTTGCACTTTTTTAACCATTACTGCGTTCCATCACAGATACGTCAAGTTCTATTACCGAGCAGTAAGCGTCAAACGCTATAAAATTAGTGAAACGATGATAAAATGTGACAGCGAAAATTCCTGCCATTCTATCGTCCATTTTATTCTCGCGAAAATTATTTTACTCTTTATTGTTCGAATGAGGTCGCGGTTTGGGCACTTTAACACTAAACAACAATGAAAATGGCCAAGGTCATTGCAAATCACGATCCGTTTTTGTTGTCTGACATTGGAAATATTATTCATAATAATACTTCTTTTAATTTATTTTTCATAAAGCACATTACTGCCTTCGATTTCTAATATTTTTAAAAAACTTGATTTTGAAGCTTCCATTTTACCTATTGTACACTTATTCCTTTTATAGTATGATAGTTTAGTAATTAATATAGTTTAATCAGTATGTCATATAAACAGCGTATTTAGTTACAGTAATGTCGAAGCAGTGTGAATATTATAATGTATTTAATATTTATATTTCATATAAACCAGAGCCATGTTTAAAGTTTTCGAAGCTGTAATTGACGTTATCATTTCGGATAATAAGAGGGATGTTTCTTATTGAGCTCATGGCACATCAGCGCGAAATTTATCAGATGTGGCAAAAACTTGGGGACAGGTTCCGAACCGCCTTCTGCCAGGGTTGGTAATGACTTGTAAATATATTGCAGTTTGGTGTTGTTCATATGCACTCGTCACCTTTAATAAATGTTTCACGTTCGTCTAGTTTCAGTAGTTAGGAACAATTAGACGTGAAATACTACAGTCCAATGAGTACAAATATAATTTTAGATTTTAGCAGGTATTTAAAAAATATTTCCATCAATGTTTGCTTGTACGTTTTTATGCCACTGTCAAAGTTTTTATGCTTTTGTATTAGTTTTAAATATGAAGAAAAATAATAAAAAAAATGTACTTTATCATGAAGGTTTCTTTACTTACACATGATAACGATGATTTTAAAAATTGCCAAATCTCTACGTTCGTGTGTATAAACATAATAAATTCTTAAAGCATATTTTTTTATTGCATTGATAATATACATAAGCATGTATTTCTTTGCATATTTATATACAACCAAATTTCAATATTGGAATTACTGCATTTAGACAAATCTATTTAGCTTACATCTGTCTCTGTTCTCAATATTAGTCTACAGAAAACTTAGTAATATTCCAGATTCAATTTAGAATCTGGGAGTCGTAAAACATAACGACTCGTACAATTTCTTTTACAACCGAACCTTCTCTGTATGCAGCCCTGGTAAGTTGAGACAGTTTTGACGCCTTCGTGAAATGATGGACAGTCATTACGATGTCATTGACATCATTTGTTTCCCGCCTCCTCTCACCTCATGAGTTAAAAAACCACAGCTATTGTTGCGGTTGGCTACCGAGCAATTTGTTTGTTCATTTGTTTACGATTGTATGCAGGTGATAATTATTATTCTGGTAACAATTCGTATTGATGTAGCTTTTTCTACAAATGTATAATGGTTATGAAGAAAAATAAACTGTATGTTGTGTCTATTTCAATAAACTGGTAAATCTATTGCAACTGCATTTATACAATTAACCGAGTTTCTCAAACGACGGAGAACTAACGTTCGTTTTAAATTTAGATCATAGCAGAGCACGCAATATTAGTAGAGGTTTTCCTGTTCTACAAGGCGTAAACTAATTTACAAGTGGTACATTGTGTCCGACTAATTTCGGATCAGTTAGCAGGTCTGCTGCATCATCGGTGATCTAATCATGTATCGAGCGAGATTAAAACAGCCCAGCAGCGGACCGCATCAAAGGCGGTATCACACTGTTATTTTGACTGATTGATCTCCGCCAACAAAAAAAGGTTGCATCGCTACCGAGATCGACAGTAGCCGAGAAAAAACAAATTAGTTGGCTAAACCTTTTCATAAGGCATTGTTATTATCACCACCTACCCTGATATTCTTTACCAATCTCGTCCGAGCCGAACTTTTTGCTCAACAACGCTCCAAATGGGATTTATTCGGGCTTTATGTCGATGTGGGTACATTGTCGTATGCACTCGGAAGGCGAAAATCACGCTGCGCCGGTGACCTTGTCTCGGATTTAAAAAACGCGATTCATTTTTTGTGAAGAAATGTTTTTCGGTGTCAGATGTAGCGGCTCCGGCTTTGATTATCGAGATTCTCATATTTAGTTTTAATTGGTGGCTTTATCGAGTTTACATTTTACGGTCGGATTCGATGAGAGGTTAATAAGCGGCTTTTTTAAAGGTATCTTCGGTTTAGAGGTCCGCCGCGGCAATAGACGCTTTATAAGATACGTTTGTTGTGATCGTTATAGTATTGTATAAATCTATTGGTGGATTTAATAATTAGAATAATTTTTTAGTCTTAAGACTATTATACTTCACATTTATTAATGTATGCGGTTGAGTCATCGGGTATTAAGTATTTTACGAGCAGATCGTATGTGAATAGTTTGCGTTGCTATGTGGTGCTTCAATTTCTTTACGGAACCTTTCATGGGATATAATTGTAATGCGCTGTGCTTAATTTTTTATTGTTTAGGCAATAGCCGATATTGATTTCGGTTCTTTGATTTCGAGGTATTATTGCTTGTTTTATTGGTACCTGGGATCATTGTAATTAAGCATATCGGAGCGTTTCTCGTCTTAGTTCCTTTCGTGTCTACGGTCTATAATAATTAGTGACTCACCTTGAAATGCGTATGCTCCAAAAATTGGTCTCATATTGTTCATGGAAGACGATCCTGTTGTGTAATCCATTTCGTGTTAATTGCTTTTGGAGTTATTTAACACTACACGATAAATTCACTTGAGCACGATCGGTATTAAGAAACTTCACGAGAACACCAATAAAAAAGTCGCGTTAAAATTTAATGTATACATTTTTCTTAATTTAAAGCGAGGATAGTTTAAAATATTTTTAAATTAAAGCTAGCATCGCACATAACGCTGAATAGCGTGGTTATGAGCGAATCAATTACTAAGTTGCTGGCGGTAGCATTATTTTCGGACCCTACGCGTAGCTCAAATTACAATAGCATTTCGCTCCACCTCTTTGCTCCCCTACTACTTTTTATTTACTTGTAATAATAGTAAATCACACGAAAGTCACGTATGTATTACTGACGTCTGTGAAAAGGGGTGTTAAATACGCTTACATAATCATTTGCATACAAGTAAAAGTCGTCCTATAATTCATAATATTAATTTAAAGTGCTGTAAATTCCGATTTCCTTTAATGTTAAACTTTTATGAGACTTTTTGTTGTAACTTTTTCCGATGTTTATTTTGCTTATTGCAATTAAATTATTTATTTATAGTTCCTTCTTCAGTCGTAATTTTGTTAAATTCCGATTTTCAGTAAAGTTGTAAAATAACTTGAACTGAATGATGGAGTATATTTGATGGAGTTACTCCATTTGAGTATAGACTAAGGACATGTCTTTAACAGAACATATTCTGTTGAATATTTCCCAACGCAATTGAAAATACAACTTCCAAAATAAATGTCCAAAATTCAGTGATGTTCATGCAGCTGGCGGTGTCGACAATACCGTCATGCAAATTATCGACTATTGTAGCGATGTATTGTATCGATATTGTATCCACGTACGCGAGTGTCCTGCGAAAGCCGCGCGATTCGTTTCGCGTTTCGTTTTTGGTGAATCTTTGTTGATTTCTAAACAGCTGTCTATGTTTTATGTCTAAAAGTATAACTTCAGTAACTTTTATAATATATGCAGAATAATTGTATAAGCCTACGTTTATTTCAGTCCTATCTGCTTGAAGTACAGTTTTATGCGTGTGTCCTGCGAAATCCGCGCGATACGTTTCGCGTTGCATTTTTGATGAATCTTTGTTGATTTCTAAACAATTGTCTATGATTTACGTCTAAAAGTATAATTTTAGTTACTCTTATAATGTATGTAGAACAATTGTATAATCCCACGAAACAAAGTGCAATACTGCTTCACGCCGTTCTTATCAGGTGGGTGGGGAAGGGAAGGGAGAGTCAAAACATCGAGAAAACTGATCTAATTTTTATGTTATATTATCAGACTTTTGTTTGTCTACAGTTATTCTATGTTTCAGTACACCGTAAGAAAAAAGCAAACATAGACGCATGCAGAATTCTTGCTTTAAACTATAGGTATATAAACTATCGCTTACTTGCAATACCCGAAAGTAAAATAAACATTCCAAGATTAAAAACTTCGAATAAAATTAAATATTTGTAATTTGTGAACATAATCAAAATAATTAAAAATACTAGAACCTAAATAAAAAGCGACGAACGTCCGAATAACTTTCAATAAAAGAATATTTTTTCCAATATTCTCTAAATCGAAACGAGGAATGCTTAGTCACGTTTATCTTTTTCATTCAAGGCATGAAAAAATCTGGATGAATGAATGTAGAGTTTGTATGTCAAGTGTCAAAACAAAATCGAGTGGTATCTTGGGACGATCGCGAGTACGAAAATCACCCGCGGCGTATCGTCAAGTATGTATCCACTTGAGGTATTGTTGGTGCACTTGTTACTGAAGCAACAGTAGCAGCCTTTATAATAGAAAGGGGTTTCAAATATGATAGGTGTAACAAAAGCATAGTTTTGATGTATAAGCCACTGTCTTTCGTTTTTGCTTATAAATTCAAATTTAATTTTGTGAGTGACAATTGGAAAACGGGAAGCGTGCCTATTGTTTCGTTGTATTTTTTTAGAACAAGCAAGGTTAAATTTTAATTCTGTTCTGATTCTTCTTATATATTCTTGAATTGTGCGAAATGAAATTGTTTAAAAAATTAATGGTGCCATTATAAAGATCAATTATTATTCTGAAACTAGTTTTTATTAATTATAATTATTAACTTTACTTTATGAAATACATTTAATTGTTAATTTAATTATGACATTAATTAGATTCATGTAAAGTATTTGTCAACAATACGAAATAACATTTTTTTTACATTGTCCTATACACTATAAGAGCTTAGGTGAGATGCTTCGTAATACGTTTAAATTAAGCGTATTTCCAAGTTTATTATTCCGTGTATTCCCAGAACGGTGGCGAGAAGATGGAGATACGGCACTATATTCCGAGAGCTGGGACCATTTTTTGGCGAGGTGTTTGAGGCAAGCTGAAAATTTGTATGATGTTTCTAGTTAGTTCCATGTCCCCGACATACAGATCTGTCCTGGCAATGTTAAAACCTCAATTCAATCGTCTGGCTTATTTTTTTATATTCTTTAAAATACATGTTGCCTCAAATATTATATTATTGATAAAAAAAAATATATTATTAAATTATATTTTTAAATTTACAAGGTTTCATCAGGTCTACAGTTCCGTGTCAGTATAATAGTAGAGGCGTCGGACAAGTTTTAGCTTGCCTCAAACACCTCCCCAAAAATAGTCCTAGCTCTCGGAACACTAGAGATATACTTCAGGAACCATTGTATGCTATTCGTAGTATTCATCTATACTGTTGGACTCGTCGGAAATGTTCTAATTTCATAGAAATGCATACAGTGAAGCTGTTCAAAGTATGGAATGAGTCTTTCGTATTCAATTTTATCTATATTCTTATTTTACTCTATATTCTTAGTTTAAACATGTAACAATACACAGTTAGTATATTTATAAATTTACTAGCTATGGCATACTGTTTTATCCGCATCAGTAGCCTAATGCTAATGCTTACATCGTGAACCTGCTTCTAATAATAAGAAAACATTTCGAAAATCGGTCAAGTAGTTTCAATGAAAATGAGAGAAAAATACCTTGCTTTTTCTGTTTCAATAAATAGAAACAAATCTGGCCTCTTTATTCAATTAGTAAAGATTTCTAATAAATATAAAACTTATAACTAATTAAACTATAGTCATGGTATGTCTCCATTTTCCGTATATCTCCACGATATAAATGTCAATATTTATGCAAAATGTATTTTAAAAATGTTAGAATGTCGGTGCGTAAAATGTCAGTTATGACAGAAATTAATAAATTACAATAACGCTAGAGTCATTAGCTGAGAAAAAAGATACCGCCAGAGACAAAATAAATAAAAACAAGTGTGTTGCCGCCCTCGTTGTTTGTGGAAACAAGTCGAGTGAAGTGTGTGTAATGTGGAGTTGAGCTGGACTAGAAGAGATAAATGTAAAACTATTAGAATATTATGTTTAGCTTTTTCTTTCGAGAAGGTTAAAATTTAAAATTGGATTCAGGTTTTCGAATTGAGCATTGGAAAAAGTGTAGAAATCGTGATTTAATAGGGGAAAGATCGACGTGGAATACCTATTAGCATTTTAAATGCAGTTGTATTTCGCCCGACAATGCTCGTTCCTGTCTTAATTTTTCTCTCAATTTCAATCAACGGTTCTCCAGTCTTTTGGGTCAATTCAGTTCTTAGTGGACAAGTTCATTTTTGTAAAAAAAATGTTATTTTATTTTAAAGTTCTACATAGTTTTATTTATATTACCCGATAGAAAAAATCTTTTAAAAGTTAGGTCTTATAATGTTCGCGAATCTATAGTTTAAATTTAATTTCTTAATTAGTTGTAAGTTTCAAGTTTATATTGTAAAATATGTATAATTTTATTTTGAAGTACGTAGATATAAAGAAGTAGAGCTTTAAAGGGTTCTATCTCTAGTTATTTTTTTCTTTATTTATTTACTTCTGTCAACATATTTAGATAACATACTCAATTCTAAGCAGCACTTTCTTCCTCTCTATATCCTTGTCCCATTAAGTTATTCAATTCACAGCTATACCATTTTACCTCCCATAATAGACTCTAATCCCTCGTCACACGTAGTTCCTAATGTGACGCTTGCATGAGCCACATTTTCGTAACGGATTATTACTATGTTTCATCGTGACATAGAAAAATTTTACATGTCATTTGGACATATTTCCACAGGTGTTTGTTTTTCTGGGCGGCCCTTTTTATGTAATTATTGCCTATTAGTCTTTTAATGTTATTAATATTTCAAGGTACCCTCCACCATTTTTAATTTAACAGTATATAACCACTAACATTAGTATCCATATATGCATTTTAAATAACTACTTGCACCGCGGGACTAAGCTCCCGTGTAATGTTATAGGGCCTATAATATAGTTACGAAGTGAAGAAGCAGCTTTCTAATTGTGTATGAATTTTTGAAATCATTACAGTTTTTGTGTTGAAACATAACAAACATACACACACATGTTTCCTCTGTGATTGAGGTATTTCAAATTATATGTGGATTCCTAAGGAGTAATTGTGAGTTGCAAGTCATAAAAGTGTAATTCACCCTTAACAACTCTTTCCAATAAAATTGTGGCAATTAAGGTGTTACTTTATGATATAGAGGCGTGATAGAGTATCTTTTTAACTTAATTAGATAATAATCAATTATTATTCTAACGAGAGTAAGTGTGTACCACATGGAAATATTAGTGAAAGTTATGTAGATTTATTTTCATAGAAAGAGATAAAATAAATCTAGCGACTTTGTATCTTATATAGTAAATTAAATTGATAAATAATAGCAATTTGAACGATGAAACTATTGTATCACATGAAAAGTTGTCACATTTCGCAGCACTACTATTTTAAGAACAAAAAGACTAACGACGAATTTCAATATTAATGAATGCAGGGTATAAATAGTATGACTGTTAAAAAAGTTAATGAACGTATGGGTTTATGATAGGGCCGGAACACACAAGGCATATCGAATGCGAGTAATTATGCACGGAGCCCTCAGGTCTGACATGTGGCCTTAGTTCGGAGACTCAATAATTGTCACAATTACTAACCGACCAGGTTTGGGGTTTAAATACCTTCGTAATGGTCATTAAGACGTTGTTGGTAAGAAAAGGTCTTGGTGTTTTCTAATTAGAATTTTATTTTTTACAACATACATATGTAAATATCAACGTCTACGTCAACGCCTTTCGTAAAATATTTCCTAAGCCTTATTAAAAAAAATGTACCAACATTGTTTTTTTATAAGGTTGTTTTTTGATGTGAGGTAGTCCTAAAATATATTTTGTTTAAATGTTTTAAAACACACTTTTGTAAAACTAATTTCTAGCAATTAAATAGCATTTACAAGTTATTAAAATACCACATTGTATCTATAATCCGGTATAAAATAAAGATTGCTATCATCAAATCTTAAATCATTACCCGTCAAATGAATTATAAGGAATATAATTATGGATATACAAATGTTCAATTAAAAATGAGTCGCGTGGACGCGTCAACGCATCGCGTATAATTTATTGCGGCTTTGCGCCCGCGCCGCCCTCATTAGCTTCTATAAAAACACGCCAATTTCATATTCGCACTATGACTCACACCTGTTGGATATTTGAGTTGATTCGATACAACGTTTAACTAGATTCGTTAATATTACACGGTCATAGGTTTTGCATGGATTTAGATGTAATGATCGATTCCTCGATGAGAACGTAGGCTTTTAGACAATTAATCGAGCTTAGGAGTAATTGTCAGTTCGTTTTATTTCGTTCTAGTAAGATTGGAGTTATTACACGGCTTAAAGAGAATGCGTATTGGAATATGAATGGCGTTTGAGAGTATAACAACTGACAGAACTTTGTAGTGGAAAATGTTTTACTGAAGACCTAATCTTTTATATACTTCGTAATAATATTTCAACTTCTTTACAAGTATATCTTTATATACTTTTAAAGAAGTTGAAATATTTCACATCTGGGGTGATTTTCTCAAGAGGAATTGAAACACCTTTGTGTTTTTTCAAATAATTGATTAAATTATTAACATGGCTAATTTGTTCAAATCCAACGATCCTAATTAGTTCTCATGCAGTAGGGGAATACTTTTATGGAGTAATTGGTTTACCTTCAAGACATAGTAACAATTTTTCCTTGTTCCCCTAATGAGAAGTAATTGAGTGTGCATATCGATATTTAATCGTTAGTTACATTGCTATACGCGCTACGGAAATGAGTGCAACCCATAATTTGTTCTGGCTTAGAGTACACCGTATTAGTTACTTTGTCGTCGTGTGCGGCCCATCAGCGTATATTTTCATCGGCATCTTTGCTGTGCAATGGGCCCTGAAGCATGCGTGGAGCGATTTCAGCAAGTTTCACGCCTATTTTTGTTTGTTGCACCAAACTGAGACGGCTGCATGAATCTTATAGAGCGTGAAGTGATGCTGGATGATTTTATGCTAATAAACGTTTTGGGACATGGCGGTAGAAAAACAGGACAATTTGTCACTGAACTAGAGTTATTGCCTACGAGGGATACACTAAAGATAAGATCACTGGAATCCGATAAGATTGACACAAAGTCGTTTAACACTATTGAATTTTATGATATTCTTGAAATTTGACTATGCTACTTACTTGATGTAGTATGTACAAACGACAACTTAATACTCAAACCTGTATTATTTAATCAGATTAATTATTATTCAATGATCCATATTGGTAGAAAATTACAGGTTAATGCGTGAAAACAAGATAAATTATTATTTAGCTCTATTTATTAGATTTGTTAAATCTAAACATTTTACGAAGTCGTACATAAATGTTAATGAGTTATGATATTCGGCGAAGATTATAGTTGGCGGACATTACAGTTTTTTCAAGTATAATGACAGCTGTTAACAATAAGGTTTTCAAGCTGGAAGATATTCCTGCAGAGATTGTAATAAAATTATTTAAGCATGGTAAGTCTGGATCTGCATTTTTTCTTAGAGTGTTTATATTTTCATTTATAACGGGTGCTGTGTGATTGTCGATAGAGTTTTGGACGTCGTTTAAAAATTATATTTAGATGTGTTATTTTTTTGTAACCTTTTCGTAAGCAAATAGTATTGAACTTAAGATTTAGCTTTAAAAGGCCTACCAGTAATGTGCTATGAAAGTAACGGTGATTTCAAAAAGGTAACTTCGAAAACTTAAACCAAACAGATCGCTTACAAATTAAGGAGTTTTGTAAGACGCTTGTTGAAGCGTTGGTTGTCTTTAATTAAAATTTAACAAGGTCAACGTTAATGAGATTTCTATTTACTTCCATGAGTATTACACCATAATACCGTTTTAGATTTCTTTTTAATTATAAGAGTAACGGATTTCGTTATTAACGTATTTTTGTGATTGTTTTAGAGTAAATTGAGAGTTTTTCTGTCAAGGTTAAAACATTTTCAAGGATGATTTCTTAATAGGTTTTTGTTTCAACAAATAACTATTCAATATTTTCATGAGTCTTTATTAGATACTAGCTGATACGCGCGGCTTCGCTTCCATAACATAATGCTATATATATAATATAGTCTATGTTACTCGTGGATAATAATGCTTTCGAATGGTGAAAGATTTTTTTAAATCAGTTTATTAGTTTTTGAGTCTATTAATTACTACCGACAAACAAATAAACAAACAAAGTTTTCCTCTTTATAATATTAGTGTAGATAAAATCTATAATTCGGAATGTGAAAATAAATTCTTTTGTAAGGTTTTAATCCTTTTAAGTTCGCATTTTGTGATCTATTTACGATCTTTTCAATATTTTTTTTTTATTAATTATCGCCGATGTAATCAAGTTAGTCATATTTAGAAACTCCGTTACTATTATAACTGTGAGTTAGGTTTTAAGTAAAAATAAATATTATATATGGGATTATTCATTTTGATAGAGTTTTTACTATTGTTTATTTTTTTTTATTGTATTCTTTTAAATTATTATCCGTGTTTAAAAAAGGAATAAAATATTGTTTGATTATAACTTTTATATTATTAGTTACCATTTTGATAGTAAAATTGTTCTACTTATACTTTTCATAATATATGTTATGTTAAACAAATTAATAAGTATGAAAGTATGTTAAACATAAAAAATGTACAATGCATAGAGACACATTTCGTTATTGGTAGGTACCAACTCAATATATGTATTTTTTTTATTAATATTACGTATTGATTAAAATAAATTTAAACTGCCATCGTGAGCGGAGCATTATCTCTGGAAGATTGGGGTGATTTGTCTATTCTGTTAAATCCCCAACGCAAAAAGGGGAGATCTACATTTCCCTTTGATATTTATGTATCTGCATGTATAATAGTTATCGAACGCATGAACCATTTTTGATCTAGTTTTATTGCTGTACGAAGTGTCTTGATCGAGAATATTCTCAGCTATGAAAACTCTGGTAAGTCATAACAAATTTTAAGATATACCAAAAATAAAAACAAAATAATTATATAAACATTTGATATAAAAATCACATCGCTATTTATATCACAAAAAACATGCCCACAAAACATCAAACCGACATAGCAGGTATAATACGGAATTACATTTTTCTGAAAAATTATAAATATCGTACACGAATACGGAACGACAATGCAATTAACCCACACGAAGGCACGCATTTCATAGTGTGCACAAACTCCGCCTTAAATAAATTTTGACCAATCGCCGATCGTCGTAGGCATAGATCGTTATGCCAGCACGCCTCATGTTTTTCGTCACGGAATACCGACTCCGGCGCGACTCACACATTGTTAAACGTAAGCGCTCCTCGCCTTACAGATACCGGATTCGAGTCTTCGTTCTATCTCGTTTCCACGCGATTATACCTCGATCACTGTTTTCCTTATAGATCGAAAAATTGATATAACAGAAGATTGTTAACTATTAAGTCGAAATTTCATTGCTACATTGAATATACTATACATTTTTTTAAATATTAATGAAACAATTGAAGTAAAATTAGTTAATTTAAGACTTCGGTTTGCGGTATTGAATGCGCTCAAGCGTCGGAAAGAGACAAGAGATCAGGTGGAGTAGAGCCTGCGGAGGCGGCCGGTCCGACCATTTTTTGTTGCACCGCTGATTGTGAAAGATTACACTTGAGAGTCGAAATACATCTTTACATCACACGTCAGTGGCCACTGAGCTGTCTTCAAAGTAACACGGATTCGACACACGCAGTTCGTTGACGTAATCATGTCTGCGTGCCTGTGATAGTGACAGACTGTAACTGTGATTATTCCGGACGTTTAGTGTTTGAACTTAATAAGCTTCTCGATTGTTTCTTCAATGGCTGTATCGACGTTGAACATGACGCCATACTTCACAGGATATTCCTTTCAAGGTAAGCTCTTGCGCAACTGATGTAGATCTTCAGTAATTTTCTTCTGATTTGTTGATATAATTTTTCTGTCTATTTCTAAATGTAATAACGTATCTAGCTAATTAAATATAAGCGTGAATCAAAATTCAATCGTTAGGACGTCAGTTCACGAAACTGTTAAATGTTCATTTATTTTTCAGCTTTACTTGTTGGATAAGGTTTATATGGTATCCATTATTATAATTAAACAAGCCATTAACGTTTAATTTATCTTGCGCATATTTACAAGCATCATAAAAAAGTCTATAACACATCCATAAAGCCAACCGCAAAATGTGTGATCATTAGCCTGAACAGCCGATAATACGTCGTTTACATGGGAATCACTATAATTACAAGCTTAATAGAGTCCTTCTCGTAAAATTTACGAAACATGTCATAAAACTATAAAATCGTGAAATTATAAAAGTGTTTACAACCGCCCATATAACAATATTTCATCCTCACGCGTCGGGATCAGGCACAATTTGAAAAAATATTACAAAACGAAATACAGTTATTAGAAACTTCGCTTTAAGAGTTTCTGGAATGGTCAAGGACTGACTATAGAAAGCAAATTGTCTATTTGAAATAATTTTTGTCACGACTGCTATTGTTTGCGCCTCACTCATTATTTAAATGATCTTGATCTGATTTATAAACGGAATCGATGATAGATTTTTATTAAATGTGCCTTTAAAGCACTGATTGAAAGGAGCAAGCCATTTAGTGTAGACAATTTGGTATAGGTTTTGAAAATCAGGAATACATATTTTTATTCCTGATATTCAAAATTTATTTGCACTTTATTTGCAAAATATTTTTAGTATACAAACATTATCATCCTTTATTAACATTACCTATTCAGTAGGATTTGCATAATATGGTAGTTTTATCAATCTCTTAATAGATCCCTTATATTGTTGACAGTGAAGTTATTATTCTCAAAATTACTGTTTCGAAAAAATTAAGTGTCTTTTGTTTTTAAATTTAGTTTCTGTAAGGACCCAATTTTATGGCGGGCGACATTTTCAATAAACGGTTTTACGGACAACCGTTTAGAACTTCTGTGTTTAATTTTTTGTGTGTTTGCTTTTACTTATAAATGATTTACAAGTTTTACCCCTTTTCGTGAAGTAATAAGTCGAGAGTATAATATTATAGCTCTCATAACTTTTATCAATTAGTAATTGTATTAGTCATATTATCATTTAAGGTTGCATAAGGTACCAAAGCGAAACTTAATGTAATAGGAATATTTACTATATACTTTATAAAATTCTGTAAAATCTGTATTTACAGAATTTTATAAAGTTCTAGTAATTCAAGAAGTAATATAATATGTAATTTAAAAAGAAGAATAATATATCTTCTCATTCTAAAGTAAACTATTTTTTTTTGCCGTTATTCGTATTGCAGTATCGGCAATGTTTAGTTTGTTCATGATATTGTACTAGATCAAATATCCTTATGTTTTTGTACTAGTAATAATGAGCCGCCAAAGCTCCGGAGTCAAAGACATTCTTTCTGGACCAGAAACCCCGACAGCTTTCACATAAATCATTACCATACGAAAACATTTCGACTGCATTGTTAAAAATGTCACTTCAACTTATGACCTGTTTCGTCTAAACCAAATTAAAAAGAAGGGGATCGAAATACGTAAAGGGTGAAGGTATGAAAGAGACGTTGACTTAAAAAGACGCCGCCACGAATTAAAATCGCTTGCGCACCTTATACAGGGTAGTGGTATGGATAGGTTAAATGAAAAATAATCTTTCATTTGTGAGTTATGCAAAATTGTTTACTATAAATTAATTATGATTAAGTTCTATCATTTTACTTTAGTATTTATTGATCACCGCTGAGTCATAAAGGGGCCGCTGTTTGAAACCCTTTCGGTTTATTAAATAAATCCTTTAGTCGACAACAAATTATATAACTTTCGACGAATAAATCGGGCTTAACGTCGTAAGCCGTTGTGATGTACAGTCGGACATCAAAATCGCTTGCAATTCAAAAAGTATTGAGATTACATTTTAAATACGACCAACGAAGTGATTTGTGAAACACTTCTTTGTTTTGCAATGTACCTTTTTGTGTACGAGTAAGATTAAAAATGTACATCATCTAAGTGATGCATATAGCTTTAAGCACATATTTTACTTAACATTTTATAAAAATGAAATAAATTTGATACCCTTTTAATGATAATTTGATTTTATTGTAACTTAAAAATCCATGTAAGTAAAATTGCGATGAGATATTTTAATATGTTCAAAATCGATATTATTTCGCATAATGTGTTCGATGATGGTCGATGCCCGGGGCTAGGTGACGGACACGATGAAGCGAGATATCGATCGGCAAACCGCACCTTGTAATTTATCGATGCAAGAGTACATCTCTAGAACTCAATAATTTTCTTCAGCGGGCCATTCGATTACTCGATAAGCGCCAATGTCAGGAAGGGTTTATTCGAATTGAGCTATAAAATGTCTTCCATTGGCAATACATTACAAACAAAATTAATTGCATTGCAATTACTGTAGCTGTGATATTACTCGAATGATGTAATGTTTGAAATCACATTAATTGTTCTACATCAGTTTTTGCAAATCAGACGTTGCTAAAATTAGGCATTGTTGTGGACTGAATTCTCAATATTTACTTGAAATAAAAAATGGATAGTTCCAACTATTCATACCCGACTGACCTTTAAGATCCCAAGTAATCAAGATTTAGTCATATTCATATCACTGTCGGGCAGGCGGCACACGCACATCAAAGGCACCGGCTCTGGGTTTATAATATGACGTTCATCTTCCCCGCCTTACACTATTTCCTTATTGCCATTATTTTAATTAAAATAGTAAATAGTTTACATTATTGAAACGATAGTAATTTTATAAACAAAGAACACTGAATAGCCATAATAATTTCTTTCTAAACGAATTTTGTTCATAGTGGATGATGTTACTGTACAGAAAATATTATATTGATAGAAAAGTCAAACGTGAATGTTAAGAGATCACAGCATAATACCATATACTGTAAAACAATATATTTGCAAACCAATATTGTAGAACTAAAGTCAAATAAAACGTGAGCCGTATTGCGAATCAAAACGCTCGGAAAAATCCAATTGTAAGAGCTTTTGTTTCCGAAATGCGTGAAGGAATGCTCGAATTAGGACACATAAGAATTCTTTTGCCATGTAATGCTTCTGACTGTGTTCAAATAAATCATAGGTTTTACAAGTTGTGTTTACATTCAAACGTTAAATCAATTAAATAAAGAATAATTTTACTTGTCCTGGTGTCTTACAAAACATACTTTATATATTTTAATTATTAAAAAAAGCATCCTAAAAAAAGATATAAATGAAAAGAGCCCAATAATATTTAGTTCAAAATATGAATAGGCCTTGCGGCAATCTTAAAAGTCTATTTCTTATATGAATGGAAAAGTGTCGACAAATTAGTAAATAACGCGTTATGAATACCAAATGAGGTCAGACAGGGCACTTTCATAGGTATAGTGAAATAAAATATTATTCCATTCTATTCATTGGACTGGGGACCGAATGGAGTTTGAGTTTGAACAGTTGGGCTTCTTCTATGTCTACATAAATAAATTACCTTTCTTAAACTATGCTAGTGTTTACTTTTTACAAAGCGGTATAAAATTTTAAATATAGTTTCCAAAGCTAATTTTTAATAAGTTCTGTTTTCTAAAAGGTTGTTTGCTAAAAACACTAGATACATTGCTGGCTCAAATATTCAAAATGGATTAGATGAACTTCAACTTTTCAAAGTACTTATAAACAATGTGCCTTGTTAATCAAGCACCGCCCAAATCAGCACTGGTGTGAAATGTATGAGTGTTATAATAGAATTGATTCGATTACCCCGAGGCGATGGCCACGCGACCACGCGGCCACACAGACATTTCGAATGCTTGAAGAAGGCTTAATGGAATGACACAACCTTTGTGAATGCCGCCCAATTCTAATGCCTATTCAAATGGCATCTCTTCTTTGTTGCTTCATTTTGGATAGCAATATCTTGTTTTATTCGTATACAAATGAATTTAAACAGGTTATAATAAAATTTAGTTTTGATTGTCATTTCGAATTCCATGTTTGAATAAATTGCCATTGAATGTGATTCATACCAATGTCCAACTTTGATAACCTTAGTTGAAACAATAATGTAATCTAAAAATTGTTTACAGCTGAATGGAAAACTTCTCCATAATTGAATTTCTTTGAGTTTATGATTGAACGCAATGTTTGCTTTATCTGGCCATTGTTGAATTAATTAGGTTATTTGATTATCAATAAATCTTGTAATACTCTCTATACTTTTACTTTTAGCTCGAGATGTGATGTTTTATGCACCATCGGTTTTTATTTCTTATTATGTGGTTATCGTTGGCATACAAATCATGTGGAAGAAAGCGTTGTATGACGTAAGGTCTCATATAAATTTTACTATAGGCACATTAATGTCGCTACGTGAAATTGATTTGCAAGCAGAAACATATTATGATTGTGAAAACGGGGTTTACGATTTATTTACACAATGCAATATCAAACGCGAACATAAACTATCACTGTTACTTTTTAACTAGTGCAAGGAACGAAACGAAGTATCTTTATGGTAAATAGAACGAACAATCCATTCCCTATGAATAGTTTTAAATGTGGCACATGATGAGAACTCATAGCATATAATGCACTACAAATACTGCAATGGGATCTTTACGCTTATTGCGTTTATAACTTTTATAGGCCGTTACTCTCAGTGTGCCTGTGCCGGTGGAAAAGCAATAACCTGTGACATTAAACGAATCAAATACGATGAAATAAAACCAAATACATAAAAGAATATCTGTATCGGGATCAAAATACGATCGCTTTAGGGTAACTCGAGGTCGGAGCTGAAAATGATTTGGAAATTTATGAAGTTGTTGACATCTTATTCAAATTTCGCCATCAGTTTCCAAAGATCGGTTTGCACTCGAAAGTTACAACGCTGGAGATGAGCCGCGATTAAGAAACCCGAGACGGACAAATTGGAAACGAAATTCGGTTATGTAAAAGTGGACTTAGAAAATTCAATCTCCAAATAACAAAGAGTGATAAAAACGAAAGTATTGCTGGGGTTGATGAAAATATGATTGCTAATTAAAGTTGACACAGAAATGTGAAATATAAAGTCTTTATTTACCCGGTCACGGTTTAGCTCCTACGTTTGGCGTTAAATGGCGGACTATGTTTCAATTTCGTCTAACATGAGTGCGACGGTAGAACGAATCGGAACAAGATTATGTTAAAGTGAGAATTTTTATGAGTTCTTCTAAAACTGTCCGTATCTGAGCTCAGTGTTTGACTATGTTCCGAAGCAATAGGTTTTGCAGTCATGAATAAGACTAGTAAGTAAAAAATTCGCTATTTTGGCTTCCGAATACTATTGATATTTTTTTGATATTGGATCAATGTATGCCACCCTGATAGCAGCTATTGTTGATACAAAATGGTGCATGATGCAAAGTGCTTTCGGACGATTAACTTTACTGAATGATGTTTAAATTTGTTGTTAAGTTTACCTCCTTTCTGCGTTAATAGTGTTATAATGTTTGCGAATTCTATTACGCATTGTAATTTTAAGTCACTATTGTGCCTTTTGTGGGTCCTTCAACGATTGTACCATTGATTGATCTTATTTCAACTGTATTATAGTTATATTGAATATTATTTGTATAGAATATTGGCCCTTCCAAATTGTATCGCTTGAGAGATTATTTTATATTACTCATTACATTTCTTTTTTCATGGGATGGGTAATATATAAAAGTACTATAAAATCAATACGGCTTTACACATTTATTTTAAAATTCATATGCTTATAAATTGTTTAATCCAGACTTGACAATTCTGACTCTAATAAAGTGATACATTATTACTAAGCCACCCACATTTGTATAGAGGGGTTATTATGGACACGTGATGCGTCATAAATATTTCGGGAACATAAAATTAACACTCAAAAACATGGGTTTCTGAGGCACCACAACGTCTGCAGGACCCGACAAAAAAATAGGGATCGCTTGCGGATCCTTTGCGTGAGACTTGGATTATACGGACTTGGAAGATTTGCATAGGATAAAGCACTTTACTACATTGCGGTTAGGGACTAAATTATGTTAATATTTTTTTAAGCTATTAACACCCACTTATGGGTGGTTGATTTAGATTTTTGGCCGTGTTTTGTTTGTAGTAGGGTTTGTTTTGCCGTGGACTGTTCGCCAGCTCAGTTCTCGCCTTATCAAAGGACACACTTGTTGACATGTTGTTTAATTGATCGGTGCTTCTCCACAGGGGTCTAGGGCCTACATGCGGCGGTTTCTTTGAGGAATTATTCGAAATTGATAAACTATAAATGCCTTTACAAGTGGAAGATGCCACTGTGATGTATTTTTTATATTCAACCAAATTAGATTAAATGAAGGATTAAAGCGATTTAAGAAATTTATTTTTAATATACAAAAACAGATACCTTCTGAATAATTTAATACTGACAATAAAAAGTGTCTTCAAATGTCTCGCTTATTTATATAAAGAGCATAGCAAACAAGAAAAAACCTTAAATTCAGTAACATAGCATTTTTCATTTATAAAAATAACAAAAAATCTGTGAAGTAGGCTTATATATTGTTCACAATGTATGTCAGTTTAAAGCTGTTAAACGTTTTAATGGAGAAATGCTTAGTAATAGTTACGAGGTGAAATTTCCTTATCATCAAATTAACGATGATCTTAGATTTTTTCTAAACGTTATCTCGGTCCGAGACGATAAAATACAATTTACAAAAGGCGTCGCAAAAATCGACGAAAGGCGGCTTCCTTTGACGCTAGGTGGTCTCCAACATTGCCGTGATGTGATTATAATAGCCACACTTCACTCACACATGCCTACGATCAATTCCAGAAATGTTATATATTTCATCTCTCTTAACATTTTATTTGCAATCAATATCGAAGACTTAATTACGACGATGCTCATCATGATAAAAATATTAATTAAATTTTGATGACTTTCTTTTGAGTGTGGAAAATTGAGAATGAGTCGTCGCTTTAATTCTTGATAAGATTTCATAATTCTTAATAATTATTACATGTTGCGTGTTTAGTTTTTAATACAACCCTAGTTTTTGCATTAATATTAAGAGATGTGAAGAAGATTTAGATTCTGCTTAACTGAGTGTGGTTGAAAGATATTGGATACGTTTGGTTGAAATCACATTCGATGGAACGTAAAATCGGGAACAATTATGTAAACATCCATATTTATTCTAAAAAAAGGATGAATGAAAATATTTGTTCAAATTTATTGAGTCTACCACTAATTCAAATATCAAAATTTAAGAGTAATAATATTTTAATATTTTATTAAAAAAATATCTACAATACTTTAAATATCTTAGGCCTAGAACTGCCGAAAATAATAAATATGAGGTTTTTACCGCCATGATTAATTCAAACACGACAATCACAACGGGTTTGATTAATATAGATAGTTTATCATAGCGTTCTATGATCGATAGTCACTCTCAGTACCATAAGTGAGTCATGTATTACGCAGCTTGAAGTCATAGTCATTTAAATTAGGAGAAAATATAAGTAGAGAATTAAATAATTTACATGATGGTTTTGTTAAAGGGCAAGGACGTATGAACCAGTTGGGAGGAGTGTTCATCAACGGACGGCCTCTGCCGAACCACATCAGGCTGAAGATAGTGGAGATGGCTGCGGCAGGCGTGCGGCCCTGCGTCATCTCACGGCAGTTGAGGGTCTCCCACGGCTGCGTCTCCAAGATACTCAATAGATACCAGGTAAGAGAAAAACTGAATTATACAATGTTAAACATTGCCTATAAAAAAGTTTAATTTTATGTTTTATTCTTTTTGTAATTGTGTAACGTTATTGAAACTTATGTTTTTGTTTAGGAAACGGGCTCCATACGTCCTGGTGTTATTGGAGGATCAAAGCCGAGAGTAGCAACGCCCGAAGTTGAGAATCGCATCGAAGAGCTCAAGAGACAAAACCCAGGTATATTTTCCTGGGAAATTAGAGATAAACTTATAAAAGAAGGCATTTGTGATAAAAACACTGCGCCGTCAGTCAGTTCTATTTCGAGGCTTATACGAGGAGGCAAAAGGGACGAATCAGATCCTAGAAGAAACCACAGTATTGATGGTATTCTAGGTAAGTTCCTTGCCTGAAAATTTTTATACAAATGCTTTTAATTGCCCACACTCGAGTAAACTTCATAATGATTATATCACGTAATAAAAATCAGCAGTGCAGAACAAATGAGGTGTTATTTGCGATAGATAACTTTCTATTTCATGCATTCGAATTAAATTTCATTGAGCATCTCATATCTAACGATGTAATGATTTTTATCAATGAAAAATGGATTTGAGAAAAAAGCTTCTCGAGATTACATGTTTAATTGCATCGTCCTATTTTGTATATCAATGAATTTGATTCTATATAATTCTCGATTAATAAGACAATCTGTGCAGTTTATAAACTTTGTAAAATGGCGTATAAAGTTAATAATCCACGTAAAGTGAAGCGGGAAACGCGCGCACGCCACAGCAGCGCCCCTTGTGTCGGCTTCAGAAATTGCAGGTTATAAAAATGAAATTAGTACTCAAAGCTGTTATTATCCCATCGCGTTTGGCCGCGAGGCTTGCATTACGACAATCTGTCCGTACTGCACGTCTCCGTATAGCTATCCAATATAAAATGGCGCTTCTAATATCCCCGTTCAGCGACGGAGTGCGGTTTTGCCTGAGATTTTGCGATAAGATTATGCATATTAAGTTGTGTGCGGCTAAAGTAATGTCTACGCCGTAAAGCGGGCCCTTTGCCGTCAGGTTCTCATATTGAAAGCCTTTAGTGTTCCTATGAAACCAGCTAACGGTAAAACGACACAGTTACCCTCAACTTTCGAGGAAGTTTAAGTAATTTATCCCGCTATATCGAAAACATTGTTACAAAATTTCTGGTAATTTTTCAATTAAATTTTTATGATATGAAAACTGCCTAAATGTTTGTACTGGCCCAAAAGCCATTAGCTGTTATGAAGCTTAATATACGATGTGGTTACGTTAATTTAATAGGAGAATGTGTGTGGCCGCACCAGTGGCACAATTGTTATGCGCTAATGAAATAAAATGATCTAGAAAGTTATATTTCACTGATTTAAAATTATAGCCTCATCTGTTCTCATTTGCTTTACAAAAAAAATCGAGTTAGGTATTTCAGTCACAAGAGTTTATAAAACTTCTCGGATAAGAACGATTTTATTTTTGTCTATAGGTCCATCATCCTGTGAGGATTCTGACACGGAATCAGAGCCGGGTATAACACTGAAGAGGAAACAACGCCGATCCCGGACAACCTTCTCTGGGGACCAGTTGGAAGCTCTAGAACGCGCCTTTACAAGAACTCAATATCCCGATGTCTATACTAGAGAAGAACTAGCACAAAAAACGAAGCTCACCGAAGCTAGGGTTCAGGTAAATAAATTACACAAATTACACTTAAATATATAAAACTGACACGTTCAACAAATTTCTATTTATGTCCATCTGTTACAATGAATGATTTTAAAAGTATAACAAATAGCCTTTATCATAATCATTATAATTAATTATAGAATGTAACCGAGCCACCACATGTTGTTCACGCTACCGTTTCTTAACTTTTTGTTAGATTAATAGCCACGAATGATTGTAGCCTAACACAGAATGTAATCGAGCGGTCCCGACCTTATAATTATGTTTTGTGATAGCCGTGTATATCGGCTGGTTCACGTTCTTTGTTTGCGTGTAATTTTCTGTAAATTTATGTGTTAAATTCATTCGCACATCAGTTTTTTATGAGAAAATATGCAATTACTTATTATCATTTTTGTTTTATGCAGGTATGGTTTTCAAACCGAAGAGCCCGACTTAGGAAGCAGCTGAATTCGCAACAATTAAGTGCCTTTAATACTATGTCCTTACAATCTGCCTTCCCACCTGTTCATCAACAGTATGAGCCTCCTTCAACATTTAACGCCCAATGCGCTTCTTGGCAGCAATCATATCCATCGTTAGGAACAACTTCTGTATTGAATTCAGCATTGGCTCCTTCTTTGCATCAAAGTGCGCTTACACCACCATCGGTGTGTCAATCAACGATAGCGTCTTCTTTGCATCCCCCTACATCCAGTTCGTTTTCATCCGGCAATTTGACACCATTGTCATCAGAGATTCCAACTTCTTTGCACACATCCGCCGATGCTACTCCGCCCAGCTCCAGTCCGGCAGCTCCCAGTCCCCCATCTGTAACAAATCAAAGCAGTGGCTTAACCTACCAACATCCCACTTATCAAAATCCAAGCGATGTGTCTCATCCGTATGGTTACGGAGACTACGCGAAACAAGAACATATGTCAGCACACAATCATTGGACTTCAAGACAGCTTGGCAGCCATTCCCAGAACAAACTAGCTGAAGTGAGCGCTTGGCCAGAAAATTATAGGTAAGTTTATACATTAAAGATCTTATGAAATAATTACGCAAATTATTTTAATGTCTCAATAACGTTGATGGATATAAAATTATGCATAATCATATTATAAAGTAAAATCAACCAATCACCAGCTATAAACTATTATAAGTTTCGAATGACTTGAATTAAGTTATTAAGAGAAGGATTCATTGTAATTAAGAAAAATGTGCAAGACAAGCTAAACAGTGACTCGTTCTGAACTATCTAATAGCTTGCAAACGGGGAAGCATTCATTTTATTTCCTTTCACCTTCCTTTATCATTATCCGAAGCGGCCGCTAATCAATTAAGAGTAAGAAGTCGGCCATTATGCGCCGCATGGCCAGTTATTATAGGGCTCTCTCGGTAATATGCCGATGCGATCGTGAATTCAATAGGGTTGCAATTTTCATGCACTTTTTTGATCGGTTATTAATTGATTTCAAATTTAATTTTCTGTTAACTTCGATCAATAAATTTTGAAATAAGTTACATTTCGTACTTTCATATGTCCTGTCATAATGACTAAATGAATTTGTCGTAACACGTAAGAGATTGTAATGCATTGTTACAGTTTTCTATATGGCGACGACATTTATCTGTGTTATCTAGACAAAGCAAGTCAATATACCACACATTGGACCACACACAATATCTGGTCTAGTACAATGGGGGCATTCCAATAATATATGACTTGAGTTTTTTATGGTGATCACTCTATCTTATTCAGTCAAATGACGCAAGATGCCAATACAAAGTAAAATTATTAACAAATCCATTTTTTTGTTTTCTTAGAAATATTTCATCTCAAAAGTTCGCTTATGGACGTATTTATCATTCATGAGTGCAATAATATCTTACTCTAACTCGTAGAAACGTGCAAATGTGTGCAACAATATGTTAAGGCCGCTTAAATGATGAAGTGTGCATTAGTTTAGACATCTTTGTTTGTTGCAAAGCAAAGACTCAATAAGGTTGCTTGGTGGAAGACAATAAGCTCTAGATTCGCGTGACGGTAATTTGCAATATTACCCAGTTTCTTACATTGCGGAAAAACTTGTGTTGCTTTGTATCGAGCGGTTGCAATTAATGAAAGGCCGAACGTGACATTAGTCCAATGAACCCTTACATTAAGGAGCTCTAACCGAGTATTAAAACTTGTACGTAGCTATTTGTTATCCACTTCCTAAACTGCAAGGCTTGCGTGTACCTTTTATTGATCACTTTATATCGGAACCGTTCGAAGCTTCGAAATATGCTCGTGATTGATGCATGCAGGTGAACGAAAATTGCTTTTCGATTACAGCTCGATTGAAATCTAAGACTTTCCCTTTGCATACTATGATGTTAAATAATTATCTGTTGTTCAGTTAATTGTACAAAATAATTTCAACTTTATCTTTCTATCAATAGGAAATAAATTAAAAGAATACAGTGACTTGATAGTAATAAAAGTTTTGTAACGTCAAGTCAACAAGTCGTTGTATTTTTTAAACTTTATTTATTTATTGAACTCTTATTTTGTTTAGGGTGCAAATAAATTATTTTTGTAGGCGTGTATTTCAAAATTTGTTACAAAAAGTATGCATTAACAACATTACAACTGGCATTGCGTGTTTAGTACAATCGGCAACTCTTCGTAATGATGTCTTAGGATGCTCATTATATGATCACATTTCGCACCTGTCTTTATTATACTCTAATGTTAAATAATGAGTTTTGTAAATTTCCTTAAAATTAAGCAAAGTAACACGGACGAAAGCTAAAACATCCATTAAATTTGTGTTTTATTCACTTTCTTTCAAACGACTGTTTTGGTTTTCTTGTTTAATTTTTTGTATGTAAATGAAAAGTGAAATAACTCATTACTAAGCATTGTGTTACACTAATCCGACGTCAAACTCCCACACTTTACACATAATCTAATAGTATTATTTATGTGTTGTTCAACATGAATAGACTTAATAACGTATTAGCCACTGTGTTCGATTGAATTTATAATTTTATTGCAAGCTTGCTCACGATTTGTTTCTGTGAATTTACCTATTAAAGTAATTTCGGCCACCTACATTACGTATTACGGTTATAAGTAGTAATTATTAGGCGTAATACTTAATTTAGTCTATGATTACTGGTTATCGACCAGTGGATACTGAAGGTCGATTTTTATTACACATTTCTTATGGCCCTCCTACGTAGAGAACAGTTTGTAAGAAAAGTTATTCGAATAAAATAGAAGATTGGTTTTAAGAAAGTAGAAATTTTGAATATCTCCAAAAATATTTTGTATTTATTTTATAGATTTTTAATACTCTGTTGTTATAGCTAGTATTATAAAATCATGTCTTAATAATATTTTTTTCTTTTGTTACAGTTCATTTTTCGGTACGAACGCGTCTCATTATGCATCTCACGCACACTCGCCCACAGAAGCTAAATCTGGATATCCGTATATTGGACAGCTTGGCGGCATGGATATGGGAAGAGTTCACTGATTTATTATATTTTATAACATCGGCTTTATCATATATCTGTCAATTTTAAGCATCGCAATTACATATTAAGCATTATAATTGTTAAATGATCAACGAAATATTAGTGTTCATGACATATCAGCTGTGCCTTTCGAGCCGTCTCTATAATTAAAATTGTGTAAGCACTTATGTTTGAGACTGTACAAATAATAGTTTATAACGTAGGTTTATAACTATAAAATGATCTAACTTAGAAATTTAAATGTTTATTCATTACTTTTTGTATTATGTAATAGCTTTATTTAGAGTTTGTTGATATCGAGCGTTCCTATAAATAATAAGAATTACCTACTTTATGATTAGTAGACTGTATTCTTTTTCATAGGTTTAGATATAATTGTTGAATATTTTTAAGGAGGTAGTATAATATTAATGTAAATGTTCTTTTAGATTAAGATATTTGGATCACGTTTCAAAATGCCTTGTATAAAATTGTGATGTAATAGCAGAAGATATTTATTTTTAGAAAATTATGTGCAAATTGGTTAAGATAATACCTAATATTTTGTAAAGAACTCATTGTTTACCGAAATAAATATTATTATAAATAAATTGATGACATTTTATTACGCCCGCACCATAGTTTCAAGCTTTACATTCAATACTTCGTGATCATGATCAAAATTATTTTAATTACTTAATATTTAAATACGTTATTTTTTAAATATATCATACAAGATAAATTAAATATTTTGAACACGAACGATGATCTAATAAGTCACATATTAATCGTTAGTGTAATCAATACAAGATAGTTTTTGTTAAATACAAAAACGCCTAGAGCGTTTTTCTATATAAATATGAGGTGATTTAGCACTATAGAGTATGGCCTATGAACTAAAATCCAAACCATTATCAAAGAGATTTAAATAGTCCCTTTTACGATGATAATGAAGGTATTTTGTTATACTCCTACTACTGTAGGTGTACACATAGTAAGTGACATACGTCATTGACAGATTTTAGGTTCAAGCGGGCAGTCTCGGTACTGTATTCGAGTTAAATACTAAGGTGTACTGCAAATATTCACCAATCCAGTCATATTGTCTATTACAATACTTAAAAAAACACAACGGCATATGGGACGAGTTATTTTTCTATAGATAAATGTAGTTCTAGACCTCTACAAGATTGTACAAAAGTACTATAGAATCAGGTATACGGTCTTTGTTGCCACTAGAATTTTAAAAAACTGGTAAACCTTTTCTTCAGAGTGGGTACTGACCGATGTAAGCTACGGCTTACGTTACTATTTGCCCATTAAACATATAAAATATTTCCAAAAGACGACAAATTCCTGCTTGTAGTAGATTAATCTGAAACTAGCTAATATGGAAGTTTTATTGAGAGTTATCTCATCTCAATAACAATAGCGCAGTATGGGGCATAATTAGGCAGTCAAATACACACGTACGTTGCTCATATATGTTGGAGTGTAGAAGTAATTGTGATCTATGTTTATAACTACTATTTCAAGTACTGGCTAACATGAACAGTAAACGTTAAATGGAATTGGAGATGGAATAATATGTGACTTGATAGTTTTAGAGATGTGTATTGAAATTACAAGATTGCTATAGTACATTCGTCTATCTATTCAGAAGTTCTTATCAAAACTAAGTCAACAGAAATGAATTGCTTAATGTGCAAAAACCCACCGATTCATAAGAAGGACAATGAGGACATACTGCAATAATCAAAGAAAAAAATGTATATACTTATGTAAAGAGTAGTATATGCAATTGCTGTTTTGTATCTGGTATGTACCTACGATTCATAAGTTAAAAAAGTACTTAGTAGGTCTTGAATCTTGACGCTCATTATTCTTGTTGATTGTTAAATAATCAAAACATAATTAGCATACATTTTTTATAATAAGTGATTAGCGCAGTCGCTTGCGTAACGGCGTTTAGTCTTAAATTGTTAAAAAAATTCTGAATTCAGTTTTTATGCGCTGAATAAAAATAGCCTAGAATGCTTCACAGCCAATCGCGGAAGGTGTTGAATAGAAACGTGATTGGATTCTGGTTTACAAAAACGAGTGTTTGAGCAAAAACTAGCCGGTAACGCACACGCGTGGGAACCGAAATCGCGATCGATTTGAACGAATATAGATGATTTTTAAGTTTATAACTGCTAAAGGATGTTTTCCAAGATTTTGAAAAATGTGTTACAATTTTATGAATTTATATATTGTAGTTTTTAAAATTGTTTTTGTAACCGTAAGATTCATATATGGAACTTTCCTGGCATATTTTTTTCCGATAAAATAGATATGGGCAAATTTAAACGTCTTTATTTCAGATTAAAAAACTCTTCATGCAGAAAATATGCACGTACTGTTTATAGATTGGTAAAGTTAGAGAGTGCCTGAATACTTATAATTTTATTTTAGAAACATAATATTCACTGATGATTAAAAACAATTATTATATATACAGTAAGACAATGACACATTCTATGATGAATACGAAACACCTGTTGTAAATTAATAGTTTTGTCGAAGGATAAACCATTAGATCACAATAGGAGGACTTACGTCAGAATTCTGACCTCAATGATTTCGTAATGTAATGTAGTTCATTTTAGTTTGCAACTTATCTATTAGTTTGCCTATGACTAACTGATTAGTCACCAGTCCTTAGAAACAATATACTCATGTATCAAATATTTTTGACGTTTAATACTTTTTTATAATCAGATGAGTTACAGAACTGCCATGCGTTGCATAAATTGCTCGACATTGCTGCGTTTTAATTTTTGGTATGGATATTTGTTTTTTCTATTCCTTTCATAAATCCTTTTCCCTTCTGTGGATAATTTGTAATATTTGCTCTAGGCTCTTATCTTTGTACCTAATACAATACTTAAGAAGTTAACTAATAATAATCACAAACTAAGAATATAGAGGTATCCATACCTAATAAACGTAACATTCTTAATATACTGTTCTAGATAATTTTAGGTCAATATTTCAACTAAAATTTTATTACATTGATATAGAATTCTACCCTAGCTTTAGACTAAAAATATTCCATAACATTCCCAAACCCCTGAACTGAACATGACTTCAGTATATTGTATATTGAATGTGTATTATATTATGTAATATAAACAGATTTTTATACTCTATACCAAGAGGAGGGTTTACAAAATGATTTGCCTCATACAACATTCCGGCTCAGCTACATTCCATTGACGAGAGAGTTCTGAACTGTGTAAAGCATTGGAGTCTAAGCAAGCAACAAGAACAATTATATAAAATATGCCTTTTATCAATGAAGCGGGCTGAGTCACTATTAATACCTGTTGTTTACCGCATAAGCGCAACGGCCAATAAAACGAATGGCGATTAAAAATCTCCAGTTCTCACATAACATCGTGAGAAAGAAAATCACAACAAATTGAACTGGCTAACTGTCGGCCAATTAATACCTCGTGTCGAAGCGACAGTTATAATGGATGTGGTCGCAGGTGGATTCGTGGGTTTCGGTTAACATTTCGGGGCATCGAAAATCTTATAATCGGTCGTCGACTGATGGTTTTTCGGGAAATTTGGTCGGTGCCTGATCGATTTCCACAGCGATAGTTCACGCACGTGGTGCGCCATGATGCGACCATCTTTCGTCACACTGTCGATTGGGCTTTATTGTCTTAGCACCTTGTTTACTAATAAACCCTTTTTTAATCGATTCGTCATAATTAGCCACATTATCTTGTTTGGGAACGACAGCTTTTTGTTAATTTCACGGGAAATGAAATCAAGCAGATATTGCTAATTGTTTACCGTTGTTAAATAAATAGTACAATAATTAAGTCAATTCTATATTATTTTTAATGCATCGGTTTATAAATATTAACTAAGGAAGTCGAAAAGATATGCAATAAGATATGCAATAAGATATGTAAACAATTATCAAATCTAACCTAATGTTAATATAAGAGTTTCTTATTGTTTTAAGTTTCAGCGATGTGAAAAGTGACGTTACTGTGAATATAAATATGTCGCTACTTTTCACAATTGTTATAAAACAAAAGATAACCTTAGATCTTTGTGAAATTACCCATAGGTTCATGAAATTGCCTGATTCATTCTAGCGTAAACTGAGCACATTGCATGATAATTGCTGTAGAACCTTTCAGAAAGCGCAATATATTGCATAAACTCACGGATAATATATTAAAAAGTGGAAAATCAAATTAACTAACTTTAAACTTCATCACGCTTTATGTTTCACTAAATTGAAACAATTTCGCTTGAGAGTTATGTGTATAATTCTCACGCTTGTTATTAGTTGTTAGACATAATACGCCATTTCATGCTACTCGAATATAATAAACCTGTTTGTTTATAAAACGACACTTCAATTAAATTCTATTATAATAACTATGACTCACAGAGTGTGTGTCGAATGTCCGATTTGTAGAAAGGTGTAAAATCAGTACAATTCACGGAAACATACATTGACATGATTCTCAGGACTAGAACTTTCATATACCGAAATACACCTTACCCAAATTGCTTCCGAAAGCAATTTGGAGCCGTGACGAAAGCATTTGTTTAGCGAAAATCAACAATCGCCTAACGATACTCGTCGATAGCACTTGATGTTTGTTGATTCTCACGAGAAATGATTCGGCGACATTCCATCGCAATGTCCACTGATTCTTCGATAAATGTCAAAATCGTGCATAGCGATTCCACTAAAAAAGAAACTTTAAACTCGAATACCTCCAGCTTTTTATTAATTCGTAACTAGGAGGTCCATTACACCGTTCATGTTAGCTCAAATTTTACGCGCAACTATAATCAGTATGAGATGAGATAAATTTGCAAATGCATTGGCGCGTGAATAGAAGTAATATCTTTTTTGTCCTATATTAATCTTGCTAAAAATATATCAGAACATTCTCATTCATCGAGATCCAATCTCTTAGTTTTATGATACAAAAAAAATTATTGTAAAAAGGGGACGTCGCCTGTATCGTTTACAATTTGAAGATAAATAGTACATTTAATTTGAACATAACGGCCTTCATCATTGCGCTGTTCCTAACAATATAATGGACTCGACTTTTTGTCTTACTGACACTGCTCAGAATTGTAATTTTGTAGGATAAAAGAAACGAGGGTGTCGACACGCCGTTTTGTTTCGTAATTAACAATAGTCCAAACTTTCGTTGCTCGAGACCTCATGCAGTGACCCTTTTAAGGAAAGCACATCGGGGATTGTTTTGAACGAATTATTAGTCTGGTTTAGCATAGAGGATAGAACAAACGCTAGTGATTCTTCTAAGTACCGTCTTGTCGCGATGGCAACAATAATTCATTTATAGTATGTGAGTCATCGGTAGCCATTAGTTGTGCTCATTGTCTTTGAAAACAAATCTAAGGCGATCTCTGCGTGTGCGCAGGGCCTCTCTGTGGGATAGCTTTGCTTGTTTACAAACATTTTATTAAGGTGTTGTGTTTGATGGCTTCTTTGGAAGGTTATTGCTTTGTTGCTGTTAGAATGATTTAGTACATTTTCTCGGATATGTTATCTACATGTTAACAAATACTTATTTGGAGTTACAATTACTTTTGGCGGAAATAAATGATTACACCGTAACAGTATGCTGTCAACATATTGAAACCTTTGTAATTAGCACAAAATGGTAAATATTTTAATAGAACATCCAAACTGAAGTAGATTGAGTGTGCAGAATTTCATTGGGTTTTTCATTACCCAAACTATAATTAAAACCTTTCTTAGAAAAGTAAATTTTAAGAGTAAAATAAATCAACCAAAAAATGGTCCTAACGAAACTGACATTACCTATTGATTATTTTCAGATCCTGATCTGTGTCAGGTATTGGTTTTCAATCCTGGGTTGAGTAAAAAAAATATTATGAGAAATAGTTCTGGATCTGAGTACGTGTATTATAACAGTTCCCTTAATGTTAGTAGTTTCCTCTGTTTGCTACAATATTTTCGATAGTATAATTGTTAGAAACATAATTTTAACTGTATACTATCTATTCTATGTTTACTATAGAGAATAAAATACTCCAGGGGTCCCCGACCTTTTTCAATTCACGACGTACTTACGAGTATAGTTACATGTTTAGACGCCCTAGTGTCAGCGGGAGGTGATTTCTAGTTTTAAGGTTTGGACTAAGTGGACAAATAATCAAGACACGTTACTGGGGGAGGGGAAGCATGAAAGTCCTCACGTCGCCCTTCTATACTTTCAGCAATACACCAGGGTGTCGAGACGCATAGTTTGGAAACCTCTGCATTACTCCATAAATACAAAATTCTATGGCAATATGGTATATTGCCATCATCTGCCCGAGTCAGCATAAAGTTCTAAATGCATTTAATCTCACAAACGCAGAGTTTAATAAAATGTGAAGCTACTAGTTTTATAGCAGGTTATGAGAATTGAAAATATTTTCTTCATTTATATTAAACAATTTTGTCCTTTCATAAGATTTATTATGGCAGAAAAGAAAGGTTGATCAATACGAATTAATTCAATTGACGTTAATAGCTATATTTGGCAGTAAGTATTCCAAACGAATAAACAAGAGAGAGGCGAGGAATTTTAAAAACTCATTTATTATTGGAAACAATGGCAGTTAGAGTCAATGTCACAGACTAACAAAGAGTGTACAGTAAGATTTTATTGTTTTACAGCCCGCTTCTGTACGGCAGGAGGTAGCACCCTAAAACATTGTGTGAAACGTTTCAGATAAAAATACTAGCAATTAAATAGATTTACAACCGTTAACTAGCTTCTAGGAACGTACTTGTAATAAACGCCTTTCAAATGTTCGTGACAATTTTTTATATGGAGTTACTTAGTACAAATTATCTTTAGTAATATCGCGTCTTTGTTTTGCAATTAGCTTTCTTTATTGAAGGATTTTCGCTGTTTGAGCTTATAGCATTGTTTAATATCACGCTTCATTTTCTATAATAATTTATTATCATCGGTCAATATTATGAATGCTACAGAGCCTCTCGTCCTATATAAATTTTTATTTTCAATTGGATCTTTCTGTAAACATTATATTCTTGATATCTTTATTTTTGACAATAAAATAATAGATAATGGATTCATAATATAGAATTTTACTTCATCAATATTTAATGATGTGTTTTCAGTGTTATTTCGCATTAAGCTATTGGCATATATTTATTATATTGATGTATAAACCAGATTATACTTACAAACATTATAACTATACCTAACATTGCAATGACTTTCATCACTAGTGATGAGAATCAAAATTTATTTCCAATCACATAAGAGCTCTATTGAAGCTATTGTCTAAAGTAATTTTGCCATATAATGTATCGGTAGTATTAATGATATTGCGTTACTCAACCTCAATAAAACCGATCTGATGCCGTTAAGAGAACAATAAAGGACGCTTTTAGTTCGTCTTCAGTGCTTCGATGCCTTAGCATTTATTTTTTTAAAAGGTTTCGTCTTATATCCAATGTCAAGATATACATATGAACACTATTTTTATTTTCATTCCTATTTTTAAAAAGTCCTTATTGTTATGTTAACTATTTTGGATGTTTATATTTTTGTTTTGTTTCATTATTTTGTGTAATGTCAATTAAAGTAATTGGTGTTAGCCGTTTTCATTGGTGAATAAATAAATTAATTTTTATTTAGGTAAGCGTCAAATTGACATACGTGTTTTTGGAAAATCTGCGATTTAGACAAAAAAGATCAAGATCATATTTAGCATAGCTTTGTAATGCATAAATCAATAGCTTTCATTTCAATTTAGACTGAAAAATATCTGTTTAAAAAATTCCTTTGTCTGTGAAAATCGAAAACATTTTTTTTAATATTTTCTGTTTTCAATTCTAGATAGGAGCTTTGAGCCAATTACCTTAATGTTTTATAATAAGGAATTTTATTAACTTTCATATTGCTCTGATATGATAATTATACTAATTTTTATATTGAACTTGGTAATTATTAGGTATCTACATTTTGGTATCGGATATTTATATTATATAAGTTATTCTATTACACTTTTTATATAAAACCCATGTAAGTGAAAAGCTTATTTTATTGATTAGGCTTTACATTTTTTTAATTATACCCAATTTCTATGTAATTAGCTGGAATAATTAATATTAAACCTTCAGAGACGGTGCTAGACTAAACGATAAAATAATCC
The DNA here is from genome assembly GCA_001586405.1 of Phoebis sennae. Lineage (NCBI taxonomy): Eukaryota > Metazoa > Arthropoda > Insecta > Lepidoptera > Pieridae > Phoebis > Phoebis sennae. The sequence goes on along the minus strand of LQNK01000047.1, from coordinate 174,397 downwards.
TCTTAACGAGAAAAATTCTTAAAGCATCCAATTAGGGCACTGAAGCCTCATAAAACCGAATTATTTTTGGATCACACAAAAAATATCAGACATCTTAAACTGCGGTCGTCACGCAAAATTTCTTCGCGGAATTTAAAACAAATACGTCACGGTGTTGAAAAGTTAATTTACAATTTCCGATAATGTGTGGTCAACCGCTATGGACGTCATGTTGGCTAGAACAAAGACGATGTCCTACTGTTCGGTAGCTACTCTTCTACATTAAACCACAAACAAGTTTCGTCATTCTCCTTTAATTGTTTTGTCTATGCCCTGTCTCGGTTTAAACTCATTGTCACAAACCAAACTATAATGCTACCGGTGGGTGGCTATCCTTTCAATTCATGTGTACCTGTTGACAGATTTGCTACTTGTTATTGATTGCTTCCTCAATACATTGTATTACATAAGGTCGGAATTGACGTAATACATACTTCTTATAAGTATTGTTTGTCGCGCAATATTCATTGTTCTGCCACCGTTTTTACGTACATTTTAATAATGCCTTAAATGAGTAATGATTAAATTATGTAAGTCAATAATCATTTGCTTAAGTATTATTTACAATTATAACTATTAATTAAGTAATTAATTGATCCATCCTTCAAGTCATACCTTCAATTTAATCCACAGATAATAAAGCAACGTGAAACGGTTTAAAATTCATTATATTTATTTTTAATTAATTGACTTTGTTCAATTAATTAGCAGTTACAGGTGGGTATCAGGCAGATAAGTTCTAACCTTCATGTTTAACAAGAACAATTACTGTATAAAAAGTGGCACCATAACTAATTATTCTTCGGTACTATAAAAAATTACTTCGGTACTTTAATAATCTAAGAATAAAGCTTTAAACTAAGAATATTTTTTGTAAACTCTCAGTGCCCTAAGTCTTAATTAAAATTTAGCTTACTAGAACAAATAATAGAATAGGTGATATTTTTCATAATACGTTTGTATGTACGTAGGTAGTAGGTACCTTTTTCATAAAGATCAGAACAAAAATGATTAGGTACTGTGCTTTTGCAAAAAAAAATTAAATGTGAAAGTAACTCTATTTGTCTGTCTTTTCTCTACGCTTAAACAACCGATACCGTACCGATTTGGATGAAATTTTGTACCAATATATTTTGAAACCCGAGAAAGGACATAGAATACTTTTTATCCCGAAAATCCTATGGGATGGGGAAATATACGTGGCTAAGCGGGCCACAGCTAGTTTTTAAATAAATTATAATATTCCAGATAAATCCGATAGAAAATAGAATCACTTGCACCGATTAGACGTGGTACATCATTAGTGGAAGAGGTATAAACGTTGGAAGTCTTTAATGAGAAACACTATCGTCGTTATTCCAGACCTATGCACTTACGTGCTTATGCAAGCGGATTATTTATGCATGTGGAAGTATCTTCTATTTATTTTATAAGAATTTATCTATTTTAGATTTATAAGCAGCATGTATAGACGCACAATATACAACATATTGTTATAATGGAAATAGAACAGCAAAATTGTATTTATTTTCATATTATTCGTGCTTTTAACAGAAACTGAACAAATAATTCAGTATTGTTGACTGAACAAATTTTCTCCTTTTGATTCGAAAAGAAACCGTTAATAGAATATCACAGCACCGACTGAAAACTCAATTTCAGGGTTCAAATAAACTTATTTCCTCTATAGTTACATTCAGAATCATATATGTTCGAATGGTCGTATGGATGTGGAGTTTATTTGTAACGAGATTGTAAAAATGTTTCAATAGAAATTTTGGCCAGATTATAGAATTTTTAACGAATTTTCTTAATAGTTTCCTCAAAAGTTTGTTTGTTTAAACGCGTTGATTGTAGAAATTCCCAGATGGATTTGAAGTTATTCCTGATTATGATAGATGTTGATGGAGTCTGCATGGGTGAAACCGTGGCACGGCTAACTGATATCGTAGATTTGATGCAGTACATCAAAAGTGCTCATTGTAACTATAATGGGAATTCCAGGAAATGAGAACGAATTTCATACACGAGCTTAGGATTCCTACATTATGTTACATTTTTGTCTTGAAATATTTAATGTACGTGAACAGCACTGCCGTTTGCGACTAGCACGTAATAGTCCGAAATATTCTGCATGCTACGAAAACTAACTCATATCAATATAACACATATGTATCAAACAGTATCTCAGCTTACCGACACAAAAATAAATGTTCAGACAACTACAAAAATCTCTGAAAATGAGTTCGAATTTCATACACGTACACGCACGTCACAAAAGCTTAGGATTCCTAAACTAAGCTGCGTCTTTGTCTTGGCAATATTTAATGTACACGAACAGCAGTGCGGCATGCGACTAGCACGTAATGTGTCGGAAATATTCCGCATGTTACGAATACTTGGCCCCAAACATTTTCTCAGCCATTGCTCGGAGTTTGTGTTAAATAGCCCTGAAACTGTGTTTACCACGATACGTACGAACTTAATTATTTCTAGTTTTATAACGTATAACGACATTTTCCCTAAACTTTACCACTCGCTTTTACCACTTGCTAAAAGTAATACTTTAACAAAGTGAGTATTAGTTTTTATATTAAACTAATATTTAGCTCTCTTATAGGGTTGTTTAGACATTCAATTATTTATAATAGTATTGCATAAGAGAGTTGTATTCACTCTAAATAAAAAGACCTAGAAATCGAATAAATAGTAGCATAAGCCTGAGAGCTATAGGAAATAATGATAGTAACATATTTTATTCTAACGACACCGTTTACAATGGTTTCTACCCACTCTTATATTAAATGTCACACGTCCCTATATCATTCGCAGACCTCCGCGATTCTCGCTCCAATACCTGACTTGAAAAACATACAACAATAGACTAACACTTCACACCTATTAAGTTACACCCGCTTCCATTCATGCATTTGACGCCATTACAAAGACACCAACATAAACGTCAATATGGCGGCTCTTTCATAAATCGAACGGTCTTCATTTTCTTTCTTTCCTGCCAGTATTTGATGCATTAGCCTCGAATTAGTCGGCCAGTTCTTTATGGTAACAGATAAAATAGATTTTTTTTTATTCTGCGTCACATTCGTAGTTGACAATGTTGTTACGCCCATAACTTGTGTGGCATTTCTTGGGTGGCTCAAGGAGGTAAATTCTTAACTTGAAATTACATTTGTTTTCTAATCAGTATTAGTAAGTAATAGTTCTGCGTGTCAGTTTGTTTTATTCAAGTTTTTGCTTAGGTCATGGTTTTGTTAAATGTCAATTAATAAATTCTTCATATTCATTGAGATGGACATTGTTTTGTTCATATTTAAGAAGAAAGTCTCCTTTAAGTACAATTGTTTTAATTATGATGGATTTGAAAAATTAATAATTATAGTTCAATAGGTCTTGAAACCTGCAATCCTTTAATAACTTAAACAAATTTATATTTACCATATATCATCAAATCTATCTTTCTTTCTAAAAAATCAACAACAGAACGGAAATAATAAACGTTCGTATTTCAAATGTAAAAGCACAATTTATAAACTATTGTGCACATATTATTTTATTTTTTATCAACATTATACACGATCATAAATCAAAAAACGCACTTAAAATATATAAAACAAAATGGCGGCTGCACAGGGGTGAACAAATAATAATCAGGGCAGTTATGGCCGCCGTTTATTTATTTTTCACAATTTATTGTGGGGTGATGTGAATCTATTGGGGTTAGTAATGGTGACGCTTCAGTTACGCCTCGTTGTAAGCTGGGGAAGTTAAAAGCGTTCCACCTATTTTGTAATTATTCTATGTCAAACTGCATCTGCCTCGAATGTTATTAGTTTTAAATGTTTTTTCTAAAAGTTAAATACTTTGCTCGAACGACCTCAATGGCTGAAATACTTAAGAAACATTTTTACATTTTGTAGTTTTTACCATTGGGGAAAATGGAACATTACAATAAGCTTTGTAAAGGTCTTGGAATTTGTTTTTCAATTTTCTATGTAAGCCGCTTAGAGCTATTATTGTACCGAACAGGGTTAAAAGGATAGCTTTCAGTTGCCTACGTACATATTATGTGTATTTTCGTTCAATCTTAGCCTATTCTAACCATCTTAACATTTGTGAAAAAACAAAGATATAAAGTATATTCTGTATGTTTTATAATTCGACAAAGTAAAGCTTTTTAAGGAACTTTTACTACAAAAACAATATAAAATCAAAATGAACAATGCTTATTAGTTAACATGTTACATATTTTCTTGTACACGTTAATATTTAATCAAAACTGTATCGAGTCAAGTACCAGCCCGTGAAATCCGACTTTGAATGCTAAGATACGTGTAAAATTAAGTGTTAAAAATGAGTGTACAAATGGTGATTAGATGCAGGTATTTAGCCGCAGTGTGGCTCGATTGAGCGGTCACATCGCGCTATACAATATCCCGACACGCATACGATATACCGGCATATCACAATTCTATGCCTCGTTCGTTCCGTGACGTACGACGAATTCGTGTCATATGCCTAATTATATCGAACTAATTCCGAGTATGTTTAATCAATAGATGCGCCTTAATCGCTACTTACGAACTGTAAGGGAACGTACAACGAAGGAAGTATTAGTTTTTTCCATAACAATTGTTTCGAGTGACCTTGCTCGGACAATGATGGATCTTGTAAGTTGTAACTCATTATTGTGAGGCTTTCAAAGACTACTAGTTTTACACATGGGAATCACCAATCAAACTCTGACGTTTCTGAGATGTTCGAGCGTTTGTAATCAGTCTTTTTGAGTTTTGAAGCGCAGGATGTATTGTTGAGTCGTCAATCAAGTAACGGAAAGGTTTTCTGATACCTGGTATTACGCTTCTTTTTCTTTTTACGTTTGAAGAATATTGAATTTTAATTAAAATTCTTTTGATCTTAGATTGAAGTCGGAGATTAATCTTAATGATTCATTTTGATATCTATCTATATTGTAATAAAGACTGTTTACAGACATTGATTAACTTAGATCAATTTGCAACTAATATTATCCTCGTAATTAAAACGTAATTGCTTGCATTAATTTGATCTCAATATATAACAAAGATAATAAATTCAGTGTACAACATAAAATGGTACTTGTTGCCTCAAGTACAGGTGTTTATATAAAATTACTATTCAATATTAATTTGATGCGTTTGGTATTTAACGTTTTAATTAAATGTATGGTGTTTAAAACATAACCATACAAAATTGTTTAAATTTATATTTTGTATTGTTATGTTGTTCTGATGACAAAACATGAAAAAACGCTTCATAGAATTCCACTAATACTAATTTTAATTTATTATATAAAACAATAATAAGACCACTTTCAAACATCATGTTTTACTCTGTAGCGGGTTTTCTCTTGTAAATAAATAATAATACATTTAATTACTGTAATATTACCAATTTAAAACACTTTACTCAGAAATTATAGCGATACTTTACTCCTATTAAACTTTATTCATCTCTTGTTTCTAACATCCAGTTTAAAACTTCTAATAAATTTTGTTGAATCAAAAGAATGAATAAATAGCTCGTTTAGTGTCATTTGTAATACGAACTTGGCCTCAGGCATAATAGATTTTCCAACAAAGTTACAGGCTATAAATAAAGTAAAGCCTTCGTTAGTACAACGATTTTAAAAGATTTGAACAATGAAATGTTTCATCCGCTAAAAGGGATTCATTTGCGTATTGTGTTAGTATTAAAATCCGCGTAGGTGATACTGATATGCAGAAATTGTGTCTATTTTAGTGATCGAATGTCAATTTACTTTAAATGTCAAGCTTTATTTTTGTATCACTTAGTATCAATCCTACTAATATTATAAATGCGAAAGTTTATGAGGATGTATGTATGTATGAATGTTCGTTACACTTTAACGCAAAAACAACTAAATCAATTATGATGAAACTTGGTATACATATAGGTAAGGGTTAAGAAAAAATATAGGCTACTTTTAATCTCGGAGTTGCCATGGGATCAAAAGGTACGTGGGTGAAACCGCGGGGCGAGGCTTGTGTAAATTAATTAAACAAGGTCGAACTTGTACTACTACGTTAAATAGTACTAAATTTTTATAGATAAATTATAACTCTACTCAAAACAAATGTTTCAATCAGCAAAAAATATCATTAGTTAATATTCAATCAAACGTCTTCCTATTACAGTAAATTACTATGACTACAATTAACTATCATTAATTTTATAATATAACTATAAAGAATTGAACGTAAAAATTAATTATTCGCAATCGGCACGCTATTCTAATAATCATAAATAATGACGACAATCGGATCAAACGCGGTAGGTCGGTCGCCAACAATGTGCGAAACATTAAAAATATCAACAAAGGAACTTTTGATGTTCATAGTACATATCGCGAAAACAAAGTTAAATTTGCCTTTATAAATTATACTCAAATCAATTTGTACTTTATTGCATTGTGTTAAAGTTGCATTTGCTTGTATTTATAGGCGTTCTAAGTGTCTTATAGTTGTCGCTCGAGCCAGCTGGCATAGCGTGGAAAATCGATTTTCACGTGGGTCCGACGGATGTGACATCTGCGCGAGACTGTACCGTCACTACTGTCTGCATTGGAACACGAGTGAAAATTATCCAAGTGTTAATTAACATATAATGACATCTTAGTTATACATGTTATAATTACACTTACACAAATGCATTTACGTTAAAAATAAGCTTTAAATTTTGATTTCAAGGCAACAACGTCTTTCACTTACTCTTTAATGGCAGGCATCGAAGAAATACAATATGTTAATATATTTTTTCAGTGCATTAAGTCGTAAATTATTGAAGAATTCACATTTTAAAATTGAAATTAGGAACAAATTTAGTTAATTTGAATAGTTCTATACATTTTAACGCTGCGTTCTAATTAATAGACGAAATCTATACATATAATAAAATCGTAGACAAGCCGTGTCTGTACATTTAATATTTTCAAGAAAAAATTAGTGTTTCGTGTTTCATGTATGATTCTAAACTCGAAACAATGATTTTTAGAATTTTTGTCTGTTTGTCTGTTTGTCGGTTTGTCTGTTTGTCGGGCGTTTGTACGCAGTGAACTTCGAAACGGCTTAACCGATTTAAATACGGGTTTCGATTA
>LQNK01000047.1:129068-153866 GCA_001586405.1 Phoebis sennae | reverse complement strand
TATACAGATTACTTTTAATTTTTATCAGTTGTTGTTTTGCACGTCATCTGCCGATGGTGTCCACGGACATGAAGACGTAGTAATAAGCCACAGTAGTACAGCCGTAGTAGATAATTTACGCCTGACGATGTATCCGCCATCCATCATCAATGACGTTCGCGTATGTGAAGTCTGGCTTTGGTGTAACATCAAATGTAAGGTCTCGATTAATATAAACATTACAACGCGAGGTCCAGCTCGGGGCGAGCCACTAGTAATAGTGGTTATAATGACATTTAGATTCAGATCAATGTTAAATACGAAAAACGAATAATAAAATTACAGACATAAATAAATATTGTAATCCTATTTTAAGCAATTCGATCAAGGTGTAAACATTCGAAATATTTTTGAAAATTGTAAAAATAAATACTAGCTATAAATTGTTATCATGTTGGAATCAAACGTGTGTCTAACCTTTTATATTAAAAAGTGTAAAACTAAATGATTTTTTAATTAGTATAATGTTTTTATATTGATATTGATTTTGAATTTTTACTTTTATTTTTAATTTTAACTGTATTTTAAACTTATTTTAATTTTAAATTTAATTTGTATCAATTTTACATATTTAACATAGTTTTTTAGTGTGTTTTTAAGTGTACAAATGAGCCTCTGTTGCTTAATTAAATAAAAAATAAAAATTTATTATTATTATTATTATTATAAAGACGGGCCAACCGAAATTTCCATCTAGTACCTTTAATTCTTTGTCCTCTTTTTGTGGTTCTCATGGTTCAGTAACATACGAGGCGGCTCGTGTGATGGAGAGAGAAGTTCGGCCCGTTTGATACGGCCACAGGTGTTATTCGTGCTTCGAACGGGTTACCCACACGGTATGGTTAAACCATGGTTAACTAGAGTTTAAACGCGACGTGGATTAAGAATTATTATGTGTAAATATTATTTTGCAATGCGAAAACGATAACAAATTCTTCAAAATTAACTTAAATAATACTCTAATCAAATAAATAATGCTTTGAATATTGATTCTATTAATTCCGCAACTTAATCTAGATTAACAGGTTATAATCCTGTTCGCTTTAGGGGATAATTTCTTACCTTTGAAGTGTTCGAAACTAATCTTGAGAGACGACAAATTATTTAGGTTAATGATTACAAGTGCAAACATTTATATGATTATATTAATAGATCTATTACTTTACTATTCTTTTAGTAAAATCAGACTTAGACAAAATTTTAAATTATAAATAAAAGAAATATTGAAATAAATTAGTATGAACCAGAATTTTTGAAAATATTGCATCCTTTCTTGCATTTTAATAATAAACCATTGTTTATTGAAATTGTGTAACCGAGCCCAAATATTCTCGGGTCAGTTAATTATTATCGAGTATTATTATCCTGTTGCCAATACAGAGCATTGTTAAGAAATTGATATACGCTATCAATAACCAATGTGACATCAACTATCGGTTTATTTAAATGAATTTCGCTATGGGGAAGGTGACCCGAACAATACACACAATTTATTATTTTACCAAGTGTTTTGCCAAAAATATTTTGTAACGAAAGTATCCATGAATTTTATTTACCTTTAGTTATTTAGTAGTACAATTTGTAAGTTATTAATGATCGATGCCTAACTTAGTCTATTTGCGGCAATTATATTTATTTAACCGATTGCTTGCTGAGATTTATTTAATAGGTTTATTTTTTTTCAAACTAAGATAAGGCACTCCTATATACTACATATATTATAAGATTATTCAAGAAGTGACTGGTTTATTTAAAAGAAAAAAATGCTCGCATTTAAAGAATATAAAATATGGAATTGATGAACGCGTTCTTTAACGTATGAACAGAGAATAAAATGAAAGCAAAGAAAGTCAATAGTATGGAAGATTTTGCACGAACAACACTGATGATGGATCAATTAGTAAGAAACGGTGTCGTTTAGATCTCTTATTTATATACTTTATCTTTCTTGGTTTATATTTGTACTCATTTAAAAAGATAATATTACATTTATTTTTTAAAGTCATTGTACAGCAAAATATTAAAAATATTGATTTATTTATTAAATACAATAATTTAATAACAAAAATTGGGTAAGGACCTAAGCTAGGCAAAGTCTGTATTTTGGAATCCTTAACATATTATAGAATTTACCAATTTTTTTATTTAATTGAGAATAGGCACTTATATTTTAAAATTATTAAATAAAAATACATCACTTGATGCATAAATTTTTCGTCTCCATAACCAAAAAAAAAAAAAAATAAAATATATTTTTAAGGTGCTATATTTAAATAATAAATTCAATTTTTATCTTTTTTCAAACGAATTTTCATATTTTTAATAATATTACGAATCTTCATTACCAAAACTTTTTTCAATTGTTGTATAGTTAATTATTCGTTCGGATTCTTTTCTTTCAACTTAAAGCTATAAGCGACTTGTAATTGTTATAGTCATATAGCACGAAGGTTGGGAAGGGGATCGAATTAGCGTTTCCCGTTGACTTTACGATCTAAGTTTATGTGTGGTCGTCACGACTTAAAATTTTCAATAGCTTTTTGTGTTAAAAAGTGATCCATTTCATCTTCAATGAGTATTCGATTTAAATCTTTTTTAATTAATTCTAATTCAGATTTATTTAGAAACAAAATTGAACATAAGATTCTTATAACTAAGATCAAAAGCTATGACTATATATCTTTTACTAATAATAACTATGTGTTTTATGAAAAAATTAACACGCATCTTTTATTACGAGAAAACAATCTATTACTTTCAGTTTACTAAACTGTGTGCCAACTGTCTGTTCCTATATTTTTACGTGATGAATATGATATGAAAAATAATTTAAATGGCTTGTGATATCATATTAACAACAAGCAGACTCGTCTCTGGCAGATAAGTTATGAACGATAATAAACAACTTTATCAATGAACTATCGACATCAAAACAATCCGCTAACCCAGTAATGCATTTTGTATTTGTTTTCAGCTTTATATCAACTTTATATTATGCAATAGATCTTTTTTGTTTTTATAAAGTAAGAGTTGGGATTCATAAGTAGGAATCGATTTTTTTATGTTATATTAGCTGTTTTGCGCGTTTTTGCCTTTGTAACTCAGTATAGATGTAGCTTTCCAATGATTTTTGTTTTGTGGTTTTTCTGCAAAAACACGATAAACAGAAAATATATTGATAATTTATTTCTTTTTATTGAATGCATCCGATTAAAGTTAAAAACATCGAGAAATACAAATAACTTATGCATAAATGGGGTGATCTGATAACAAATAATCTATCCCTTCCAGGCAACCTGTGTTTAGGAAATATCAGAGATAAAAATAAACATATTTTTTATAATATTAATAAAGACAGATTAAAAACATTATGCAGACAATTTCGTATATTTGTTAATAATTTTTTGGGCCCAGTCTTAATACTTATCCCAGCATTTGATTGGGTGAAAAACTAACATAATATTATGTTACCATGGAACAAATCTACTACGATGTCTTTCAGAATTGGAAAAATTAAATAACCACGTGCAAGTTTCACGCAATATGACGTTGTGCATATTTATGACAGCAGGTTAAAATGACGAGGAGTAATACCCTTTTTAATATTCATGTATTTGTTTTCGACGCCCACACACTGACACTTTACCGATGGCCGAGTATTAATAACGAATAGCGTGCATGAGCGCGCATATATTGTGCACTTTCATCATAATCCACTGGCAAATACGTAGATTACAAACTTCAGTGTATGGATGCATCGGGCATACAATATGCGTCAATTTTTTCCAATACTGTATCGCATTGAATATAAATGAAAATTGCTCGATTTCCTGAAGTGGTTTTGTAGCGAATAGTCTCATATATTACAATATTTTCCTTCGATTGTATTGATACGTTACCAATAAATCTGACAGAAGTAGTAAATGTTGGGTATATAAATAATACTGTATACTTTATTTTTATTTTGGAAATATTTTTTTATTCATATCAACATGTCTTATATTTTTTTAATTATTTAAAATATATACGCTTCCTTCAAAATTTCCTTTTGCATAGGTTTATTTATTACTTTTACACAGTAATCGCAAATTTCGCCAAAATATATATGTATAATGAAGGACCTTCTGTAAATAGGTCAACTGGTATTAAATGTGTTTATAAAGGAATGAGGATATAAACTGCCTTAATTTCAAATTTATTACCTCAAATAAATTCGTACAATTCAACATTTAGTATCACCGTTCAATACAAAAGGCTTACTTTCATTACAAAAAGTGAAGTACCCCAGCATCAATTTCACTAAAAGGCAAATAAACGTATTTACGATTCCACACAAAGCAAGAACAAGAAGATTACTCTCACTGCTTTCACCGGACTTATTTAACATGTATCCTCAAGTACTGTTAATCTCTTAAGAAATAGGATTAAGTGACAACAAACAAGACAATCCGCAAAATATTTTGTCAATTTCTTGACACAATTGGTGGTCTTATCCCCATTTCCTCGACACTTTTTTCAATATCCCTTTTAAAAGCGAAAATTAAATATCAACATGACGCTCGGTACACCTTTGTTACATTAATATTTGACAAAAACCGTTTTGTTTCTTATTACTTTCACTTGAATAAATATGAGTACCTTGTCAAGTGTCTTACGAGTCATTATTAAGAGGTATTCTTCAATAATATTAAATTGATCGACGCGTACAAATGATATGCACTGAAATGATTTGTTATACCATCGGAAACAAATGTATTTTGACCGAAAGTGGAAAGCTTACAATCGAAGATGAAAGACGTACGAACTTAGAATCAAAAAAAGTAATAACAAAATAATAACTTTTTGCAAATAAGAACTTTGTCTTTACCATTCCGTTTTCTTTTAATACCCTTATAGCTGTATCATTTAACCGCATAAAGCCTTTTGTCCACGCACCGATATTAATACTTTTTTTACTTATCGTATTAATTATTTATTTAGATAATATTTAAAACTTATAAACAAATATTTGAAGCAAAACTTTTTAATTCCTGTTATTTTAGAGAACATATATGTGTTTTTCTTACTTTGTTTTTCTATAAGAGACAATTCGAGAACAATCGCTTAAATAAGAATATTCTTTGATCGCTATTTTTTATACTTAATAACAGAACTTAGTTTCAATTACAAAAGCATGTTTATTTTTATAAATACTCGTTATATTTTCCTACCAAGAGAAGCCTTTGTCAAGGGTATAACCGTTGCTATGGCAACTAATACTGGTGCTTATGAACTTCCCAGACTGCGAACGTAAACATCAACAAAGGAACGGCTTATGCCGATGACAGACAAACTATGTACCTACATGTTTTTAAATATCTGCTTTATTTTTAGAATACAATCGATAGACATACTCTTCAAATTAAAATTAGTTTAGATAGAAAGTTCGCTTCTTAGATTTTGAATATCCGACAGGTTAAGGGATGATATATGTAGACGATCGGCATACATATTAAAACTCTTTGGTGGAGTGTGAAGAAAAAAATGTCAGCAGGACTTTCGAACGTCTTTTCAATTTAAAATAGTTTAATGTTCGATTGGATTTTCTTTTTGTCATTTAATTACAGCTGCTAATATATAAATATTAATACGTTGTTTAGTAGTTATCATGAATTTGTTTGTTATTAAGAAGAAATATAATGTCGATTGTCGAGTATATTAGGTGCAAGTAACCAGTTAATATTAGGCCTTAGGCCTTCATTTTTTGCGGGAGCACCCGAATCAAGCACCTTCGCCACAACAAATGTTCGCCCAATCCGGTAATTTATTTTTTTACTCAATAAATAACTCATACGTCAAAACTTTGGACGTCGGCCGCAAGCCAAGTGATATATTGGATCTTGTCACACAAGTGAACCTTTTTTAATGCGCTTCCCGATTAATTAATAGTTCATTGTGGTTGAACCGTTTAGACTAATGAGCTATCTTTTGTACCGGTGCCTTTGGACTCATAACACACATTTATTATAGGAATGCGCTAGTTAAGGAATTTAGTGGTTCCGAGCTTATCCTATCAAGCATTTTTTATAACATTATTCAATTTTGCCTGTGGCTTCGTTCGCTTTTAATTTTGGGGCAATAAAAAATGTCAATGTGATAGCATTATCCAGTTAAAGTCTATCTGCAGTTCAGTTGCAGCTTGATTGATACACAAACGTTCAAATTTTCACATTTATAATATTACTAGCGACCCGCCCCGGCTTCGCACGGGTGCAATGCTGATATACTAAATACGCTACAATTTGCAATGTAAGCGGAAAAAATGTAATTATTTGCGACATCACATTAGAAACCTCAAAAATAACAGTATTTGTCCACTATTTAATGGATGATATTATACATAAAAACCTTCCTCATGAGTTACTCTATCTATTAAAAAAAACCGCATCAAAATCCGTTGCGTAGTTTTAAAGATTTGAGCGTTCATAGGGACATACAACATGACACATGACAGAAAAAGCGACTTTGTTTTATACTATGTAGTGATTAGAATTTAGATTTGTAGTATAAAGCAATAAAAATGATAGATAGGATTAGTAGAATAAGATACGTAATACAAAGAAAAAGGCAACATAATATTACTCGCCATAAAGATCAGGGTGAGATTTTGTGTTTGTTGGCTGTCGAGATAAGAACCTGCAGCGCTTTTATTTACCGTAAGATTAATAGTGAAATTGCGGCTTCTTTATTGATTGTTTTTGTTTCAACGGGTGTTTGATACTTTTATAACTATATTTGAAAACAATGATTCATTTTATCTCACTCATCCCCAATATATCAATACTTAAATTAATAATACTTTAGAATGTCATCATGTGCTTCATATTAGACCGATGTATTATCCACACTAATATTATAAAGGGAAAAACTTTGTTTGTTTGTTTGTAATGAATAGGCTCAAAAACTACTGGACTGATTTTAAATTGTTTCACCATTCGAAAGCTACATTATTCACGATTAACATAGGCTATAATATACGTGTTATAAGATTATACTATCGAAGCGAAGCCGCGCGGAACAGCTAGTTAGTCATATGTAGATGACTAATACAATGAAATCTTTAGTAGAAAACGTCCTAGTTTGTATAAACTTCTCGTTTCACAGCATTGAATAGGGATTTTCATAAATATAGAGGCTAATATTGTCTCATAGGGGCGCTATAGATAAGCGGCATTCGTGCCTTGATTATAATCCCTTCTTACATTATTTTCTCGGTTATTACTATTATCCTGCAGTACTGTATGAAAGAGCTATATAAAACTATTAAAGCAAAATAGTATTGTTTATATAGCAAATGTTTTTAATCTCTTGAGAGTACAATGATAATGATACAGTATGTATAGTGTATTTGGTACTAGCGCGGACGCGCCCCGTTTCGCGCATGGTATATTGTGCATGGCAAAATATGCATATAAACTTTCCTCTTGAATAACTCTATGTATTAAAAACCGTTTTGTATTTTTTTTGTTATGTAGCAGGCAAGCGGAGCATGTGAGCATGACAGTGAGTGCAGTGGGGGTGGTAATATATTGGTGTGAGCTTGTCTCAATAAATATCGCGGATATTGCGGATGAATCCACGGAGCACAGTTAGTCGCAATTGCATTGAGAGACAATCATCTACTTTTGCTTTGAAGCGCTTCCATACATTTACTATGAGAATGATGGTTGGGTTAAAATGAAACATATTTATCAATTATCAATTTGACACGACTTTTGACTTTTATATTAAATAATTATAACAAAACGAATCCATCCTGTATATTTTCATATTTTTATAGACCGTTCACCTCATGTGTTTTATGTGCCGACAAATATCTATGTTTATTTTCTTAATGATTTATGTACCTATTTTTTCTTGACCCTTCGATAAAAGTGCATTTGTATTACATGTTGTGGTATATAAGGGGTAATAGAGGGATATGATAACTAAGTATTCCCTTTGCTTTGGACGATGTCGCAGCTAGTTCTGTGGTTTCTGGCCATCCTCGTGGTCGGTGCGACTTCGGATCGCATTGAACCAAATGCTACTCCACCCAAAATAGGTAAGTCTTAGAAATCATTTTAATAAATATAGTGTCAATAGATATTTCAAGGTAGTCATTTCAAAATTAAGATCATTCGAATATTAGTTTTTTCTAATAAATTTTCTATCAAATGTTATGAAATGGAAGTTTTAATTATTAGGATGGAGGAGGACAAAAAATATAGGTTTTCTATAGCGTCTTTACCATTGTCAAATTTCATCGTAATTTGCATAGCAGTCTTGATGAGATGCAACAAACGTCCACCCACATGAAAATATTTGCGCATATGATTAAATGGTTCTGAAACAGAATTCTAGTTTTTCTATGTGTTACGTTTAATGCCACAAATATTTTGAGTGGTATCCCTTTTTGACACACATCATTTATAAAAATTTAAGTGCTTTATGTATCCATTTGTTTGTAAATGTGTTGATTGATGTTTATTATTTATTTATTTATTCCTTTATTGTACACCACATACATACATATAAAAGCAGTTATTACAATTAAATGTAAATGTGTATTTGTAATTGTGTGTGTCATAATAAATGTTTTTCTTTCTTTCTTTTTGTCTTTTATAGACTGAAAGTAGGTGAACCTTAAATAAATAAATATAAATTTATAAAATTGTCCTTAATTTCAGCGGATGCAACATTTTTGAGGAAACAGATCGATCTCCTCAATTTATACTTTAACCTTAACGAACCTCTACAAGATCCGAAACTAAAGGCCATCGCTGCTTCATGGGATCTTGAGAGTAACATCGAGAAATACAGCGTACGTATTGATTATCATTAAAAAAAGAAACCAGGTATTTGTTATGATAGCGGCGTTTTGATTTATATATTATTTATTGTTATTGTATGATAGTTATACTACTACAATGTTTTATAAAACTTGTTTATAAATACAAAGATATCAAACAATATTTCTTAAAACATAAAGCTAAACTAAAAACCACATTTTTTTACAGAATGTCACTGCTGTAAAACTGTATACCAGTCTTAAGAATTATGGTATGCTTCTACCTCGTTCGGTTCCTTTCACGATCTTGGAACCGACTCATCAATTTGAGGCTGTGACATTATTCAACGTCTTCCAGTCCGCTAAAGATTATGACACATTCTACAAAACAGCTGTGCACCTTCGCGATATCGTGAATGAAAATCTATATGTCTACGTTCTAGCCGTTGCTACAGTTCACCACCCAGAGACTCAGGATATCATTGTACCGCCTCTATACGACGTTCTTCCATCGTACTACCACAATGGACAAATCATGGATATTGCTCAAAGGATTAATATCCAAGGCAAAAACTTAGTGGAACATTACCCTCAAACGTATCTATGGGACAATAATGTGGTTATCAGATGGAACCTCACTATGTGGCCATATCTTGAAAATAATGACATTTCCACCTCCTATTTCTCTCAAGACTATGCGCTTAACACTCTTTACTACAACAATCACTTGACATATCCATTCTGGCTCAGCGGAAAAGGTGGCCCACTGATAAAATACAGACGCGGAGAGTACTTCTGGTTCTTCAACAAACAGATATTAAATCGATACTACATGGAACGTCTTTCTAATGGCTTACCCGAAATTTCTGATCTTGGTTTGGATGTTGTTGAAGATGGCTTCATAAGCGGTCTTGTATATCCGAGTGGTATACCTTTCCCTTCCAGACCCGATCGCCTTCATATAGATCAACCAAAATATTTGAAAATTGTTCAACAAATAAAAACATACGAACGCCGTATCAGAGATGCCATTGAACTAGGTTACGTCGTTTCGGTAAAACATTTTTTTTTTCACTTTAAATTATATTTTCTGACAAAAGTATGTACATAAGTGCCCATTGATATATATTTTTACAGAAAACTGGCGAACATATCAATTTAAGAAGATCCGAAGCTATCAATGTTATAGGAAATATCATTGAAGGAAATGTGGATTCCCCAAACTTAGACTATTATGGCAGTATTATCAACTCTTGGAAGATCCTCCTTGGAAACGCAATTACCAGCGGCAATAAGTACCAAAATCAGTGAGTTGTATAGATATTACATTTTGATTCATTATAAATAAACTGGGAACATTGAATTAGATTTTCATACGAAATGCGTTTTGATATGTTGATGTATGAAAACAATCTCAAACATTATTTCATTTATCAAGGCTACGTGTAGGTATTTTGGTTAGTAGGTGTTATGGATCGCATATAATTAAAAATTGGCAACTTTGCTTGTTTTAAATAAACCCTATTTTTATAGACATGTACCTCTCGTCGTCCCATCTGCATTAGAAAACTACCAAACTTGCCTTTGGGATCCCGCGCATTACATGGTCTGGAAGCAAGCTCTCAGGCTGTTCAGTCTCTGGTCCTCTTACCTTCCTCGGTACCAGCGTGAAGAGTTGGAGCTACCATCAGTGAAGATCCAGAAAGTAGAAGTTGATAAGCTCGTTACCTACTTTGAGAACAAATATCTGAATGTGACTAACAGCTTACATTTGAATGGACAAGGAAGTAAGTATCTACATAAAACACTAATTGGAATTAGCTTTATTTTTTTTTAATTTGTATAAAATTTTGGAACTAAATATAAAGGACTTTTAATCTCACAGGAAAAAAATGTATTATGGCAATTTTTTTGTTAGCATGAGTAAAATCGTACATAACTTTGTTTATCTGATAAGATAATGTTATACTGTTCTGGTCATTCAATGCCTTCGATACATATTGTGAGAGCTGATTTAATAACTTATATTTAGTGTAGTTAAGTTATTCCTACGCCTGGAATTGTTTAAATACTTTACTTTAATTACATCCAAATGTGAACAAATCTGTTTTAGAGTTAAGACTAGAATATTTTCATGACTCAATTACTTTTACAGAAAAAGTCATAGCAGACGACCTAAGCGTATTAGTTCAGCGTCCTCAGTTGTCAAACAAGATATTCAATGTGCGCATTCATTTGAAGAACGAAGTTGCTAAGAATGTGGTAGTCAGGATCTTCTTAGCGCCCAAGTACGATAGCAATGGTTATGAGATTCCGTTACACTTGAACACCGAGAATGTCTTCCAGCTGGACCAATTTGTATACCAATGTAAGTATGGTGTAGTTATACAGTAAACTCATTGGCTTAAATAAGAAAAAATATCTGAAGGTGGAAATGATATACAAGCCAATAGGCAAGTAAAGGACCCTGTAACGATCATACGATAAATTGTTGGTAAAATTTTACGTGTTTGTCAAATTACTTGATAGTTTACAGCTGTGTTTAAGGGGTTTGTCAAGCAATAAAAAACTAGATTGATATATTTTTTTTTATATTTATTTATTATTGATTTAGTTAGAAATATGTTTCTGTTTTTTTTTCCTAAATAAAAAAAGTTATTAAGTTTAAAAGAACACTATAATATATTTTTGTTGACTTATTAATTTGATGTTTCAATTTTAAAATTGTACTCTACATTTTCGGATCGGATTTTAAACTCACTCTTCTACTTAGAAACAGCGCACCAAACTGCTTCTTTTGGCTTGTAATATTTTTGAAAAAGTCTTTTTAGACTATCGTGAGTTAAGACGTATTATTTTTACTGCAGTGCCAGTAGGAGAGCATATCATCAAACGGGAATCGACCGGTAACATTTACCTCATCGAGCAGTGGCACTCCATCAATGAGGTTCATCGCAGGGCGGTAGATGCTTTGGAGGGCAAGGGCGAGTTCGTGATCGACACCAAGCAGTTCTTCGATGGATACCCTCGCCGTCTTATGTTGCCTAAGGGTTTGTTAAATAATGAAAATTTCTTATAATATTTTTATACTTTAATTATCATATAGGTATAACCCCGGCCTTATACCGGTGCCACTAAAATATTTGTGCTATAAATTTGTTACTTTTCTAAATAAAAAAAAATTCGAATACACCACAATAACATACGAAATTGTTTCATCCGTTCAAGCGATACAATGATTAATCTATTTATCTATTAATTTTATATTGATAGATAAATAGATCTAATTAAATATTATTTACATCACAATGAATGTTTACGTAATAATGAATTGGTTATTCAGTGAAATTGTTCATTTGTGGACTTTAGAAAATTATTCCTCGAATTTTGAAATCTTTTGAATGGAGACAAATCTGGGAATTGAAAAATAATTCTCGGTTGGTACGGCTTAAAAAAGAATTGATTGTGGATTTACTATTCAGAGCACGTTTGTAGACGTTTTTTCATAGCCGATGTCTACGAAACCTCAACTTTTTACAAGAATAAACTGCTTCTTTTTCACAGCTTCATCAGGATTTAATCTAGTTTATATCCTACTAGCTATTCTGCACCGGTTCTTTCCCGTAAATGTTTCCTCTCTATTATATAAGTAAAGTATATTTGTATGCAAAATTGCATTAAACTTTATCCTACAAAGCTTTTTGCAACAAATAATCATTTATAGTGAACATAGGAAGGATAATGCTAATATAATTCATAATGTATATAACTATCGTAATACGTATAATTTGCAACATATAACATCAGTTAACCAGGGAGAAAACTACTAAAGATACTTCTAAAAGAGTTGCCAAAACTATTTAAAAAAAAAAACACCACATCAATAAATATATTCGTATTATTGTATTCACATCGTCGTTCACAGGTCGTGTCGGTGGCATGCCCTTCGTTCTCTTCGTGATGATATCCGACTACGTAGCGCCAGAGAACCCGTACGGGCAGGGAGTCAACCCCGAGCAGACCCTGGGCATCGGCACGGGCGCGCGCCGCATGACCGCCTACCCGCTCAGCTTCCCCTTCGACCGACCCCTGTATCAGTACCAGATCGAGAAACTACCCAACATTCATGTACAGGACGTACTAATCCATCATAAACCTACCCCGGAGATTTACGTGCCAATATAACATTGATATACCCGTCTTTCATTAGGTACCTATTGCTTAATTGCTATAACCAAACATGCTACAACATACTTAATACTTTGACTCTATTGATTATTTGCTCCCAAGGGTATACAATCAAAGTAGCTTTAAAAAGTATGTTGTTAATTCATTTTCATTAGATAGTTTTAATAGTTTGTGGGTTTTATGATTGTGCTTTTCACATTTCAGTAGATATCATTTTCGTAGTTATTTGTAATTTCCACACAATTAACAGATTAGCTTTACAGATCTCAGTGTTCTATTAATATGTATTTTTTATATATTTCATTATATAACCATTCAATAAATATGATAAAAGTGTCAATAGAAGTACTTAGTTCAAAGCGTTTAATTAGTTTAACACATATGCTTTTAAAATATATGTATATTACAATAATGTTCTGTGTTATATGAATTCAATACATGGCAAACAATATGAAAAATTTGGTTTTCTTTTAATTGATCCAAACATCCATTCAGCCGTAGAGCGACTATTGATGGACATAGAGATTGCCAATAAGATGTATCACTGCAACCAGCGACCATACATTAATATGTCATCTTACACATGTCTACTAAGATTTATTTTCTAGTAAAAGTATTCTTTGCTGAAATTAAATGAATTCAATAAAGACTTTCTCTCATACGCTTTAGACATTTTCATATTTTTGTCAACAATCGTAGTAGCGCGTTTAATAAAAACAAAGCGAGAGTAAATAAAAAATATATATTATATTACTTACATAGTTTTTTCTACGTTTCAAATTATTAAACCATTTAAATCATTTTGTAAACAAAAGGTGATTTATCGATTTACCAATAAAAAGTCTCAATCAGAAGATGAAAGAATTCTAAATTATATTCCAAATCATATTTTTAAAAGATAGAAAAGATTTTAAATACATTGACGCTCTCTTTATAACTTTTTTATATTAATTATTTTGTTATAGCGCCATCTAGACGTTTTATCGTGAACTATAAACAGATTGTAATCCTTTGAGAAGCAAGTAGTAAGTTAATCGTCGCTAGATGGCACTTATTCTATTAAACTTTATCTTCGGATGTTTATTAATAGAAATGTCTCTAAAAAGTTGTAAATATTATTCAAATCATTAAGTTTCCTTTTTTCTTTTCAAAATAATAAAAGGTGAAGTAAAAAAATTAATATTGAAATAAATATAAAAATTATTTCAATCAATCAACAATTATAATATTATTAAGTTAGATAGATAAATATTCGAAGAATTCATTAGGGAATGAAATAAATAAAAATATTACAGACTTTTTTATTTTGTAATCTGTTAAATCTCCTGTTTTATTTGAACTAAAGAAATAAAAAGAAAACAAGTTTCATGATAAATCAAAATATTCTTTAGTTGAGTGAATAATCTCGTCATAAACTAAGTTAATATGAGTAATCGGATAGAGGCCCCGGGCCTATTTTGTAGAAAATGTAAATTGCATTACTGCATTGCATCATGCATTACATGTTTAATAGTTCTTGTACTAAGTTCCAATATCGTTAGAAAAATTATCATTTCATTCTTATTTATGTATACGTAATAAGTAATTCATATAAAAAAATTTCCAGCTGTATGTTATATTAGCTGAAAATGCAATAGTGTTCAAATTAAAGGTAAAAAACACTGCAACTTATTATAGGTTACTTTAACTACACCCTTATTATAGTATTTAAATGTCAATAAACTGGGTTATAGTCATGTTATTGTAAGGTGACAACGATGTTATTGTTTGTTGTAAGAACAGACTCGATAACATCTCACGTACTTGGTAATGTCACCTTAATTATAAAAGTCCGAATAAGAGTGGCCGTGATCTTCGACTTAGAGAGAGAGATAAATTGGAAATGTTTGATTGCTTGTAAATGATATAATTAAGAGGTCTTATCGTACAAAGCCAAAACATAGTCCCTCCAATAACACAAAGTAAATATTTTTAGCAACACAGTACACGAGCAATAAAAAGTAAAAATATATATTTTTAATACATGGGCTAAAGAGGCAGCCTTATGGGTAAAGAGCCTAGAGTCAACCTTTTTGGCAGTCAACCATCATAGCAAAGAAATGTAATAATTAAAATAAATGCTATTATTTTATGGTATTGTATTTAGAATATATACCAGGTCCTTTTACTTGTTTTTCAATTAAACAAGATTTTTCACCTACTTTATACAGTTTTCAACAAAAATAAAATAAAAGTTATTTTCTACTTTTTAGTGTGAGAAAATCCGTTCTATTTTTTCCCAAAATGTTATTATTGTTGATCTGGAATCATGACATTAGACTCATAGCACATTTACTGGAAGAAATATTAGAAACCGTGTATATTATAGATATTACTTATTACACTAACTTTACCCAAGGCTGAGACTCATCATTTTTAATTGATTTTTTCAAAAAATTTTATGCAATTGATATTTTGTTACCCGCCGGGATAAGGTTCCCAGAACTCTTGCTTGTTGCGGTAACCAAACCAATGAGTCAGACGTGTTTTAGTGTAACAAAAAGAAAATTGACAGTGAATATATCTACTAATTAGGGGGATTTTTAGGCACTCTAATCCTCGAAACTAAATACTTATTTTTTTTCTGATTATGATACGCTGGTATATGAGGAAGGTTATAAAAAACACGGGTAAAACCACGCGAAGTTGATAGTTAAAAGCGTAATGATGATACGCAACATAACAAATTCGAAGTAACATTGGTTTTGTTTAACCAATTATTAGTTGATAATAAACAACTTTCCATACCAACATTATAGTTATCTTTGTTTGTTGTTGCTACGTTGCACCTATCTCCTTTATTATATCATTTTACAATAAAATTATAAGTACACACTAATGATACTATTACTGCGTAGTAAATTATTGATAGAAGTTTTGCATGTTTGTTGTTTTATAGTTGATTTGGTATTCATTGATGAAATCTGAATTTAGATGTGTTTGTTAAAATTTGAAGCGAAATAATTAAAGACGAGCTAGCTATTTTACTAGCTGTTATGCACGGCTTCGCTCCCGTAGCATAGTGTTATAAAGCCTATGTTACTCGTGGATAATATACCTTTCGAATGATGAAAAAAATTTTAAAATCGATCCAGAAATTTTTGAACCTATTCATTAAAAACAAACATAAAAAGTTTTCCTCTTTATATTATTAGTGTAATAAAACATACTAAATAAAATTAAAAAGTACTTATTATCGCAGAGTTTTAATAGTTTACTCTCTTAGAACACAATTAACAAAAGCATTAAAAAATGTATTTTATAACATTTTGAGCATGAGAATTTATATGAATACTGAATTAATTGCAAGTAGAAAACAATAAATCGTGTACAACTAACGAATCCAACAAAACCTCACGTGTTAAAGAAATGGACGTATGTTTGGTTCCACAGGCATACATATACACACTCGAAAAACATTACTCTCTTTATATCACAATCGGATAAATATTGCTTAATTGTTTTCATAGCTATTAAAAGTTAACGTTATTCTTTTTATTGACTTCTAAGTTCATATTTGTATTGCATAGTGCTTGCATCAGTGTGCAATTCTTGAGCTAAATTAACCATAGTTCAAGTGTAAATAAAAACAAACGGTGGTATCGTTGTATATTGATTGATAATAACCTGCTGAATGAACTACGAGTTTAGTAGTATTGCATCATCTAGTTACGGCGAACTTTTAATTAAATTATTATCAAATTCATGAATGGGGGTCAGGCACGCTTAAGGAAGTGTACCACACCTCCCCAGAGCATATACATATTTGTTTTTGGAATAGTTCAACGCAAAATGACTATTTTTTTCGTATAAAGCGGGATGTCTAGGGAATTTTGAAGGTGTAAAACGAAATAACGCGTCGTTCATGGATTCAATAGTGTCAACAACTTGTGAGTTTTTGTTTCTGATTCAGATTTCAGGGGAGCGGGGGGGGGNGGGGGGGGGGATATTAGGTTAACATTTTTTTCATTGGTTTGTCTGTCAGCCTGAAGACGTATGGTCACGTTACATTTCCTCAATCGCACTCGTAATCTCTAATGATCAATTATCTTTTCTTGTCTCCAATATGTACGCTTCTCCTGTTATGAATATTCACCATATAATGACTTAATAGCCCGGTCAATTGAGACAATTGAAATAGCGAAAATTCCAACAAAACCAAATTTCCGTATGGATCTTGGTTTACAAATAAAGTGCTAAAAGTCTCCATGGACCTCATGTATGCTAAGCTGATGTGAAGGCTGATGCTATGATTTAATCGATCAATATTTTTTACAATCGTCGAAAAATTATTAAGTTTCTACAACTGTTACATTCAAAAAGCGCATTTAAAAATCAGCTTATGATCGTTCTGATGATAAAAGCTGTCGCACGTATTAATTTTGAGTACGAAGCTGTGGAAATATAATTTTCCACATTTATTATATTTATTAGAATAATAGAAAATATTTGAATATATGTGGAAATAGTGTGAAAGGAGTTTAAAATTTTTCTATGGAAATGTGTGCATATTATTCAGAACGTGATTCTTACGAGCACACTATCTAGGAAAATATATGTCGATCACTATGATGCACCCTTTTTTAGCTTGGTAAGACAAAAAAAATATATAATATATATAACTAAATATCTTCATAATACAAACAATTTCAAATGTAATTAATTAATCGAAGATGATTAAATTGTTGTTTGTTTTTATATTTTAGAGTTAATTTTCCTTAAGCTACTATTGCATAATATTATAAAATATAGATATCTAAACTTAATAAAAAGTTCAGTTTATCAACTATTAAATAAACTATGTAACTTTACAGTTGCATAATGTTATGCAATATTATCTATTAAACGATATCGGCCTTTAATAATACTGAAGAGGTAAGTGACAAAAAAATACTGGGGTTTGGTGTAAACAAAAAATATAATATTGAAAGAGATTGTAAAAAATATAATAGATAAAAATAAGGTAACAACATAAATATCATATTTACTAATATTATATAGACGAATGTATTTTAATTTTTTTTCCTGTAAGTATACAAAGAAATGACATTTTCGAAAAGAAAGATTTCATTCAAACATTTACAAAAATGCGATTGCCCCACACGGGAATTGAATCAAGTAAAATCTATTTAAATTACACCTTTTTATTTTATTGCATTGATCGGTAGTGTCATTTAATTAAAAGGATGAACTCTTTCTAACAAAAATAAATATAAAATAAATTGCTAGCTTGTACGATGAAAACTAGACAACAAATAAATAATAGACATACTTAAAAATAATTTTATTTTTCCTAAATACATTATACACAAAAATAATCTCCTATTAATAGGGATCGAACCCACACCCTACGATGCAACATACCATTGCCGTAACCACTGCGCCAATCGGGTCGCCTACATAATTGTGTCTTCAAAAATTGATAAATCAGGTAATAATCATAAATAACTACTTAATGCGCGCAGTTATATCGCATCTAAGAGAGTTCTAAGAAAAAAATCTTTGAATGCAGTTTTATTTACGGTACGAATTTTCTTTGAGTAAAATTTTCCATCTTCAGTATTTAGGAACCTTTCCCATGGGAAAGGAGGCATTACAAAATTTCACCTTGTATAGCGGAGATTAATAAGAAATGTTAATTAGGATGTACATCTTTACATATTTAATTACAATGTACATCTCTGAATCCAACCGCTGTACGTAACTGACCTCACCCACTAAAGCATTGCATGGGGCCGATTCCTGCAGCTTTAATAAACAACAATTACTTTAACCAATTAAAACATAAATGTTTGTTTTATAAAAATTATATATTATATTAACAATGTATCCAGTAATATATAAAATTATACTTATATATTATATAATGATAATTATAAATAATTAAATTGACTGAAGGGTCGCGATATTTTGGATGGGATGTTGGAAGTAATTGAAAAAGATGATATGATTTCATTCAAATTATCAATAAGTATTCTGTTAAATTACTACCGTTTTATATATATATTTTTTATTATGTAAGGCAGGCTTTAAGCTATCTAACTTTTCGCTACGTGGGTGCAGACCGTGCCCAGCCAATGATGGCTAAAATTATACTAAAATATTTTCATTAAACATTTTAAGATATTTTTAAACCTCTTTTAATTATAAACTATGTTTTTTAGGTTTCAATGGTTAACTTCGATCATAATTCCTATGTTTTCATTTATACTTATAATCAAACTTAACTTATAAAGATAATAACTATGGAAAATTATTATTGTATAAAATCGATTCATTCTTTCCAATATTTCAATAGATTATTTCACTTGAACAATAAGTATTTGTTCAGGAACTTTCTTTGTATATTTTCTCGTTGACAACAGTCACCACGCAGCGTCTGACCCCATGAAGGGTCACTGCAGATACGGTAAGGAACAATCCCAAATATTATTAACAAATACGCACCGTGAAAGATAACGTGCGACAATTTAGTATAAAAACTGTGGAGGAAAGCGATGGAGTACAGTTACAGTGCGTTCTGGCAACGATGAAGACTGTCTTGGTCCTCGCAAGTTTTGTAGCTCTGGCCGTGGCCAGTAGCTTGGTGGTCCCTCCTCCGCCTCAATCGCCCATCGTTTACAAATCGAAAGCGGGTAAGACAAAGCATACAACTTAAGTTGGAATTCCTTACATGTGTTAGTAAAGTAGAATTTGTTTAAACTGAATATAATAATTTTTTAATGGGAATGTTTATTCAAACACCAGTTTTTAAATTATTTTGTAATATAAATAACCCTATTTAGAACATTAAAAAAAGTTTTAATATATTTGTCAAAACTTTCAATTAGCAATTTTAATATTTGTTGAACAAAGACAAACGAAAGCTTTAATTCATTGTGTAAATGAATTTATCAATGTCTTGTTTAATTTGCCTAATCGACAATAGACGAACAAATTGTCTTATTTACTACGATTAAAAGAAATATGGTCTTTGTGCATTAATATCTATCATTATTGGAGACTTTTGTTAAATATAAATAGTTTTATTCTGTACATATAAAGAGTCTTTCATTCCTTTCTTTAAATTATACAAAATGTCTATGAGATATCAACTATTTTTTTTTTCATTTGAAAAACCAATGGATACCATTTTTTGTGGCATATCATAATATCGTTCAAATGTCTGCCACAGCTTCTCTGGTAGGAGCGTTACATTAGTACGTTTATTAATCATAAATTCCTTTTCTTATATTTCAGTTGATAATGCCTTCGTTTTGAAGCAACAGAAGGTCTTGCAGCTTTTGTACCACAGCGGTCAAGTAAACTATGAGGCTGAGTACTACAAGATTGGCAAGGACTACGACATTGAAGCTCATATTGGTGATTACAACGTACGTTCAAATTTTATATTGATAAATATTATTTAATTTGAATATAACAACGTTGGGTATCGAAAATTAAAATCCAAACAAATAAAGCCTTGGATAACTAAAGTAAATAATAAAAAAATATTTGATAATTAAAAATTGTTGTTCAATACATTGTTAAAATATATAATAAAAACTAAATATTTTCTTATATGAACATATATTATGTACTCTGCAAGTCGCAGTCTATTAAAGAAATTTTCCATTTTTTTTTCAGAACCAAAAAGCTGTGCTAGATTTCTTGGAATTATGGAAAGTTGGATTCCTTCCCAAGAACATTCCATTCTCAATCTTCAACGAGAAATCCCAAAAGGAAGCAGTGGCTCTATTCCGTGTCTTCTACTATGCTAAGGACTTTGAAAGCTTCTATAAGGCTGCCTCTGCCGCTCGCATCTACATGAACGAAGGCCAATTCTTGTACTCCTTCTACATTGCTGTCCTCCACCGCCCCGATTGCAAAGGAGTAGTCCTCCCCGCTCCTTATGAAGTATACCCCGAACTCTTCAGCAATGTCGACGTTTGGTACAAAATCAACCGCGTTCAGATGGAGAACGGTATTGACTCTCTTGATTTTGGAGCCGAGTATGGTGTTGTGAAAGAGAGTGACAAATACATCTTCTACGCCAACTACTCTGACTATCTCAGCTACCCTGGAGAAGAACACAAGATTTCATACTTCTACGAAGATGTCGGCCTTAACGCTTTCTACTACTACTTCCATGCTTTCTTCCCCTTCTGGTTGGAAAGCGATGTACAGCCCGTCCTAAAGGAACACCGTGGCGAGATTTACTACTATTTCTACCAGCAACTGTTGGCTCGTTACTACTTGGAGCGTCTGTCGAACGGTCTTGGTGAAATTCCTGAATTCTCGTGGAACAACCAAATCTCATCTGGTTACAGGCCAAACATGAAATACTACAACAACTTCATCCAAAGACCACCATACTACCAAATTCCTTATGAATCACAGGTCAAGGAAGTGCAAGTACTTAACGCTTACGAAAACTTCTTCATTCAATATATGCTTCAATCTAAGGATGTAAGTATTATTATGTAATTTAATTAAATTCTAGCTTCTTATAGTCAAAAACATATGTAGTAGGTTTTAATGTCAATATTCTACCTAATCATGTAAAATACATTATAACTAATATTATTATTTTTGTTTAACAGTATGACAACGCGGATGCCTCCAACTACAAGTCGGTCAACTTCGTTGGAAACTTCTGGCAAGCTAACGCTGACATTTTCTCTAAAATAGGACCGTGGAAGGTGCCATACTCTTATGAAGCAATTGCTCGTTACATTTTGGGTGCTGCTCCTAAATCTGTTGATGAGTAAGTATAATTTTCATCTATAATATAACCGGATAGTATTATATTTGTTTGGATATTAAGAGCATATAAAAATTAAGAAAGTCGAAGATAGCTTATTGAATCTATTGCGAAAAAGATGTAAATGTGTCCGCTCATGTACTTTCCAAGATATCGTATAAAAACTAACACATCAATATCCTTTTAAAAATAGACTTTAACATGTCTGCATTTATTACGTTTGGGAGCATCCTTTATAATAATGTTATTAAAATTGTTAAAAATACGAATAATTTCTTTCCTCATTCCAGGTACAACTTTGTCCCAGCGGCGCTTGACTTCTACCAATCATCTCTGCGTGATCCAGTCTTCTATCAACTCTACAGCAAGATTCTAAAATACTTCATTGACTTCAAGAAATATTTGATTCCCTACTCTCAGGATGCTCTTCACTACGTTGGAGTTAAGATCAACGATGTTAAAGTAGATAAACTGGTCACATTCTTCGACTACTTCGATTTTGATGTCAGCAACTCCGTTTACTTGAACAAAGAGCAACTGAAATCAAACAAGCTCTCGTACTACTTTATCCGTCAACCTCGTCTTAACCACAAATCATTCAATGTAAACATTGATGTTAAATCTGACGTTGAAGGCGATGCCGTGGTCAAGGTCTTCCTTGGTCCCAAATACAATAGCGAGGGTTACCCTATCAGCTTAGAGGATAACTGGATGAACTTCATTGAATTGGACTGGTTCGTGCACAAGCTTAGCAAGGGTCAAAACAAGATCGAGCGCAAATCAGATGACTTCTTCTACGTGAAAGAAGACTCTGTCCCTATTAGCGAAGTATTGAAGATGTGCGGAGAAAGCAAAGTGCCTGTTGACATGTCTGACAAACCCGCTGCTTTCCCCAAGCGTCTTGTTCTGCCTAAGGGTACAAAGGGAGGTTATCCATTCCAGATCTTCGTGGTTGTATATCCTTACCAAGCTGCAAGCAAATCTGACTTGAACGTTGAATCCATCAAGGCATTCGCTAAAGACAACAAGCCTTTGGGATATCCCTTGGACCGCCCAGTTAACGAGGTTTACTTCAAGCAGCCTAATATGTTCTTCGAGGACGTGTACGTGTACCATGAAGGTGAATCTTATCCCTACAAGTACAATATTCCTAACATTGCTGTTCACCACAATGAAGTGAATAAGCACTAAGAGGTCGAAGAAAATTTATCAATATTATGACATTATGGCATGGTTTAATGTATGTATTTAAATAATTTATGTAATTAAATAAATAAATATTTAATTAATATATACTTTTGTCTTTTTAATTACATATGGTTTAAACATGACCTTTTTTAAATGCATCAATAAAAGGTATACACCTAATCCAGATGTAGCAGCTGCGGTTAAGTAGTTTCAGACTTATTGCAACACAATTTTTAATGCTCACATATATCCAAACTTTTACATTTATAACGTTATAAAGATTTATTTGAAATATTTTGGCAATAAAAAGTTACATCACAATTAAATAGTAAACCATTTTTAACAAAATATATTTAATAGGTTATAAAAAATTAACACGACAGATAAACTATTATATTAAATTATTTTTAATTATACAATGCATTGTTATAATTTTATAAATATGTTTTGATACAAATTTTTATTATATCTATCCTATTATATCCAACTAAAGTTGACATTAAGAGTCTGGGAATAGATTTTTCATTTAAAACTAATCCAGTCATAGGACATAAAATGGAAGTGAACCGAATATGACGGACATAGATAATATCTATCTATACACATGATAAAATAGTAACCAATCCATTTCTGTACTTTAATTTATGGGAAAGCCAGTGTGAGACTTTTGAATTTTTTAAACATGGTTGAAATCTGTGATAAAACTCCTTAAAATAAATATTATAAAAAAACGTAATATTGTATAGCTGATAAGCTTCTTTATTTCAATTCGCTTAATTTTATTTTATCATAACAGTATATAGATTGAGCCTATACAACCCATAGCACTAAAGCTTTTTTTTCTATCCCCGACCGTAGTCAGTCATGGTAGTAGCAATGAATGAACATATGAATGAATAACTCTTTATTGCACAAAGAAAGGATACATCAAGAAAAGGTATAGGTAAAGGCAATAGAAGTGATAAGATTAAGTGGCGGTCTTATCGCTTACAGCTATTTCTTCCAGACAACTGAAAAAGATTAGGAAATGTCGCATAGGATATTACGTAGGTACTGCATACAGAGGAGAAAATTGTAAAATTAAAAATAAAGGCAGATAATAATACTTATCATAAATAAAAGAAACAAATAAAATAGAAGATCAAAACTTATTTATATGTAATATATTATAAATAAAATATAATAATATTAATATATGTAATTATTTTTTCACATCATTATTGAAATACACAGAGTTACCATGATCTTTAACTAATTTCTTAAAGGAAGATAATGTTGAGTTTTTCTTATATGCTCGGGTACGGTATTAAAAACATTAATTGCGTATTATAAATCATAGGCTATATTACTGTATTATTAATAAATTTAATAATACAGGTCCACTATCTATTCCTTTACTCTCATAATCCGATTGGACGGCAGACCGATACGACCGTAGAGAGATCAGGCGTAGGACCGAAGGCTTTACGGGTTCTTGCTTTAGAGGCACGTGATTCAGCACCGCTAACTTCCAGACTCAGGACGACTAACTGAGACTTTTTTGTTAAAAAAGTCAAATCCGGATGGATTTGGAAACTTATTTTAGATTATGGTCAGGATCAGGAGAAAAGCATTTGACTATGTAGCATAACGCTATACGGTTGAACCTGAGGCTCCCCAGGTGGGTATAAAATAATCATACACATATTACATAATCTATATAATCATATATAAAAAATTTTGCCAAAAAATAGAACCGACTTCCTCGCTCTAAAAAGTAGAAAATAACTTTTATTTCATTTTTGTTAAAATC
>LQNK01000047.1:90007-120761 GCA_001586405.1 Phoebis sennae | reverse complement strand
TCATGACTAGGTTATATGTTGAAGAATCACATATATTTTTTTCAGAATTTAACTGTGCATTGTGAACGAAAAAAACGTAGGTAAAGATACTGCTTTTCTGACTCACCCCGCCTTAAAAAATATTCAATCTACGGAAATGGCTTGGTTACTGTTTTAAAGACAAAATAAAAAAAAATAGTGTAAGAAACTATTTGTTTGTGTATACATAAAAAACTTATTGATTGATTTTTTTTATTGTACCATAAAAAGAAAAACAATAATTGACTACAAGAAATATCCGCCAGTCAACCTTCGTTACCGTGGATAGGAAATGGTTCCGTAACAGAATTAATTTGAAAACTCGTTGTTTTGTGAAATAGACTAAACTAGACTAGGCTGTAATTGTACAGTATTATTCAAAAATAACTTTACTCCTAATGTATCGATTTGGAAAAAAAACTTTATTCTATAGAGTGGAAAAATTAATTCATCTAATAAAAAAATCTTATAGATGCACTATGGCACAAATTTAGTAACTGTCTTATTGAATTCTATTGTTAAGCAATAGATAAAAAAAAAGTTTAAAAAAATAACCTCCCTGATACGAAGACTTAACAATGTATAAATAACTTTATCAAGAAGCGAGAACAGTCTACAAAGAAAATATTTTGTTTTACATATTTTACCCATAATTTTAATTAAAAGTTTGACTGTTTTAAAATAATGTCCTTTTAAATAAATAAATAGTAATGAAGATCAGTCAATAGATTGTGGAGTAATCGATATCAGTCATGAACGAAGAATACGCCTTAAATAGATTACTTCCCCATCTTTGGATAGACCATCCCGTTTGGCGACAGATTAGAATACGTGTGTCACCGACCCATTTCTACCTGTGGGTATCTTAAGAGGCGACATAGGGTTTAGGTCATTTTCAGCAGTAAATGAATGGGAGCCGAGCACGATTGGGGCAAGTTCGCACGGCGAAATTACCACCGCAGCAGGCGTGAAGCAGTATTGCACTGTGTTTCGTACGGTTAGCGGATGCCCGGAGGCTAGCATTCCTACCTCATTCCTCTCCCAACCTGCAATGCACCTGCTAGACTTTGATGTTGTATATGTTCATGGGCAGCGGTCAGCCACTTAACATCAGCTCAACTTGCCTGCTGTGATATAAAAAAAAAAGCTGATGAATAAAACGAAGTCATAAAGTAATATGCTCAATACTTTATAAAATGTTAAGGAAAATCGTAATCCACTATTTTTAGAATTATTTTTATTGAACATAATTGCAAAGTCAAATCAAGTTGAAATTTTTATAAATATATAATTTTTAACTAGGCTAGGATCTCATTTTATTTATCTTCGTTTGTCTTAAAATCCAGCAATTGAAAAAAAACTTTGATTAAGTTGTATATTTTTTCATTATTATCTGTCAGTGACACGTCTAGCACTATCTCCAGTATTGTAATTATTTAAAAATAGAATATCGAAAAGTTATTTTGTATAAAGTGTGTGATATGCGTATTTATAACTTATAAACAAGTGTTAATTGTTATCCTGGCGTTAAGTAGCATTTATTTGAGTAACAAAGGATTTTCAATAATCAGTGATGTGAACATAATATTTACAAAGTAACTATAAACAATAATAAAAATTCATACTCGACAAACGTTAAACACCGACAATTTCTAATCAATTCATCTTCTAATATACTCTTAAAACACGTAAAGTGTCTTCAAAATACAGTGACTTAATGTGCTTATCTAGTTCATGCGGTATTATAATTAATAAAGTTTTGTGTTTACCCACTACGCTACGCCATTCGCATTACGTTGTTGACAATAAGAAACATTATTTCAAGAAGAATTGTACATGACTCGTTAGCTCATACAGTACAAGTGTGCGTCCCAACGTCTATAGATCGAGGATCAAATCCAAAGAGACACTGATTAGTAGTTTTTTTTTTTTTTTAATTTATTTTTGTTTTTATTCTTTTTTACTACAAGATTGAATTGAAAATTCGTGAATAATAATTAAAGAAGTACACATTTAAAATTTTTATATATATATTTTTTTCTTGTTTCGAGACAAATAATTTTATAACATATTTTCAAAATGTCGAATGTCTGCAGTGGATGTCGCATCACCGTAAAGGGAAATCTCTTTTTAAAATGCACACAATGCTCCTTAATCTATGACTTACAATGTGCCGGTACCAATGAAAAGAGATTTTATGCCATGTTACCTGAAAAGAAAACTGCATGGAAATGTCCCGCGTGCCTTAATCTACGACCCAAAGGTGACAATACCAACACACCAATACGGAACATCCTCAAGGATACATTACCATCCTCAGACGACTCAAAATTTACCCATACACCTGAAATTAATAACGTAACACAAAGAAATAAAGGGTCCTCAAGCAGACAACGCTTAGCTACTTGTGACGACTCCTCACCTGTAACCGATTCCAGCTTACGTGAAATTCTAAACATCTTTAAACTCGAGATGATGGATGCAGTTCAAAGGGCTGTTGTCGAGGCGGTAACCGACAAATTCAGTAATATCATGAAACAGATATCTGACTTTCATGATTCTCTTACCTTCTTGAATGAGCAGCATGAAGATCTAAAAAATCGCCAACTAGTGAACGACACTCTTATATCCGACTTAAAGAAAGAAAATTCCCATCTGCTGTCTACCCTTCAAGATATTTCGACTCGGTTAGCTCTTGCTGAGCAACATCAACGTGAGTGCAATGTAGAGATAAATGGCATCCCAGAAAATCGCAATGAAAATCTACCAAACTGTATGACTCAACTTGCTAAGATAGTTAATGCTGATATCACTGATGGAGATATATTGCAAGTGACTCGAGTAGCCAAAATTAATAAGGATGATGGTCGTCCTCGTGCCGTTGTTGCTAAATTACGTAGTCCTCGGCTTCGTGACGTTCTCCTGGCTGCAGTACAAAAATTTAATAAGTGTAATGTCGATGACAAACTTAGCACTTGTCACCTTGGAATCGGAGGCTTGAAGAAGCCAATTTATGTAGCGGAGCATCTTACCCCGGCCAACAAAATTCTCCATGCAGCTGCCAGAATAAAAGCTAAGGAAGTGAATTATAGATTTGTTTGGGTGCGTAATGGTAAAATTTATGTGCGAAAGAATGAGACAAGCCAAGCTTTGAACATTCGTTGTTCAGACAGCATCAAGCTCATGGTTTAGCTACCTATTGTGTCCCTTAACAGTGTTTTCTGCTGCTTATTGTGCTATAATGTTAACCATATATTATCAAAACACTAGGGGTGTCAGAACGAAAATCAATGATCTGTACAACAACATTCTTTCTAACTCCTACGATATTATTGTTTTTAGCGAAACGTGGCTTAATTCTAACATTTCTAGTGGCGAGATTTTTGATCCTCGCTACGCCGTGTATCGAAGAGACCGTAATACCACGATGAATACTAAGCGGGATGGAGGAGGAGTTCTAATAGCAGTCTCTCGTAAACTCCAATCGTATAGATTATCTAAGTATGAATCCGAATATGAGGACCTTTGGGTAAGCGTTAAGCTTGTTGTTAATGGCATAACTAAATGCGCAGCTATTGGCGCAACCTATTTGCCTCCTCCAACTAACTTAAATATTCTTCAAAATTTTCTACTTAATGCAAATAATGTATTGGAGCATATCAATGATGTTATAATTCTAGGTGATTTTAACCTGGGCAATTTGTTATGGGTCAAATGTAATGAAGACTGCTCTACGCTAGTCCCCACTAACTATAAAAGTAGTGTGGAGTGTTCTCTCGTCGATTTTATTAACATCAATAACTTAAGTCAAATTAATAACGTTTTGAATCAGAACAATAAAATTTTAGATTTAGCTTTGACCAACATACCACATTGCACAGTATCTCCTGCTATAGATATTTTAAGTAAGTCTGATCCCCACCACCCCAGCATATTATTTTGTATCGATTCTGCAGTACATCCTACTCTGCCTCACAATGATTTTGTTAAGTATAATTTTTTTAAGGCGGACTACGAAGGTATTGGCCGGGAGCTGGAAAATATTGACTGGGATTTCAAATTTAAATTTTGTGAAAACTTAGATGCGAAGGTGGAAGTGTTTTATGTCATCTTGCGAGGTTTGATAGATCGTTTTGTCCCTAGGAATAAAGTAAGAAAGAGCAAGTTCCCACCTTGGTTTACTCCAGCATTGATTCGTGTAATCAAGGAAAAGGATAAGATGAGGCATAGATTTAAGAAATTCAATAATCCGCGCGACCTTATCGAATTTAAATTACTCCGCGAACGATGCAATAAATTAATAACTAAATGCCACCAAAATTACAAAAACAAAATTGAAGAAGCAATTTCAAGGGACAGCAAAGCATTTTGGAAGTTCATTAAAAACAAACGCAATCATGATTTTACGTCGATCCCATCGGTTATGTGCTTGGGTAGTCAAAGCGCGGATAACGGTCAGGATATAGCTAACCTCTTTGCCTCGCAATTTTCTTCCACGTATTCTGTACCTCATTCTCATTCAGATACATTTCCTGACGACATTATATCTTCCTATACTTCTGATTCTTTCACTAATGTTAGCTTTTGTCGGCACGAGGTCCTTCTCAAGCTAAGGCGTCTTAATATTAACAAGGGCGCTGGTCCTGATCAAATCCCGCCCATTTTTCTAAAACGCACAGCAGCTTCTATTGCTTATCCCATAACCGTAATTATAGATGAATCACTCAAGCATGGGACTTTTCCTAGGATATGGAAGATGTCAAAAATAGTTCCTGTTCATAA
Organism: Phoebis sennae; assembly: GCA_001586405.1. Classification (NCBI taxonomy): domain Eukaryota; kingdom Metazoa; phylum Arthropoda; class Insecta; order Lepidoptera; family Pieridae; genus Phoebis; species Phoebis sennae. The sequence goes on along the minus strand of LQNK01000047.1, from coordinate 115,961 downwards.
AAAGGGTGAGCAAGGAATAGTTAGCAATTACAGACCTATTGCTATTCTTTCCACACTTTCAAAACTATTTGAATCACTGCTTTGCTCTGTTGTTACCCGATATTTAGACAAATTTATCAATTCACATCAACATGGCTTTAGAAAAGGTCACTCAGCTCAAACTAACCTAGTTAATTTTCTGTCCAATATAATTCGAGAAGTTAACGCCGGTAACCAAATTGATACCGTCTACACGGACTTTACGAGCGCTTTTGATAAAGTTGATCATAAAATCTTGCTCATCAAATTGGAGAACTATGGTATATCGGGCCCAATTTTGAAATGGTTTGCGTCATATTTATCTGATAGACCTCAGGAAGTAGTTGTCAATGGTTTCAAGTCCAAATCATTTATGGCGACTTCTGGTGTACCACAGGGATCACACCTTGGACCTCTTCTGTTTGTCGTGTACATTAATGATATCTGTTCCTGCATTAATTACTGCAAATACGCGCTATTTGCTGATGACTTAAAAATTTATAAACCTGTCCGCGGCACCTCGGATGTCAAAGATATTCAGAGCGATTTGGATAACATAGCAGTGTGGTGTCAAAGGAATAATATGGTACTTAACGCTAAGAAATGCTCATTTATCAGATACACTAGAAAAAGACTTCCTTTTTCGTCTAATTATAGTGTTAGTAATGTTTCACTTACTGAACAATCTCAAGTTGTGGACCTCGGAGTAACGTTGGACAGTGAACTTAAATTTACTGCTCATCTAGACACTGTCATCAAAAAGGGTGCCCGGATGATGGGATTTCTTGTGCGGAGTGCTTCATGTTTCAAAACAAAGACAAAAATTGTTTTATATAATGCGCTTGTGCGGAGCCACCTTGAGTATGCATGTGTGGCTTGGAACCCCATCTATGCCGTGCACTCACAGCGCATAGAATCTATTCAGCGAGCTTTCACAAGGCACTTGGCATTTTCATCACAAGGTATTTCTCACCGCTGCCCATATAGTGATCGCCTTAATCATTTTAAAATGATATCACTACGAGATCGAAGGAAATTGCATGACCTCCTATTCCTTCGCAACTGTATTAACGGTGTTGTTAGCTGCGATGCTATTGTTGCCGAAATTAATGTCCGCATTCCCTATGGCTTTCCCAGAAAACCGATCAGTACTCTTTTTTGTCCTGCACCTAGTAGAACGAACTTGGGGAAAAATGCTCCACTTTCACGTATATGTACTACTTACAATCAATTTTTGACCACTATACCGGATCTCGACATATTTTTTGGCTCCCTCACTCAATACAGGCGTAAAATTATTTCTGCCTTACTTTATAATAGCTAATGTATTGAATGTATTTTTTATTTTGATATTCATCTTATTATTGTATTCGGTTAAGCATGTATTTTTAGCTTGATCAAACCTAACATATTCTTATGACCTATTTGCAATAATTATAATGTTGTGATTTTAGGCAAATGTTGTGTATGTCTTTAATTGATAAATACATAAGCCTGTTGCATCTATAAATTGTGTATTATAAATGTTATATGTATTTATTGTTGGCGTACCTTTAGTAAATAAATAAATAAATAAATAAATAAATATATTTTAATGCAATAATAATGTCATCATTGCAATCAATAGAGAAATCTGTGGCCAGCCACGTTATATCTTTATCATATTTTAGTTCAAAAGGTCCAAAAGGTGTGCGATAGTCACAAGAGCATTAATTAAACAATTGTTGCTTAAAAAGTGTGTAAACATAAGTTTAAATATATGATAAATCTTAAAACGACGACCCGATAGGCGCAGTGGATATAGCAATGGCCGGTGTGGATTCGATCGCCACGAGTACAAAATTATGATGTTATGAACATTGTAATTTTCTACTGTCATGGTGTTATATATATCTATAGTATGTATTTAATAACAAAAAAGGTATCTTTACGTATGTCTCAGAGACATCTACTTTCTATAGTACAAGCTTTGCTTAGTTTGGGACTAGGTAGCGCTGTGTTTATTGGCCAGAAATATTAAATAAATTAAAAAACATGTACATATACAAATGATCATATATCTTCAGGTGATTCTTTAGTTTTAACTAACGATGCCTTTACGTAATTACGATATATCCGCGAACAAGTACAACCTAATTTTTCATTTATTTTTTATTATTCGTTTCTGTGAAAAAAATGGGTTTTTTTATTCCCAATATTTTGTGATGTGAATTTTCAGATTTTATTTGCGAAAATTATCCCTGTCTATAAGAAATGAAATATTTCAACCTAAAATAATGAAGATACTTTTTTATATTAAATTTTAAATTTTAAAACAACACGATAAGACACATGATAATATATTGATCTAAGGTCAAGAATGGCACATTCTCTTTTCGCATCATATTACTTAACGATATTTAAAAAAAGTCTACCTATTTATAACATCTATCCGAATGTTATAAAGATAAAACAATTCTGTATATGTTTTTTAATAGGCATATTTTTTTACTAAATTAATTAAAATGTAAAGAATCTATTGCACAGTACCAGTGGGCCTCAAACTAGGAATAAACTGTATCTTGGGAGCCCAAATTATAATTTTTTCACACAGAAATTACTCAACCGATTTCAATAATACTTTCAACCTTAGAAGGTTGCATTAGATATGAAAACATCATAATGTACCATGGGTAATTTTATTAAATAAGTTTAGAATTATTTATTTGAAATTCGGTAAAATACATGAAAACTTTATTAAATACTAACTCTTAGATAGGCTACGTCTATGTTCCTCAGGAATAATGTAGGATTCTAATAGTAAATAACATTTTCAAATTGGCCGTAGTTTCTAAACCTAATCAATTTAAACAAACAAAAAATCAAATCCTTTCTTCCATTCTTCATTCTTTCCATTCTTTAATATATTAGTGTAGATTTCAATTGTTCCATTAACGATATGATAAAGAGACAGAGAAAATTTGATGCAAAAGATATACAATTATACATGATAGGCATTAAATAATACAATACCAGTACCGGTATACCAATTCCAGATGTTTATGAACATAATAATTAAAGAAACAATGATATAGTATGCAAAAATTGATGATATTTCAAAATTATTTTATGATAATTCTTTCTTTATAAAATTACTTTCAATGTAATAATTTTATAAACAAAGCAAATAAAAAATTGATCTATGGCTCAAAAAAAAATTGTAAAAAGGATGTAACAATCTGATGTAATACGTTACTGTACTAGTAGAATAATTAAAATTTAAATATAATTTCTCTTCCCTTTTATTATTAAATAAGAAATATAGTGCGTATTTTTAGATGTTTGATTCTGTTGAAATGCACCTATAATTAATCAACACAGTCGAAGTTCGAACAAATAATAAATATAATTATTTATTATTCGAGACTTTACGAGATGTGAAATCATTTTAATATCCGATAAGATGTAACCAAAATATTATTTGTATCATGTACCTTAGAGATAAGGCGGTAGCATTTAGTATAAAAAGTGCATCGGGAGAGGCATAAGGCACAGTTACCTGTTGGTCTGGCAACCATGAAGACTGTCTTGGTCCTAGCGAGCTTGTTCGCCCTGGCTTTGGCCGGGGTATTCGTCCCTCACAAGTCACCTGTCGACTATCAGACAAAGAAAGGTAAGCTTTTATTTTATTTATATAAACACTTAGTCTACCTATACCTTAAATTTATAATAGAATAAAAATGTATATAATATTTATCCAATAAATTCATCTATTATTTAAATCCGATCGAAATAATTGATGTATAAATGTACCCATGCATCTTGAACCTATGGGCGTTTATGGGCGGCATTGATCACTTAAAACCAGGTCTAGAAAAAAAATCACTATGTTATTTAATGTAATTCATATAAATCTCTATAACGTTACTAAAACAACATTTCTATCTACTAAATACACAATTTTCATGTAACTGTACTGAAATTGTTTCGAAACTAATGTTATTAATGGTTACAGTCGACAATGAAGTTATTGTGAAGCAACAAAAGATCTTGAATCTCATGTACCATGGCAGCCAAATTAATCCCGAGGCTGAGTACTACAAGATTGGCAAGGACTACGACATTGAAGCTCATATTGGTGACTTCAATGTAAGTGAAAATCCTATTTTTTTTTATAATGAAACTTACATTACTTTATTTTATATTACATACTAGCTTTCCGCCCGCGGCTTCGCACGCGTGGGCTACTAATTTCTGTATTTTTTAGAGACGCACGACAAAAGTTTAGAAAAATGACGGTCGCAGGACCGCTGATAATTATATGCATAATTATATGTCTGTAGTGTTTTTTATAATTTTCTATGGAAATAGGTTTCACCAAAATCTCATAGTGCGCGTGCCTCTTCCAAATACAGAAAATTGTAGCACACGCGAGCGAAGCCGCGGGCGAAGTGTTATATATTTTGTGAAGGTTTTTGAGAATTTATTGAGTATTTTTACCGTATCTATACGTAAAGAGTATAAAAAAACATGACCGCAAGACAACCAAAATCTCACATTGCCACGTGGTATGACATTTTCACGACTTTAGAAGCATATATCTCAAAAAACATTTCATTTAGCAAAAAACGCATCAAGAAACCTCTATTTCATTTTTAAAGACCTATGTAATGACATCAAATTTAATGATGTATTCGCGAATTTATTTTTTTACCCTCCGTTTACATGTATGGGGAGCCACCTCTAAAATTTATTTTTTCAAATAAAATGTAGCCTATAATTTGCACCTTATATTGATCTATCAGCATGTGAAATTTTATCAAAAACTGCCCGGCGGTTATTACGTGATTGACGCACATACAAACAGATAAACAGACAGACAAACAGACAAACAGAAAAAAAAAATTCTAACCATGGTTTTGGTATCTATTAACATACAGGTTGCACATCAATTACTCTTTTTAAAAATATTCAATGTACAGAAATGGTTCGGTTACTGTTTTATTATATGTATAGATATTTCAATTCTTTATACCCCACTGTCTTGTTGGTTTGATGGGATAAAATGCTGAGACATTTTAACGTATTATGATGTAGTCTTACTTAGAAGTCAGATTTGATCATGAAAAAATGCCACTCAACGTGATTAAAATTAAGTAAACGATACTCAAGCAATCGTCAAATATGGTATAAATGTATAAAGCAAAATTACTTCTGTATCTGTAATATATTTTTTTCTTTTTAGAACCAAAAAGCTGTCCAGGAATTCTTGGAATTATGGAAAGTTGGATTCCTTCCCAAGGATATTCCATTCTCAATCTTCAACGAGGATTCCAAAAAGGAAGCTATAGCTTTATTCCACGTTTTCTACTATGCCAAGGACTTTGAAGCCTTCTACAAGGCTGCCTGTTTCGCCCGCGTACACATGAACGAAGGCCAATTCTTGTACTCCTACTACATTGCTGTCCTCCATCGCCCCGACTGCAAAGGAGTAGTCCTTCCCGCTCCTTATGAGGCGTACCCTGAACTTTTCTCCAATGTCGATGTTTGGTACAAAATCAACCGCGTCAAGATGGAGAACGGTCTCGAGTCTGTTGAATTTGGAGCTCAATACGGTGTTGTTAAAGAGGACAACAAGTACGTCTTCTACGCCAACTACTCTGACTATCTCAGCTACCCTGGAGAAGAACACAAGATTTCATACTTCTACGAAGATATCGGTCTTAACGCTTACTACTACTACTTCCATGCTTTCTTCCCCTTCTGGTTGGAAAGCGACGTACAGCCTGTCTTGAAAGAACATCGCGGAGAGATTTACTACTATTTCTACCAGCAACTCTTGGCTCGTTACTACTTAGAGCGTCTGTCAAACGGTCTTGGTGAAATTCCAGAATTCTCATGGGACAAACAAATTACATCGGGTTACAGACCATTCATGAAATACTACAACAACTTCATCCAAAGGCCTCCATACTATCAAATTCCTTATGACTCGCAAGTTCAGGAAGTGCAAGTACTTAAAGCTTATGAAAACGCCTTCATTGAATATCTTCAGCAAGGACAGGTTAAGGCTGTAAGTATAATTATGACATCAGTATAATATTCCAATTTTATTTTATAAATTTATGTGTATTTTAATACATACATATTTTTAACAGTTCAACCAAGAAGTAGATCTCCATAACTCGAAATCGGTCAACTTTGTCGGTAACTACTGGCAAGCCAATGCTGACATCTTCTCTAAAGTTGGTCCTTGGAAACAGCCCTTCAGCTATGAAGGAGTTGCTCGTTATGTATTGAGCGCTGCTCCTATGTCTGTTTCAAAGTAAGTAAAAAAATCTTTAATCTTAAAATAATATTTTAAAGCGAAATAGATGTTAAATTTTGACATAATAAAGTTGATTAGTTTGTGTTTAGTTGTAATGAATAGGTTCAAAAACTACTGGGACGATTTTAAAAAATCTTTCACCATTTGAAAGCTATATTATCCACGAGTAACATAGGATATATTTTATAGGCTATATATATAGTATTTAAATAAAAAGGAAAACCACTTCATTTAATACATGTTCAGTTTTAGAACATATGCTTGTAGCAGTTACAATTTCATATATTTTTTATTTTTATTTCAGATACAACTTTGTGCCGTCTGTTCTTGACTTCTACCAATCATCTTTGCGCGATCCAATCTTCTACCAGCTTTATAGCAAAATCCTTAATTACTTCGTTTACTTCAAGAACTACCTGATCCCCTACTCCCAGGATGTGCTTCATTTCGTTGGAGTTAAGATCAACGATGTTAAGGTTGACCAGCTGATTACTCACTTTGACTACTATGACTTTGAAGTCAGTAACGCTCTCTGCTTGAACAAGGAAGAACTTAAATCGCCAAACTTCCCGTATTATGTCGTCCGCCAACCTCGTCTTAACCACAAACCTTTCTCTGTAAACATCGATGTTAAATCCGATGTTGATGGTGAAGCCGTGTTCAAGATTTTCCTTGGACCCAAATACAACAGCCAAGGCTACCCTATCAGCTTGGAAGATAACTGGATGAACTTTGTGGAATTGGATTGGTTTGTGCACAAGCTTAGCAAGGGACAAAACAAGGTCGAACGCAAATCAGATGACTTCTACTACGTAAAGGAAGATTCTGCACCTGTACGTGACATGCTTAAAATGTTCGGAGAAGGCAAAGTACCACTTGATATGGCTAATAAGCCTGGTGCTTTCCCCAACCGTCTTGTTCTGCCTAAGGGTTCAAAGGGAGGATATCCATTCCAGATCTTCGTTGTCGTATACCCCTACCAGCAGTCTGTTAAGCAAGTCGAAGGTGTCAAGGTATTCGCTAATGACAACAAGCCTTTAGGCTACCCCCTGGATCGCCCAGTGAATGAAGCATACTTCAAACAACCAAACATGTTCTTCGAAGATGTATTCATCTACCACGAGGGTGAAGACTATCCCCACAAGTACAACGTTCCTGACTATTTTATTCACCATAACGAAGTTTCTAAGCATTAAAAGGAGAGAGAAAAGTTAACTAATTTATTATACTTTCAATTTTTATTTAATGTATGTATAAATAAAACAATATTTAATTATTTCTTTGTTTATTTTCTACCCAAACCTATCAATTTCCCAAATTACTATAAATACATCACTATTGTCTAATGTAAATGACTTGAAAAATATCCTTTGAAATCACTAGAACTCTTCTTGTGGTATATTGAAATTTTACTAAATATATAATTAGTTGCTTTTGAATTTTCATCAATAATAGCTTGTCTATGAAAAGGAAATCCTAAAGGTAATGGATTAACATCCATGGAACTACCGTTAGATTCAGGGACTGGTATTACATGAGTAAACAAAGTCATGTTCAAACCTTCTTCTAGACCTTTGGGTATAATTAAACTTTCTGGGAATTTAAAGATATTAAATCTATTCTTCTTAGCAAACGGTAGTTCAAGGTTATAAAAGTCATCAAAAGAAAAGCGATCGGATGTTTCCGAATTCCAGCATATCACATTCAATCCTTTTTCAAACTTATACATAAAGGAATCTAATTCATAAAATTTGGAATACTGTTCCCAGCATTGTTTCTGATCACAACCAGGGCCCAAAAATAATTTTACTATACCGTAATCGTTCGTCTTTGATTCAATAGTAAAATTAAATGTAAATGGCAAATGCTTCAACCTTTTCTGTCTAGCTGTGTATAGTGTTGAAGATTTCTTTGAAATATAATCGTCGTTGTATAGAAGCTTCATTAGGCTGATTTGATAATAATCAAAGTATGTTGTAATTTTGCCGAAACTGGTATCAATTATATTGATATTTTCCGTTTCATACTTAGAAAAGTCAAAGGGTTGTAGAGTACTTGAAAACTCATTAAAATATTTCAAAATAGCTTGAATCATTTGCCAATATAGTGGATCCCTTAAAGTTGTTTGTGGATTGTGTAAAACAGATGGGGCGGGATTGTACCTGAAAAAGAAATATTAAAGTTATGTAATTTTATATGTTTGACAGTAAAAAATATTTATTATCATTAATAATTGTTATTTATTCACTTTTGAAGTTTGCTTGATTAAAGAAATTAAAAATAACAATAAAAAAAAATGATAAACATAGGCGTTACCTGTCCCTTGGATAACCACTTCCTCCATAACCAAAGAGGGATTTGACGATTTTGGCAGTTTCAACTCCATCAAAATTAGCCCTTATTAGTTTGGCTAACAAGTCAACATAGTTATCTTCTGTTAGTGCAATTTTTGTGCCGTTATCCTAGAAATACCAAAATAATTTGTTTAATATACACACATGATAAAGATTTTGTTTAATTGAACTTAGTATGGTTTGGTACGATTGCGAGTTCCTTACTCGTATTTACAATTTAAGCATGGTTATTTGTAAGCGTTTAATGTCATTAATATAAGTCTAAGAGTAATAATAATAAAACAAAGAGCTTACTATGTAAATGACTCCTCTAGAAATGCATTCTCGAATAGCAATATCTATTGATTTGATGCGCGCTTGCTCGTCACTCCACTGCGGCAGAACTGACGATCTCGTCGGGAATGAAAGACCATTATCATGTAATAAATATGGGTTATAGTCCCGGAAACAATTAGATTCACTTGATACATTCCGTAACCGTAAATTTTCTTTTTCTAAATTATATCTTGCTAGAAGTTGTTGGTGGATGTAGTAATAAAGTTCTGCGTATCTCGGATCAACACCAGAGAGCTCGTCGTTACTCATCCAAAATGGAAACTGAAGATGAACTCCATAATAAAAAGTATTCAGTCCAATGTCTTCTCTGAAGTAATCAACATTTTCATCACAGCCTTCATTAATCAAATTCCAACTTGAATAATTTGCATTGATGACAACTGCATCGTTTTCTGCATAGATTTGGTTTATTTTTGCTGTTTGAGGATCAATCATGCCATTTTTGCTTTTAAACTGGAACGCTTTTATAATTGCCTCACTATTTACAAAGAAGTTTGGCTTAACTACAAATGGAGGGTCATTATCTTTAGAGGAAGCGTCAATCCTGTATAAAGTGACTAATCGCCAGGCGTAATCAAGCATATCTTTGTTAATATTTTCACTTGCCCAGTTGCGGATTATAAATAGATTTTCTTTATCAACATTTTGGAATATACGAAATAGAGCTATTGTCGCTTCACGCATATTATCATCATATATATTAAAGGATAAACCTTTCATTGCATGACCAGCTTCTACGTGTTCATGGAATATTTTAAAATTCTCATCTTCCTGAAATTAAAATTAACAATATTAATTAATTTTAAAATTATATTTAAATGAAGTAATTTAAAACAAAGTATTTTAAAATTTTGTACCTGGTCGAATAAATCTACTAGGCGTACATTTTTGTAATGATTTGCCTTCGAGGAAGAAGCACCAGGGACGATGAACTTTAGAGATTGCTCAATATTCTTAAATAGTTCTGGAAAAGGTAGTGAGACATTATTACGTATGTTGTTTTATATGTTAGCAAGAATTTTTCACAAAAATATAGAATCAAAAATCGTTTTGTATTTTAAGAAAATGACAGGGTATCACCAATTATTAGTTAAATTTATCAAGCAGTTAATGAACACTTTAATAAAATAGTACCGTACCTCCTTCACCTAAAATTCCGGAGAAATCCTGGGACTTGCTAGGAACTGGAACCGACAATATTTGTCCCAGGAAGAACAGCCACAGGAACATTTTTAACAGGTAGCCTTGCCACATGACAGTTGTATTGGTTTTTCACAACTGGATTCATAAAATAGTAAACAACTCTTATATGCAACTCAACGTGTTACTGTTTCTGTGCGCTCAATTGAAATCCTGGGGTCGTTTTAATAGGAATAATACTCGTACACTCGCGAACAGTTGCTAATGCATCGCAAAATATTTTATTATATAATCCTGTTTTTTATTAGTAGTACAAACTACGAAGGAAACGATAATAAAATTCTGATAGTACGTCAAAATAAGAAATTAAACTAGGAGCTATATTAGTTCCTAATGGATATCTTTATTTAAAATTATAAATGATCCATACAATTTAAATTCGACAAAACAGCAGCGGCATAGATTATAATTAAAATAGAATCAGAGGATAGATTTCCTTTATTTTGCAGTTACGTAAAATGTCAAAGTAAATTTAGTAATTGATTTGTGTAGCTTTCTATAGTAAAGTTAAAAATAAAATAAAGCTGTATTGTTGCATGCTCAATGACTTGAAAAATTACGCGTTGACCAAACCGTAATAATTATTACTCATGTAAGTGACTTCCTTTTTTTTACATTTTTAACATTTTTTTTACATTTTTAACACTTTGCACGAGCTTGTACAAATGTTATGTTCTCTAAGGAAACAAAATCCAATTGGACAATTTTCCAATTGTATCTCAGGTCTAATTTTGGTCTTGTGGTAATTCGTCGTTTATAAGCGCTATTAGGTCGTGTAAATCTTGAATGATAGTTTTATAGACAGGGTTTAATTTAGTTTTTTACACATAACGTTTATCTATATTATATTCATTCATATTTCATATCTTCTTATATTTTATGAAGGTAATTTTAACTGATAGAAATACTCATATACTTAAGTAATGTTCAATTTCGGGTATGAAGTGATATAATTTCATTTTTAAAACCAGATTCTATGTTAAAGATATACTCGTCACGAAATATATTGGGAGCAATCATCATATCATTTAATATAGAAGGGTGCATTGACGGCAGTCCATTCAAAGATTATGGTTAAGGTTTTAAGTTACATAGCCACATGAAAAGCCTCGTACGTAAAGAAAAGACACAATATTTTATAGTAAAATCCAACGGAGACGTCACATACAAAAGGCGTTGCATAATTGTTACTTTTTAAAAAAATCTGTTATTTTGTGCTTTGAATAATAAGGAAATCTTTAAAAATACCATATATTCTTCATGTTAAAGTAAAATCACAGTTCCAATCATTATTATTTACTATTTACTTCTTCGTACCGCGAAGTTTTGGAACAACGTATAGTCTGAAGTATTTCCGAATAAAATTGACATTGGGACTTTCCAGAGTCGAGCCTATACATCGATCAAAGAGCAAAACAAAACAAGGCGCCTATAACACTCCCGGAGTTACAGCTATTCATCGGCGGTGGTGATCACTAACATCACGTGACCTACATGCTTGTTTGATTGCTCTGCCATAAAAATAATTTATATGCGACGAAGGGAAATAAAAACAATATCGGTATAAATAATTAATTTATTCACCACGTATAAAACATCTTAAAATGTACTTTGGTAGTTTCAACAAATAATATGAATTTTACATAAAATGATATATATTTTATTGTCTTGACTTTCAATGCGTTATAAATATTAGCATATGATAAAATAACGTTTTGAATGAATTATTCTATAATAATCCTAAAAACGAATACACAACTAACCTATCTATAAGATAGAAAAGATAATGTGCATGCATGCTAATACCGCATTTAATTGTTTTGTACTAAGGAAGACTTAAATTCATAGTAAATATACAATAGTTTCTAAAATAATACTATATCATATATAATTATAATAATTTAGTCGCCAGTCATCATCTCCATGAACTCTGTAAAGAAAAAATATAAATATTAGTTTCAATAGAAATGGACCAAGAACAATTATAACTAGGTGATGTTTTTAATTTTATGTTGTTTGAACTACATATTTCTATTTCTTTGCAAGGATAATTGTGTTATTCAGTGTGACCTTTTGGAATCTCAGTTCAAATGCACTTAAATACGTCATAAAAGTTTAAAATTTATTAATTTAGTTTTTCGTCATTACATATTTTTACAATTCTTATTAGTCTTTGTACTAAATCTCTATTGAATTCTTTAAAAACTTGTTCTTTGAAGAAAACGGTTGAAAAAGGTTCGCGCATTAAACTAGTTATTATTCTCTTTATGTATGATTAATAATAAACAAGACTATTTCTAAAGCAAAATAATTTATCGCTATCAAAAGTCAAAATCGTAACACATCTAGTAATTATACTGATTATAGGTATCAAATAATTTTGAATAAACAATTCGGGCGCCGCTCAATGACAGCTGAGGCTAAGGCGATTGGATTGACGTGGGCCGAGGTGAAATGTGTTGCCCAAGACTCAATGCAATAGTGCATAAGTTGACTTATGCACTATTGCATAAGTTGACTGGTCTTGGGTGTAAGTCAATTCGGAAAAATTCTACGAGCGCACTCGCAAGCATAATTTAGTTGAAAATAATTCCTTACCGTCGAAGTCCACGGTGCCTGAGCCGTCAGTGTCGATTTCAGCAATAATGCCGTCTAAGTCTGCGCTGCTGAGCTTGTCGTCCAACGCGGCCAGGATCTCCTTGAGGGTGGATGTGGTGATGTAGCCGTTGCCTTCACGATCGTATAACCTAGAATGAGAGTTGGTGGTGAAAATACGGTCTTTATTTTGGTCTTAATTCATTTCATGCATTATTTATGAAACATTGAGCTCAAACTACGCAAAACCTACGGTGAACGAATAAATGCACATCGAGAATGCAAATGTGAAAAAACAGCAGTTATTTTGCGTAGTCATTGAACTTTGGTAATAAAATTTGGTAGTATAATAAAAAGAACTTTTTGATCCTTAAAAGATGGCAAAGCTTTATAGGTTATGTCTGAATTCTTGAATATCATTTAATCTTTATGGCATTGGCACCTAAAATGATGAAAGAGAGAACAATGGACGATAAGGGGAGTAAAGTAACAAAGGATTAATTAATTATTTGATAATATTCACCTGAAAGCCTCTTTCAGTTCTTGTTGCATGGCTTCTGCGTCCTCCTCTTCAAGGAAGTGGGAGGCGATGTTACAGAATCCATCGAAGTTGATTTTGCCAGTGCCTAAAATAAAATAAAAAAAAACAATAAAGTACAAATTGTTGAGTTAATTACCTTGAAAAAACATTGGTATATTGATAACTTTATCTTTTTTTGGGAAGTCGGTCAAAAATATGTATCATTCCTCTCAAGTTTTTTAGGGCAAATATGAATTTAAAGTCCGTTACAATTTACTTTACTTTATAGGTTATAGTTATGTAACGTTTTCCAGTGTCAAAACATCTACATTTTGGTCCAAGAATCTAATATATGCATTATTTCATTAGAATATCTGAGTCCAAAACAAAATTAATGGATGCATATATCGGCATAGCGAGTGACATCTCGCAAAGGAATCCTGAATAGACACGGTCCAGTTCGAAAATAGACTCATTAAAGCGACGCCGAGTTGGAAGCGAGTGATGCGAAGCGCACTAAAAATTCTTTGAAGATATAAGGAAATCTCTTTTATGGGATCACTCGCTTTATTTGCACAAAATGACATTCCATTTGCTAATAGGAAGCACAATTTTGGTGGGAATAATTTTATATTTTGCTTGAGTATTTTATATGCAAACTTACAAAAACACGTGCTTTTTTGTAAGTAAGCATTTAAAAACTTGTGACCTTAATTATTTCTTTAGATTAACACAAAAAGTAAATTTGAAGACAGGAAGCCGAGTCATAGAAAGCATGTCACACACGGGTCAAATTAAATCCTAATTAAATTCTTCCGCCCTTAATAAGGATCTCAGTTACAATACAAATTAAAGTTAACTCAGAAAATCATTTACTATCTTTCGCCTAGTACTAACTGCAATAAAAAGTTCCCGTACAAAATTTTGTTCATAACTATTTAACCGTTTTTATGTTGGAGTTTTACATTTCTATCATTAAAAGTATTTACCTTCTGGGTCATTTTCATCAATAAGAGCCTGCAGCTCAGCGTCATCGAAGAGCTGTCCCATGGTGTTGAGGATTGTGGAGATTTTCAGGACATCGATGTATCCTGACTTGGTGGTGTCGAACATTTGAAATGCCTTGCGGAGCATTTGCATTTTCTGATCGTCATCTGTGTCCTATGGAGGGATAAATTTTATTAACATCGGGTAAAACATTAAGTTATTATATTCTAAGTTATTAGTTAAGTAGTAGACATAAGTTGTTAAGTTTATGTTCCATTTTTTGTGACATAGATTATTGATTATATTGTCACATAGATTATTGATTATAAAATCATTCAATAAATTATAATTATCCTTTTAGACTTCAGTGATATCCTTAAACAATTTAGGAATCAAATCTCATTCAAGGCACTGTTTCCCATCATCACTATATCCACTATCACTTATAACACTTAATTCATGCTCACCATTTTGGTTTAAAGATTTAAACTCCCGTAACAAGAACTGAATCCGAGTGCGAGTGTTGTTACACTGAATTTTACATTCATCTGCCACCCTTATTTATAGACGATCGCCGAACTACTCAGGAATACGAAAATAAGTGAAAAAAAACTATCAGTGTCTTCATTCGCAGCTCGCGTGACGTTTTCTTCGTCACTCAGAAACGTCACTCGATAGAAATAATGCAACCACAGGAAACCAGTTGTCATAATTTTTGTATAATTTATTGGTAAGATTTTACTGGCAAAGCGCCACTGCAATATCCATTATCGCTGGAGCCACATTGTAAAGGTTGCTCATCTAATTATCGGATTCGAACATTTAATATGTGGTTAATTTTATCAGCTATTTAATAAACTGTAATAGAGAAATTAATTCTCTATGTTTTATAAAATCACTTTAACATAATGTTTTCAACTAACTCTTGAACTAGTGGCGATCATATTGCTTCACACACTTATTGGATGATCGATGATGGGTATGGATATTTTGGTAATAAACAGTTAAACACGCTTAGCCTTGCACGTGAGATATCAGTAATTTAGATGTTCTTGACTTGAGATTAAACATTTTACAGGCATCCGGATAAGAAGATACTTTGCTATCTCCCAATTTAGTACAGGAAATACTTTAAAATTGATGAAAAGCGATTCCAATAAAAACAAAGTCATTGAGATATTACAGGTTAATGTGCATTTTAATCCAGTTTTAAACATAGCTAAAGCAAGAACCTAACTAAATAACTTTAGTTACGCTGACATTCAATGGTGGTTTAGTTAAAAATATAATTTTTATGTAGTAAAAGTACTTGCGAGACGGTTAAAGAAGATACAAATAGTAACCGCCATACATTAATGTATACGTTACCAAATATATTCTTCAAACATTGTAATTCACATCGAAATACTACAGCTGCAGCGTGCTGAGAACATTAAAAAAGACATAAAGTCTCATAATAGAACATAAAAGAAACATATGTATAAATGCCTCTAGCGAAATTCGCATTCTATTACCTACGTAATTAATTAACCTGCGAATTCATGACAATAATACACAATATAATTTTAATGATCTCGTTTACGGTTGCCAAAATGTCAAGAACATTGACACTAATGTGGAATCCGAAAATATATCAATTGTCGCTCTGGCAGATTAGGAAAACGTTAAGAAATGCGTCACCAGTGCTAGCATTAAGGCGTGCAACGGGTTATACGGCGCGGCGCGCGCGCATATATAGATCGTCATTCGTCGGTGATCGGCTATAATTTTTGTGCGCCGTGTAGACAATGTGCTAAGCCCTCCACTTCGCCCACGTGGCCGGCTTGCGAAAATCGTAGTGACCTACTTTTTTGGCACGGTTCATAGATTTTTCCGATTGTTGTCCGTTGTATGTTTATCATCTCAAGTTCACGCGCTAACTTTAGCTTTAGCTGTTTGATCATATTCAAGTTGTTTGTTTAACGATTTGTCAAAATAAACCTTTTATTTTCGATTGCAAAGAAGTAGGTATATTTTTTTTATTTCGAAATAATTAATAATTCCATAATAAATGTTGTAATTTTTACCCCATATCATGCGCCGAACGCCGACACAAATGACGAAAAACACAATTAAAGCACAATTCTTTATTATTTGCTGTTTTTTTGTTAAGCAGCGAAGAACATTTGTCCTATTTAAAATAACTGGATAACTAATCATATATTTATTTTGATAAGTATGTATCAGCTTAACCTAACATTAACTAATACCAAAGATATGCGGAATACCTTGGCTCCTTCGAAAACTATTTCTGATTTACGCCCGCAACGATTGTGAGTTATAAGTTATTTATATCGATTCATTCGTTCATGTAACTGTTTGTGGGAAGCCATTAATATGAACAAGTTTTCGATATGATTGTCTAACCACAATTTCAGTGATATATACATCCTGTCTCACAGAATCAAATTCATTTTCTTCTCTTAGATTTGTTTACGCGTTGCTTTTATGTGTGAAGATAGACACATAAACCTCATTCATAATTTTGCAGGATCTTTTAGCATTCATCTGAAGAAAAATAACAGACTCACGTTAATGGTTTGACAAAATTCACATGGGCGTGACATAATGTATTTAGAATTATTTTTGTTGTTTTAGAAAATAAACTTAAGGTTATTTATTTAAACCTACGTTATGGAACTCTAGAATTACTAAAATTGTATGTATAGTTGTTTAACCGGTAATCTAATCTTGAAGTAAATCGAATGAGACGACTAATACATGTCTATTATAAGACTTTGTCTTCTTCCTCTATCTGTGTTATATTTAAAAATGCGTGTTTCTAATGTAATGTTTTTTTGTACAAAAGTCTTTCCTAGAAACGAAAAACTGAACGTTCTAATTTCGGTAAATGCAAAAGATTGCAGCCAATCTTCATCGCCATGACTCACGCGCATATAAATGGTTCCATTAAACTATTCTGCCAAATTTATACACCAAGACAAATATTACAATGTTGGCTATTTTTAATTTATTAATTACAGCGTGTTGAAATGTTTAACACGGAGTTATAATAGACATTGATGTATAACGCGTCATGTTTATTACAGGTGCAGTATGGGCTGCGATTTATGAAGTATTTGATCTAGCTGTAATGATCTCCAACTAATTAAATTTATTAGGTGATGCGTAACATACATGAGTTTACCGGATATCTATGGCATATTTGCCAGATATAGATTTTGTTGAACTATAAATTCCATTGGAATTTGTACTCGGACGCATCTTGTTACCAAAACTACAGATAATATAATACTATAGTAGTACAAAACTAACAAAAAATGTGCATGACGTTTACAGATTTCAGTTGATACTTTTTTTGTGGAATTCTAGTTGAATATAGTTTATTTATTCTTCCAAGAGTGAGACCTATTTTTATCAAAATTTCCAAGAAAACTGGAAATTCCAATGCTTTTGTAATTCAAAGCAAATACCTCTAACTTGGAATTAAAGTAGAAGCAATGGTGTCAATGTTGCCATTGTTTCTATGGCAGCCGCTGCAAAATAGGGTTTATGAAATGTAGTACTTTCATGATATTCATTTTACAATTTAATAGTACAATATTTTTCAACGTTTCTTATATTAAAGATACATGCAAAGTGGCTATTGAAAACTCATAAATCTTTATACCGATGAAGTGGAAAATATAACTACGTTTTGGCAAAGCGCTCTTGAGTGATGTGAGGTGCCAAGATCCAATTATTTTATGCTGCCCTTATAGCTATATTATCTGTTTTGACATTGAGTGCTAATTGTCATGCGCAATTGAGCTTTGATTGGTGATTCATTTTAGTTTAATTATGACATGACATTCGTTGGGATCGCAGGCCGATATTTTTATGACATGTCACTTTCGCTACGAAATATAAGATTAAATTTTTTGTGCGCTGCGGATGTTTATTTATTTTTAAATTATGTTATATTAATAATAAATTAAGTTTAAAAATAAGTATACTATGAAGTTATATGTATGTGGTATTTTATTTACAAAAGTAAACAAGAAGGTAATAGGGTTCAATACACAAATGATGCCTTGATGACAAGACAACGGTGTTTTCTTTATTAATACTGGTTAATATTTTTTACAATTTACGAAGATATTATAATATGTATGACGTTAAAACAACCAAATAATACAATTAACTCAAATACTTAATATTAAAATAAGTCCTTACAATGTTAGGAAACTTATTACTATTGATTAAATAAAAACTACACCAATTAAAAAATGATGTTTAAATCTTTGATTCATTCTTTTTCTAATTTAAAAGTGTTATATTTTAGACTAACCAACTTAATCTATACTAAAGGGGGTTCCACATAACATGTTCTAAAATAAAAGAGCCTTGTAAACGACTGTAAAAATACTTCTGTTTGTGTTGTAGCTGTTGTCACAGTGGTGAACGATGGTTTTTAAATTTTCCGTGATGAAAATAGGGAAAGCGTAATATCTTTGTAAAATATTTGGCCACGTTCCAGAAATACTGATAGAAAATGGCGTGGAATAGCAATAATGTGCATATGTTTGTCTGCATTGGTATTCATTTTAGTGGAATTTAAAGATCGATTTAGTACGAAAACGTACAGGTGTGTTTCGATATTGGTTGGTCATATTACATTTCATTGATAATTGTTCCATTGAGGAATAATTCGCTTTGCTTTGCCAAGCTGTAAGTTGGCAGTGTGGTCTTAGAAAATACTTTAGTCGAAGGTGCGAGAGCGAGGTTATTATAATAATAGCAAGAATGTAAGAGCGAAATAATGGTTTGCTCATTATCTATATATTAATTAATTAATACGTGAAGATAGAGCAAAAATTGCATAGTGAAATGTTGCGTCTTATTTAATAATTTATTTAAAATATATCTATGTAGTAAATTAAATGTAAATTGGCAGTTGCGATTTATATAGCGAATTTCCTATTCCTTTTTTTACCTATGCAAATTTAACATTCCTAAACTTTATTTTGATTCTAACTTTTTAAACTCTGACCTCTTGATTGATTGAAAAATCTTTATAGCACCATAAAGAAAAAACGTACAAAAGGCGGACTTAATGCTTATGAGTATTATCTTCCAGTCAACCCTCGCTAGGTTTATAGTGTATAAAGAAAATCATGATGGATGTGTTTTATTTACATGACTACACAATAGGGTAACATTAATAAAAATAATGATGAATCTATTATATTTGAGGGTAACAGTTTAGGAAAAAGGGGAAGGAAATAAAACTTTTTATAAAACTTCATAAATATTTTATTATGTGCAAAAAATAACATAAAATTCATGTAACAACAATAAATTAGTTATTATATAAATTAACCTATTTTTTATTTATTCATACACTCTTTCCATGCTGTCATATTCTTTCATTGGAGGCTTCAAAATAATATTAAAAATGGTTGGATACTTTCGTTTTGATGATGATAATAATCTAACAGGTTCAACAGTAACGTTTATATCTTTTTCAATAACTGTATCAACGTTCTCCTTTTCTTTTATTTCTTTAACTTGATCTTCAACTATTTTATTTAGGTTTTCTTGGTCTTGATTGTTAGAAATTACATTATATTCTACATCATCCCTTTTCTCATCTTTTATGGTTACGATTTTATTTATTTCAACATCCTTTTTTATATCAATTTTATCTTCCACAATCGGTTTTATTTGATTGTCGATATTCGTTTTATATTCATCTTTTTTCCCATACTGGCCTTTACGAGATTTATAATCAGTTTGATCTTTTTTCATAGTAAATTCTGGACGTGCTACTAATGCCAAGGGATCCATAATAATTTCGTTTTCTGCATCATCTACATTATTATTCCATTTTTGCTCACCAACATAATCCCCACCACGGCCATATGATGAAGGTTTGCTATCAATTTTATTTGTTATAATGATATCTTTTACCAAAGCGTTGGGAAGATTAAACAAGTCTTGAATTTCGATATCTAGATCTAAAGGATATCCCGGTGAAAGTATAGCGTCATAGTTCAATTCTATATTTGTTTTTGATCCTCCAGGAACTGCTTTGACATAAGGAGCAACAAACACAAATATTTGGAAAGGTAAGCCACCACTACTACCTTTCGGCAGAATTAACCGACTTGGAAATCCTATTTGCGACTTTACGGTCTTAAATGTTAAAGCGTCGACTCCAAACTCTGAATCCATTATTCCTTTACGAATTGCGTTCAAGGGTACATAATCATCAGATATGTTAGTGATTTCATCTGATGTTCTTGTAATTATATTTATGCCCCTTTTCAGATTAATTTCAAAGTTATCAATCAACATAAACTGTTTTTTCTTTTCGATAATATCACCTGGTATTACTTTCGGACCTAAATACAATTTAACGAGTGCTTTTTGTACTACTAATGATGATACATTTACTTTAATAGCGAAGGGTTTGTGATTTAATCTAGTCTGACTTATTTTCATCTGGAAATTGGGATCCTTATCACCGCTCTTCAGAGCATCCGTAACATCAAATTCAAAGTTATCAAATGATGTCGTCATTTTCTTAACGTCAATATTAGTTACTTGTACGCCGGGGAAGTAGAGCTGATTCTTGGCATAACCAGGCAAAACCTTTAATGCATTAGAAACAAGATCTACCATTTTTTTGTTAATTTTCCAGAAAATCGGATCTCTTAGTAAGGTCATATAGTGGCCTAAGGCGGAGGGAGAGCTGAATGTGAGAAAGATATACATGACTATATATAGAGTGCAAATCAATAAAAAAACAAAATGCATTATGTGTCATAAATAAACTTACCTATTTACCGATGCATCATTGCTAATGGCTTGCATAGCTAGATTTAAATAACTGTTGTCGTTTGTTATTAATATCGGAATTAAATTATTCAGAATCGCAGGTTTACTGAAACCACCGTCTCTCTGCAAATATTTATACTTATATTAGATTTAAATACACGTTAAAAATCGTATGAGGCAGATACGAAAATCAGAAATAAAAACGTACCAAGTGCGTTACTGTTATTTGTATATTATGCTCGATATTTTTGAGCGAGGATATCAAATCACCATTGCTTGTAATGGCGGACGTTCTAGGACAAAATTCTTTACCATTCGAATAAATAAGCATAGGGTCATATGACGTGATGTCCATATCGTCCCAATCAATTCCATCCAATTCATACATTCCATTCGAATATCTTTCTAAATTATATCTTGTCATAAGTTGTTTCATTACATGGAGTACATGTTCACCATACCTTACGTTTCTTTGTAATTCGGCGTCTAACCATGGTAATAATTTAAGTTTTGTTAGGAAGAAGTACGAATTTAGACCAATATCCTCATGGAAATAGGCTAATTTTGATTCTTCAGTATCTTCATATTCACTATATGTATAATTAGTATCTATTATAAAGGTATTTCCGTCTTCTCTGATACCATCGATAAGAGTGATATCTTCTCCACTCATGAGTGATGATGCCTTAATAATATAGTCTTTTCGGACAAAATAATTAGGTAATAACTCATACGGGGCTGGCACTGATATTCTCTCGATGTCTTTTCGAGTGATAAGGGCCAAGTATATGGCGTCGATGAACACACCGCAGTTGACATTTTGTCGAGCCCAGCAAGCTGCTTTGTAAAATGTATCAAAGTCTTTTGCGTAATGAAGTACTTCGTAAATAGCACGCAGCTCGTTAAAATGATCTATGTTTGTTTCAGTGAATATTTCCCCTTTGGCAAGTAATCCTTTCCCTGATTTTATACTTTGTAAATTTTCAATAACATTCGTTTTCTAGAACACAAAATGTTTAATATAATTGTGAAAATAAATATGTAAAAGTTAATAAAACCGGCGTAGAATAAATCTTAAAAGTTAATTTTTATGTTAATTTCGAGATTTTTGTAATTTTCTTAACCTACTAGCTGATCCGGGCGGGTACGCTCCAGAAGCATAATATAATGTAATCATATATATAGCGTATAAAATATAGCTTATGTTACTCATGGATAATGTAACTTTCGAATAGTGAAAGAATTTTTAAAATTAGTCCAATAGTTTTTGAGACTATTAATTACAAACAAACAAAGTGTTTTTCTATGCAATATTAGTGTATATATGTAACATAAATTAAAATTACCAGATATTCCGCCGCATCAAAATTAAATTCTCCGCTCAGTCTTTTAATCAATGGATTCGAGCTTTCTTCGCAAACATTCTCGAACAATGGCAGCATAATCTTTTGTATGTGCACCCATCCTAGAGGAGCTGAAATTAAATTATTTTATTATACATTCTGGATACTTCAAAATATTATATTTTTTAAAATTTATAACTTATACCCAAATATCTATCTATCGACATAAAAAAATAATTAGATTTTTGATTCATGTTTTTATTTGTGTGAAAAAAATTGTGATGTGATGATTTCTGTTCTCATAAGTTTACATTTTCATTTTTAACAAGTTTTATATATATTTAAACTACGAATTAAGGTACCTACTAACAAATAAGCTAATTTTGATCAATTTGTCCAATTTTAATAATTGACATAAAAGTATGCTTTTATGATCGACTAGGTGTTTCGCTACCTAATCATGCATCTAAACGTCATGTTAAGCCTAATGTACAATACCTTAAATCGCTCAGTGTAATGAAATAATTTATTTAATTCGGTTTAGTATGTTTTGTGAGAACATTACAAACATACATGCACAACAGAATAGTTCTATAAAAGTATTGACAATTCATGGTTCATATAAAAAAAAAACATGCAAAATTTTATGTTGGCTGTAAGTTAAAGTAATCTATTTCGAAAGTTTACGCATTTGTATTAAATGGTAATATAAATAAATAATAGCTGTTGTCCAAGGCTTCGCTTCCGCAGGATAATGTTGTATAGACTATGTTCATCAGGGTAACGTAGGATTCCAATGGTAAAAGAATTTTTAAATGGGTCCAATAGCTTCGGAGCTTCTTCAATTCGAACCAACACTGAAATCTTCTCTCTTTATAAAATTATTATAGACATTTTTTTTTAATTCTCACCTATTCTAGGTCTGGTAGGCGTGGTCGGCACCTTGATTAGAAATCCTACCGCCGAAGCACAAACACTCGCAAATAGCAGCAAACCTAGCGACTTCATCTTCAATCACAAACTGAATTTCCTAACTTTCAATATCCCTTAAATAGTATTAAAATGTACTAAACAATAATTCAATTATCGATAAACAGTTGAATGTACTAATTACTATATTACGACACAATGTTACTGAAGACGAAAGTTTATTCGGTCAATAATCCGTTACAATAAAGGGTTCTGGATAAATATGGTGTGTTTACTTTATTTTTTTATTTAAAACGTAATTGTTAAAGATTTATGACATTTCTTGATTTTAACAAATAAACTACTTGGATGTGAATATATTAATATGTTTTAATTTACGTAGTACAAACACGAGAATAGAAAACATGAGAAAAAATCAAATGTTTTTAAACAATAAACGAAAATAAACAACATAAAAAATAAATATTCTTCGGGCTCGATATTTTTAATTATGTAAAGTACATTTATCTACACTAATATTATTAGTTGGTATTTTTTTGTAATGAATAGACTCAAAAACTACTGGACCAATTTTAAAAATTCTTTCACCGTTCGAAAGCTAAATTATCCACGAGCAACATAGGAAGAAATATATTACATTATGCTACGGAAGCAAAGCTGCGCGGACCAGCTAGTATTTAAATAAAATCCTTTAAAAAATATTTTATTTAATATGGAAAGTACTCGCGTTAAAACAAACACAAGAAAATACTATGCTCATGTTTGATTTAATTACTACTTATTTTATAATTTACTCATTTAACACAATGATATACGCTGTTGGAAAATTATTTTTTTATTTGTTTAAATAATTAAATTTATAACCTAGTGTTATGAAAATATTTATATTGGCAAAGTTGTATGGTTTTCTAAATTTATATCTATCGCTAAAATAATCTGGACGTATAATTAGTCACTAATTAATTTTAACTCGCGGGAGGTCAAACTCATTGAAACAAAAACAATAATATTTTGTTATCACAATTATGATAGTATTTGAGTCGTCACAATATTTATAGCTTTGAAGTTCAAAAGTTATCACAAAGAATGTAATTGTTAAGTAATCAAGCTTGGGGAAAGTTTAGGCAGCTTTTGTATAGAATTAAAAAAATAGGTCGGAAATAAGGATAATTTTTGATGTGAGGGAAGATAAAATATACGTGCGCGTAATATCTCATATTATAAATGATTATTTACTGACTACATAACGTGAACTGGTGTTTATAAGAACTAGGTTAAAAAATATTTTATTAATTATAAAATATGAAATTATAAGTCTCACAAAAAAATTGGTGTGAATTTCCAGATGGGAGCTAAAGGATATTTAAAATTTTAATTGATTCATGTAATTTGGTGTAATACAGAATGTGTCTCATATTATAAGGACAGCAACAAAAATAGTATTTTTTTCAAATAAATTTTATCAAATATACCAAGTGGTTTTAACGTGATTGACGGACATACAAATAGATGTACAGAAAATAATGCATAGAAATATAATTGTTTAAAAATATTTACTGTACAGAAAAAAATATAACGAAACATACATTTACGTACCAAACATAATTTTAATTGATATTGAAATCGCAAAGCCCAATTATATACATTTTTTTTGATTATTCCAAAATAAAATACAATATCAATAGTTGAAACCAAAAGGGTTGTTGGTAAAATATTCATTAAAAAGCGCCATCTTATGAAGTTCACGTAAACTATTTGTTATCTTCCCGGATTTGTAAAAGTTAAATGGCGTGGTGTAAGATGTCGCTATAAGTCTCGAATAAGGGATAAATATTATATTTCTTATTTCTATAATAATAATTTGGATATCAAATTTGATATGTTAAATTCTACTTAAATCCAAGCATGTTGTACATCAATATTCAAAATAAGGAAAATTTTCAGGCTTATAAAAGTCAAAATTTTTATTATGATTCTAGATGTAATTGATTTGAGAAATTGGATTTTAATATTAAGACAGGGTTGGCTGTTTTATTTGGGTTAATTTTTAAATTTTATTAATTGTAATTCAGATTCTGCATAATATGCCTTTTTATATAAACCTTATTATTTTACTGTTTTCTTTTATATATTTAATGTGGTGTGTATAAAAAAGTATTAAATAAATAAATAAATAAATATGTTATCATATTCGCTTACTTTATTAAAATATAAAAGCACTGTGATTAGCCTGACTTAAAGTAAACTTTTATAAATTATTTATGAATTTTGAGTTAGTAACAGATAATGCCACGCTTTGAGGCGCAATATGAAGCTAGGCAAGATTCCTGATTTCGGTTTAAATTTCATTTTATTTTATATATATAATCCTTCATTTCAAACCACGGAATAGTAAAAACAAGTGGAAGTGCCATGCTGCTCTAGACAGCGACTTTCAACTTTGCGTCGATGCACAGACTTAGTACAAAATCGGTCCAGTCACTATTCGCTACTTGATGTGACATAACGTCTCGACTTCAGATATAAAATATTGAAATCAGGC
>LQNK01000047.1:71336-89598 GCA_001586405.1 Phoebis sennae | reverse complement strand
TGACTGAAAGTAAACTTTTATAAATTATTTATGAATTTTGAGTTAGTAACAGATAATGCCACGCTTTGAGGCGCAATATGAAGCTAGGCAAGGTTCCTGATTCCGGTTTAAATTTCATTTTATTTTATATATATAATCCTTCATTTCAAACCCTTGTTACTTTAAAAATAGGAAGGAACTTTTTTTGGCTAATTTGTGTTGCTATGATTGTTTATGCTATTACTTACTTAGTCAAGGCAACCAGCAAGCAAGGATTCAAAATAACATACAGATGTATACCAAGTTTTATCATATTCGGTTCAGTAGCTTTTGCATGAAAGAGGAACAAACACACATACATACATACATCCTTACAAACTTTCGCATTTATAATATTAGTAGAATAAGCCATTTAAAATCTAATAGGTGAAACCAATCCTTTCTGACCAGCGAAGCAAATATATAATATCTTGAAAAAAAATCTCTACATAGGTATGTTTCCTATTAGGGAAAACCTTATAAATACCTTGATTATTATATCGATATCAAAATTATTTATAAGGTTCATGCCTTTTGTACACGCACCGATTTTAATAAGTATTAATATCGAATAAGATAAATAACATAAGTATGTTATTTATCTTATATCTCACTCATTATTAGATACCAAGAGTTCTCTCTCTTTAATATATAACTTCTTCTGTAATCTAATATCACTTTCACTACCTAAACATACCCGAACTCAATTTCAATTTCTCAACCAAATATCAACTCCTCGAGAGTATCTCCTCAAAACTTCCAACGCGATACCAAATGTCCCAACTTGACCTCTCCTAACTTTATATTTCCATCGCTTCACATTCCTTCCGAGTTCCGACTACTTCTTTAGACAATGTGGCTAACCAACTAAGCTCCTAAAAGCTATGAGACACCTTCACCCTGAATTATTCTCCTTTTGCCTTGACCCTTGTTCCTTGTTCTTTTTAAGTCAACGTAATGCTAACCACGAATGATCTACAATGCTTAATAAAGTTTAACTATTCAAAGATACGAAGCGCCAAGAAGTAATGATGTTTTGCTAGTTTTTATTCTATATAAAAGAAAGAGACGCAGTAAATATAATTTTTATTGGTAAAACTGCAATAAGGAACAGTAAATATTTTTTTTATAATAACAGTACAAACCGCTGCTTTTTCATAATTACTAGATTAACCCTATTATATCGTTTTAAATTTAATAATGTATTATTTTTTACTAGCTGCAACCCGGTTTCATCCGCGTATACCTCCGTTACTTTCGCATTTATATTATTATATGGTCGCAATAAATCAATTTTCTAGGCGCTTAACAGGACGACAGATTGAGGAACCTGTGGTAATGTCTATGATCCTGGAAGTTGCTCGATCCATCAGCACGATATCAGGTTTATTCGAGAATAGTCCTATTCTTAATGATGTGTCGATACCAGTATAATTTGGCACGGTTATTTTCAAGGATCTGCTTCGGCGCGTATTTGTTATATTTTTTTATTATTATTATATTCTTCAAAACGTATAAGTCTCAGTTATATTTATGGTTATGTCGCAGTAAGTTAGATAAATCCGTAACATAGTTATATCCCTAGGAATAAATTTGATACCGTAACATAGTTGTACGAAGGCGATTCATTACTCATTCATCGGCGATGCATACGGCGATTCATCTCACTAGGAGTATAGTTATAAAACGGTCTAAGTTTAGTGATATGTATACTTATATTACTAGATTAAGTTTAGTGAAATAGCTTTCGGAGTGTGCAGCGTTCCTGTAAAAAACAAATATATAGTGTTCTAGTAAATGATGTGCCTGTAAGAAGCATTCAGTGCTATGTAATTATAGATGTCATGATTCCGTTTCTTGTCTGAACAAAAATTAAAAATTACTTACAAATAAATCTCATACAAGATATTTCAAAACCGTTGATTAGTTTTAATGTTTGATAAGTTATAATCGCATTGTTAATGTTTAAATTCCAAAAAATATGGTAGTTTTAATTATAATTGAAATTACTTTAATACGCGTAATTACGTGTTAAAGTCGCAAAGTATTGTAACTAGCTGCAGGATATATAAAGTAGATTTTTTAATAAACATAAAACTAATTTAGTATACCAATTTTTATTTAATTCTATGGTAGATTTCTATTTCACTAAACGTAATCTAGTAATATAAGTATATCACTAAACTTGGACCGTTTTATAACTATATTCCTAGTGAGATAGTAATGAATCGCTTTCCTATAACTATGTTACGGTATATAATTATATCCCTAGGGATATAACTATATTACGGCTTTTTCTACAGTTATACTTCGGAACTGAGATAGTAACTTTGTCGAAAGTTTTTTTTATGTGGAGTTTTAAATTATACAATGATGTGTAACTCAAATTTTTATACATTTGATTAGACATAGACAAAGTGCAATTCTAAAGAAATATGTGAGAAAATATGTGTGTTTTACCTTATTAAAAAATAGGTCACGTAATATATATGATATGTAATTATTCATAGAAATATGTAAATAAAAGAAATTTTTATTAAATATATTTATTTTATTATTAATTTTTGGTTGCCATCTTAATTTTAATCATTCGGCTACATCGGGTTACAATTATTATTATCTAAATATTTAAACAGCATAGTTCATATTATTTGTGTTCATATTCATATTCATGCCTTTTCCAGCCATTGACATATCATCGTCTACAAAGTAGTCATCCATCATATTGATGGTGTTGTAGGTCATATCGTAGTTTTTAAGAACATAGCTGTCCCAACGCATCTTCATGTCGCACACCTGATCCTTGTGGTAAATCTTCACTTCAACAAATCTCATGTTCGGAGTGAAGAACTTGTTCATATCAATAATACGGTCGAATGGGAAACCGAGAGGCATCTTGTCTAGTAGAACAGTTGATCTGAAGTCCAAAAAGTTTTCCTTACGGTATGTGTCAAACATATTCATATCTACATTATCTACTAATCTCAATGGAGTCACGATAACGTATAGCAACATATTCATACCACCGACACGGCCCTTAGGAAGGAGTAGTCTCGTAGGGAAACCAGTGTGGTAGTTCTTGAGATCCTTAAAGTACATGTCTCTGAAGTCAGTGACGCCGTTCAGCTTATTCCAAAAGTCTCTCGTCTTCATTCTATCACCGACTAGATTATGCATATCCTTTGAGTCTCTTACAATTGTATTCTTGCCAGTGTTGAGTTTATAGTAGAACGAGTCAAGTTCGACGAAGTTGAAACGGTTGAGATTGATGTGTACTAAACGGCCCAAGTCATCCTCTTTGGGCCCTAAGAACACCCTAATAATACAGTCAGCGGCTTTGTCAGACACGATGTCAAGGTTAAGCTTGAATTGTTGGTGGTTCAGGCGACGTTTACGTACAAGGAAGACCATGTCAGACTTGCCCTTCTTGAGTTCATCATCATTGAGTGTGACAGCATTGGTCATGTCCATCAAATAGTCATCGAAATACGTCATTAGCTTATTAACGACAACATTTTCAATTTTGACTCCTGGGAAGTAGAGGTCTTCATGAGTGTAAGAGGGAAGGCGTAACTTGAAGAGAATAAATGAGTATGCAAGACGTTTCTGTAATTGATAGTAGACTGGATCACGAAGGGCGGTCTGGTAGGTGTCCAAGATGGATGGCATGACGAAGTACCTGTTGAAGTATAAAGGTGTTAATGACACATACATATATATACTAATTTTTAATTATTTATTATATTATAGAGTCGCTGTGACGCCCGAAAAAACGAGCAAGGAATCATGTGTTTAATGGGACCCCTTTTAAATAGTTATTGAATATAATCTATATTTTATACTTTGTTTAAGTAGCGTTCATCTATATAAGTCACTATACAGATTAATAGTATTTGTCTATGGTTTCATAGCTTTTATTATATATAGTATCTACCTAAGATACCATGGCACAATGTACCGGTTATAGACAAATAATTACTTCAGGACAAATAAAATAAAATTCAATTAAATTATTTAATTATTGAATAGGAAATAATGATATGTTTGGGGAGCCTATTTAAGTGAATAGGCTCCCCCAATATATTATTACTTTTTTTTCTATTTATTTTTAAGGAATTTTTATACATAGGTATATGGCAATTCCATCGTATTTTAATTATACTCCAAATATATTAAATGCATTTATACGTACTTGTCATTGATCCAAGTATTAAGACCAATCGATTTCATCATGATGAGCATGTAGCGGTAAGCTTCAATGTTATCTTTCTTCATGTCGACTCTGTCCACGGCGCCGTAGATCAGTTTGCCTAACTTTTCAATGTCGTCGCTTTTTTTAAGATCATATCGCATACCATTTATCTAAAAAAATATTAATAATGCTATAAAGTTATATATAAGGTAACAATCTATAATATATCACTAAATGATCCGCGCGGCTTCGCTCCCGTAGCATAATATTATATACAATCTATAATATGTTACTCGTGGATAATGTATAATGCTTTCGAATGGTGAAATATTTTTTTAAATCAGTCCAGTAGTTTTTGAGCCTTTTCATTATAACCAAACAAACAAAATTTTTCCCCTTTATAATATTAGTGTAGACTAATTGAACAAAATAAATATACTTCTTACCTCAATAAATCCTTTAAGAATAGCTTCATTGATGATGTTTTCATAAGTGTTAACGATAGTAATGAAATCAACGTTATCGCCTTTAATCATGACATGGTTATTGAATCTAGCGGGGAAGCTCAAACCATTGTGCATCATAAGCCATGGCCAGTATCCTTTTTTGATTGGTTTGTCCCATGAGAGAAGTTCAATATCACCCAAACCATTAGAAAGACGTTCCAAATAGTATCGGGCAAGAAGTTGTTGGTACATGTACATTGTCATCTCCCATCTTCGGTTGATGAACTTATTGTTGAATGTGTCATCCTTCATCCAGAAGGGATAGTCTACATTGAAGTAGTAGTAGTAGGTGTTTAGACCAATGTCTTCCGTGAAATATCTAAGTCTGTCCTCATCATTAATATTGACTCTCTTGTCAAAAATGTTTTCGTCGATTATGTAGACGTCCTTATCGGTTTTCTTAATGCCATAGAAGTTGCATAGTTTTTCATCAAGCATGCCCTTTTTCATTTTAAGCATATATGCCTTTTGAATGACGTCAGCCCGCACAAAGTAGTAGGGGTAAATTTCATAGGGAGGTGGGAGGACGATACCTTCGCAGTCTTTACGATGTCTGACAGCAACAGTTAGGGCATACACAAACATGCCTTCGTTCATGTATATACGCATCCAGCAAGCGGTCTTAATGAATGTGTCAAAGTCCATAGCGTAGTACAACATGTGGAACATATTGACTACTTCTTTGAGCTGGCGATCAACTTGAATTGTAAACACCTCACCGCGAGGAAGGAATCCTATTTTCTTGTTGTTCAGGAACTGTTTGACTACATCTTGTTTCTGGAATTAAAGAAAATTAGTAAATAAAATTTTAACCATAAAATTAGCTTCTCTATTCCTTAAATTTGGAGTCTATAGACCAGTTTCGATGGAATAGAATAGAATAAAAAATATTTTTATTCCTATCAACTTTTTACTTAACTTTTGAATAGTATTTTTTAATTTACCACCGGTTCGGAAAGTCGGTGGATATCACGGGGCTGTTTTTTGTCTTTTTTTGTATATAGGTAAATTTAGAAATACTCACGGTGTATAACTGTACATTGTCTTCGATTTTAAAGTTTTTACCGATGTCTTCAATGTCCTTGAAAGTGACGGGTTCCAGTATATGGTTGAGCAATTTAAGGATGAAGAATTGACGCTCCTTTATGTCCTTTGAAACTGAAAATTAAAATATTTTCTTATTAAATTAAGAAATAAAATTTTGTTTCATGTAACATGTTTCAAAAAATTTGAGGGGCGCTTTCAACACAATCATTTTGTAAACAATTTTTATAAACCACTTATAACCTTTTGATTGAACTTCTTAAAAGAGTGTACTACTAATATTGATAAATTTGTGCTTAAAATTAAGATTCATATTCTAAATTTAAAGGATTGATGAGCAATATTGAAATTGTAAAGGAAGTCTATATCTTACATTCATTGTCGTCCTTATTGTCTAGCCCAGCGGCGTTTGCCAGGGCCAAGCCCAGTACGAAACACAGTACCGTCTTCATCGCCGGTCGTCAATTGACATCTGTTCCACCAGGATTCACAATATATACCTTTCAATATCTGAAATTGACCTCTCACCCCAACATAATCTGAATGATAAATATAAGGCACCTTTAATCGCATAACAATAGTGACGAATGTAAATACCTTATCGTTGAGAAATTATAAATTGTTTTGCTTTATTTTTTATAAACAGTTGTCGTATCTTATGCATTGATTAGTGCATTATCGAGTCATTGACTTTTATAAATGCTTAAACAAATTGAAAAGTTAGATAGGTTTTCTATATAAATTCATTTCAAAAATTTTATTTCATAAAAATTCATAAATAATATATAGTACAATGTGTTAAGGTAATAATATTATTGCCATCTTTTTTCTATTTCATATAATGATTGAAATAAATAAAACGAAATGAAATTTAATTCTTTTGACTCATCTTATATTTATTTAAAAAGTCTTCCTTAAGAAGCGATTCAAATACTTAACACATGCTTTTTAATAAGTGAATGAGGGAAATCGTGGACTGCTAGTTTACTCATATTATTTATATTAATATCAATAAAGAAATCAGAATCGGATCAGTAATAAGTAGTTGTATATTTATGTCATATGTATCAAATAAATGTCAATGAATGTACAGTATAATAATATTTTAAAGAGGAAACATTTGTATTTTTGTATATAATATGTTTGTAGTGTTTTGATACAACTGTTGGACCCATTTTAATTTTTTTTTGGCAAGAGAAAGTTGAATGTTCACTGAATGATGTAGGCTGTATTATCTACACTAATATTATAAAGAGGAAAACTTTGATTGTTTTTTTGTAATGAATAGCATCAAAAACTACTTGACCGATTTTAAAAATCTTTCGAAAGCTAAATTATCCACAAGTAATATAGGCTATATAAAATTATGCTACGGAAGCGAAACCGCGTGAAACAGCTTTAAGAATATTTAATATAATTAGTAATAGAACGTCTGAGTAAAGTTTATATTGATATTTCCAATTTGGACCAAAAATTGGGGTTCGGATTGTGAATGTGTTGAAGTACCTATTACATATTTATTTTACTGCTTTTCTGACTAAAAGTACATAAAAGAACAATCGCTACGCTACGTAAAGATAGATATTTTATAATAATCTTTTGTCTTTTTTATGATTAAACAATGGAAATCTTGGAAGCCAATAACTTTAAAGTTTAATATTGTTTCAGTTACATTGTTATACTTTCTCGAGCTATTGGGGCTAGCACTCGTTTTAAGAGATGAGAAGTCATATTAAGAGATACAAAAAAGCCTTTATTCTTTGAATTTATATTTTTTATGTACTAACTAATACAAAGTGTATATTACTTAAAGGTTACTTTACTTTTAAAGGTTTTTCGAATGTATTTTAGGAACAATTACCTTACTCTTTGTGAGGCCCCGGGCGGTAGCTCTTTATGAAGCTCATTAAATTGTAAATTTATATTTCAAAATAAAAATCCCATATTTTCTATGTAGAAAATATACAATTAAAAAACCCATCTTCAATTGTTTTGAGGCACGATATTTATTTATTTATTAGAATTTCCAACAAAGATTACACTCAGCTTTTTAACATTACAAAACTTAAAAACTAGTTTAGTGCATCTTCAGTTAGAGGAAATCACAACATGCAAAATAACAAAATAACAAAAAAAAATTTAATTATTACATTTCGAATCAAAACAATTATTTGCCGTATTTTATTTTGACTTACCGCTGATGTTATAGCCTTAATAAATAATTAAAGAATAAAATTAAAAGTTTTATATAAAATTAATTTTCCGTCCTCGGCTTCGCACGCGTGGAGTACTATCCTATCTTTCAAATTGGATCAACCTGTAATGGTGTGTAAAATTTGGTTAAAATCGGTTAAGTAGTTTAGAAGTCCATCGCCGACAAACATTGTGACACGTTATTTATATATATTAAGATATTAATTGTAGTCAGGTTACAGGTACAAAATGCTATAACATTATAGTGTCAATTGGAATAGTAGGTGTTTTATGAAACTGGAATGAAATTTTTATTACATATTTTATATTCAGTAAGCTGATGCTAAAAATCATTAATAATATTTTTAAATCAATTTTTATTAGCATTGTAAATTATCTGGCATGCAGCTAAATCTTGCTGTTTTGATATAGTTACTATACTTACATAACAGCTAAAGTATTTTATATGCAAGTATATTTTTTTGTGATAAAAGTTGGTAGTTCTCGAGAGCACAGCTGGATGCAGCATGTGTAATGTTTTATGCAAAAAAAATCGAATGGGATCGAAGAATCAAATGTGATAAAATAAATTGTTATTGACTGTTTAATATTTTAAATATATTCTGTGAGCGGCTTCATTCGCATTAATTTCGGGTCTATAGTTCACCTTTACATTTATAATATTAGTTAAGCGTTTTTTATTGTTAAATATTTAGAGATGTATGTTGTACAATTTAGTATATAAATATTTTTACAATAATTCGAGCACTGACATATTTAAAAATAATAAAAAACAAATAAGTTTAAGCATATATTTATTTACGAGAATACTATAATACTCCCCAAAAAATTGTTGCAAAGTCACTCGTCGCTGTGGTAGAGTTAATAGCCTAACTTCTTGTATGTAATTGAAAAAAATGGCCTTTTCTTTCCTTTATTATATACAAATTTCGATCGAATAAGTAAATCTATAAAGAAAAATGTTACTTTATAAAATACACTCTGTTTATTCTTACACTGTCGCGGTCGATATGTTAGATTCTTGACTTAGTACATTCAATTGCATAGAATCTAGATTCTAGAATCTAGGCTTTAGAGTCGTCGTAGTGACGTCATTATTATTCGTAGAACTTCGTAGAATATGTGTACATTGAAAACAATCCTTGGCGTGTTTTCAAGATAATCTAGAAGAAAATCAGATAAATACAGCTCTATTGAATAATATTCACTTTCATATTGTTATAAAAATATCCTTAAAGATCAAGAATTCAATTGATTTTTTTGTAAATTGTTTAATAATCAGCTTTCAAAGCAGACTTAATTGGATATCTTTATATCTTAATGTGAAAGTTTTTGATTCAATTCGTAATGATATTCTTGTAAATTGTTTATGTAACACCAATGTCTGTTACATTGTCGTGTGTTTTATATACAATTTTAATAATGTGTAAATTACACGTATACTGTATTTTTTTATGTTGATGTAATAATGAATGTTTATTTGAATTTTCTGCATAGCGATTTGAGGAAAAACAATATTTCCTTTTGTCATTCCATCCCTGCGTCACAAAAAGTTGCTTTACTTGTAAAGTAAATTTATTCTAAACCAAGAAGATTTTTTAATTGTATTTGGTTTTATTTTTGGTTTGGAGGGAAAGAAACAACAGTTCAATAATAAATATTTATTGTATCATCGTATCTTTTTATATAATTATTATATTGCAGGCATTCATTCTATATTATACTAAGTCATGAGTTTGTTTAATCGCTGTCCGTAGTATTATTTCCTTAGAAGTCAAACATATTTACATCTCTGTCGTGTTTAACGTTGATGTCCACATCGGTTAAGTAATTGTCATTGACCATGGTCTTATCGTACATGTCATAGTTCCTCAGAACGTATTTGTCCCAACGGGCCTTCATGTCGCAGACTTGGGTCTTGTGGAAGATCATCACATCTACGAACTTCATGTTAGGTGTGTGGAATTTAGTCACGTCAATTTTACGGTCGAATGGGAAACCGAGAGGCATCTTGTCAAGTAAGACGGTGGATCTGAAGTCCATGATATTGTCCTTGCGGTTAACATCAAGGATTGACATATCGACGTTGTCTACCAGTTTCAGAGGTGTGACGATGACGTACAGAAGGCACTTCATACCGCCAATCTTACCCTTAGGTAAGATCAACCTTGTTGGGAAACCAGTGTTGTAATTCTTCAAGTCCTTGTTCCATAGATCCTTAATGTCTGTAATACCATCAACCTTCTTCCACAGATCGTTAGTCATAATTCTGTCACGCACGAGGTTGTGCATGTCCATTGAGTTCCTGACTATGGTGTTCTTTCCAGTATTGAGTTTATATAAGAAGGAATCCAGTTCCACGAAATTCATGCGGTTAGCGTTGATGTCAATTAAGCGGCCGAGCTGATCTTGTTTGGGTCCCAAGAATACTCTTACAACGCAGTCAATTGTTTTGTCTGACATGATGTCAATGGTCATTTTGAATGATTTGTGATTAAGGCGACGTTTACGTACAAGGAATGTCATGTCAGATTTGCCCTTCTTTAATTCATCATCATTTAATGTAACAGCGTTAGTCATATCCATCAGATAGTCATCAAAGTATGTGACTAGTTTGTCCACAACGATGTTGTCAATCTTGACTCCAGGGAAATAAAGTTCTTCATGGGTGTAGTTCGGCAGCCGCATTTTGAACAGCATCAACATGTAGCACAGACGCTTTTGCAGTTGGTAGAAAACTGGATCACGGAGTGCAGTTTGGTATGAGTCAAGGACCGTGGGGGCTACGAAGTAACTAAGAAAAAATATATGTATTAGAATTTGTGGTTATAATCTTAATTTTTGAAGGAAGAGAGAAATATTTACAATTTTTGTTTTTTTTTTAATAAACGCTGACGTTAAAAAAGGTTAAGATTATATTGGTTACTAGCCATTCAGCGCAGCTTCACTCCCGTAGCATAGTTTTATTTATGGTGAATGTATCTTTAAAATCGGTCGAGTAGTTTTTGAGCTTATTCATGCAAAGCCTAGTGGAAGTAGTATAAAAAAGTCTTTAATTTAATACTTAAAATGCATTTCCACCAAGAAGCCACTATTGTCGCTTCTGGATGTGGATAGATTGTATTCAATCTATCAATTACAAACAAACATAGTTTTCCTCATAATAATATCAGTGTAAAATAAAAGCATTCTTACTTGTCGCTGGTCATGGTATTGAGTCCAATGACTGATTTCATGAGGATGAGCATGTAACGGTAAGCTTCAACCTCAAGGAGGTCCATGTCGTCTTTGTCTACCGTTCCGTAAATAAGCTTGCCGAGGTTTTCTACATCTTTGGGTTGGTTCAGCTCGAAACGTTTGCCATTGATCTGAAATTACGATTAGAATATGTATATTATAAAAATTCTTTGAATATGAAGATGTAATATTTTAATTAATATATGTGCTTCAACAAACCTCAATGAAACCCTTAATAATAGCCTCATTAATAATCCTCTCATAGTCCTGTACAAGCTTAACGTTTGCGACGTTGTTGTCTCTTACAATGATATGGCCATTCATTCTTGGGGGAATTTCAAGTCCATTGTGCAATTTCATCCAAGGCCAGTATCCTTTTCTAATTGGTTTATTCCATGAAAGTACATTAATGTCTCCTAAATCGTTGGAAAGACGCTCCAAATAGTATCTGGCAAGGATTTGCTGGTAGATGTACAGGGTCATCTCCCATCTTCTGTCCATTTTCATGTTCAACTTGTTGTTTACATCGTCCTTCATCCAGAACGGATAATCAACATGGAAGTAGTAGTAGTATGTGTTTAGATCAATGTCTTCTGTAAAGTATCTCAGCCTGTCATCATCGTTCAAATAGGCTCTCTTGTCGAATACATTTTCATCAATGATGTAGATGTCTTTGTCGGTTTTCTTGATTCCATAGAAGTCGGATAGTTTGAAGTCGAGCATACCCTTCTTCATTTTAAGTAAATATGCCTTTTGGATGACGTCAGCGCGGACGAAGTAGTAAGGGTAGATTTCATATGGAGGAGGAAGGATGATTCCCTTGCAGTCATCACGATGACGAACAGCTACTGTCAAAGCGTAGACGAACATGCCCTCGTTGAGGTACAGACGCATCCAGCAGGCAGTCTTGATGAAGGTAGTGAAGTCCTTGGCGTAGTACAACACATGGAACATTGTAATCACTTCCCGCAGTTGACGATTGACGTGAATAGTGAATACCTCACCACGAGGCAACAAACCTTCCTTCATCATGTTGACGAAAGTCTTTACTACGTCTT
Organism: Phoebis sennae; assembly: GCA_001586405.1. Lineage (NCBI taxonomy): Eukaryota > Metazoa > Arthropoda > Insecta > Lepidoptera > Pieridae > Phoebis > Phoebis sennae. The sequence goes on along the minus strand of LQNK01000047.1, from coordinate 77,329 downwards.
GTTTCTGTAAAAATAATATTTTATATATTTTATGTTTTACTTAATATGATAGTTAAGGTAATAAAAGTCCACATAGGAAATTGGTCGAGAAACTGAAAGTATACATTTAAATAATAGATTTTTTTTATGAAATTTAAGTTACTATTCCACAATTCATATTTTTGTTTCATGGGAACGAAAGCTACGTGAAAACAAATATGTGCAGTTACAATAGATCAATAAAAACGAAGTAAGTTACGTAAGTTTTTTCTGTAAATATGTTTTTCTATAGTACTTACGCCGTATAACTGGATGTTTTCTTCAATCTTGAAGTTCTTGCCCATGTCTTCGATGTCCTTGTACATGCATGGTTGTAATATGTTGTTGAGCAGTTTCAGGATAAACATCTGCCTTTGCTTCACATCCCAGTTGACTAAAAAATAACATTTATATGTTAAAAAATATTATATTAAGTTATTGCTATATAACATGTCGATTCTTCATAATACGATATATAATAATGTCTTCTTAAAAGGAATCTTTTAAGTTTTTTTACAAAAGGTATGTAACGATTAAAATAATTGAATCGAATATATATCTTCTTTTTTCCACGAACACTTTTTCATGTCGTATAAATGGACTTTATTCAAATAGTAAAAATTCTATTATTTTCTATTTAAGTAACAAATACCTTAGTAAATATTTTATTTAAATTTTGTGTTCCAATAAAAGAGCAATATTTAGCTTAGATAAAGCTTTCACAAACAATAAAATTACATGTACCTTTATCCACGTGTGATAATAATTAACTTGTTTTGACAATGCAACGCACATACAATATTTTAGTCAAATTCATGTATAAATAACTTATTATTATTAATTTATTTAATATGCAATTCTTATACATTACAATTTTATTATGCACACAATTTATAAGAAGTTGTAATAAATTAATATTAGAAATTTACCTATTTAAAAATATCAATAATATGGCATATAAAAAAACATAGAAATAACTGATTGTATTTTGAATATTGGAATTTTGGCTAAAGAAGTGCAGAAATCATCTTACCCATTGTGTTAGTGTCATCTATCCCAGGTTTGGCCGAAGCCAGGGCTAGGAGCCCAAGCACACAGAGGAGAACCTTCATCGTTGTGCTGCTCAACTGTAGCTCAACCATCCACACATCCCGTTTTATACCCCGGGCCCTACCTGACCCCACAGCATCGCTCTCGATAAGTGCAGATAGCAACAATGTTTACTTGCGTTATCATTAAAACTTTCTCGTTTTTTATTAATAAGTCGATTAGCATAAAATAATCCTAGCTATGTTATGATTGAAATATAAAAAATACTACAAACTGAGACCCTCGCATTTTTAAGGACAGTTATAGCTCTATATTTTTTACTATTTATTTTATTTGGGTTTTAATCTCTAAGTAACGATTTAGAATGTTTAAAAAGTAATGAAAGCCTCTTGTTCCCTACATGTTCTTTGCCACTATGGCTATTCATGTCCTTTTATTCTTCAACCAATAACTTCATTATTCTTGGTGAAAAAAATGCGGCTCGAATTGATAACCTCTTCGTTTTTTAGGAAATTGTTTTTAAAAGGATTTTTATGGGCTATGGTTGCTACCTATATCGGCGGTGGCCCTTACAATATGGACATTGATAGAAAAATATTTTATTGTTTTTGTTTTTTTTTTCTGTCTGGCATATCTCAATAATATTTTGTAGGTGGTCACCGGTAATTTTTTTTTCTTTATAAATAAGCATTGATAAAAATATGTGATAAAGACATGATTTAGCGATTTCGGTTTTAACATGATTTTTGTTAAATAAACGAAAATTTCCTTGCTAATCGGCTCATAGAATTTATTGCACCTTCTTAATTGAGAGTAAACAATTTCGGTTGAATTAGTCCTATTATCCTATCCTATTCTATCCTAATAATATTATAAACGTGTAGATTTGTGAATATGGATGTATGTTTGTTACTCATTCACCCAAAAACTACTGAACGGATTATGATGAAACTTAGTATTATATCATAAGTAGGGATCCAGTATTATATAAAGGTTACTTTAATGCCGGCTTTCGCACGGGATCACAAGTTACGTGGATGAATCTGTGGGGCGAGGCTAGTTAAAGGAAGGTAAATATGTATATTATTTTAAAACAATTTATAAAGCTGATAGTATATAATAATAAGTACTTTTAATTACTATTTATGGACTAACACGACGTAAACAAAACTATATCATTAAATGGAACAATATTGTTTTCATGCAAGTGAAAAACAACTTATAAAATAATGATAAAACTTTTAAAATGGAATAATTAAATCATCCAACAAAAATAAAAAAAATAATAAAAAATAAAAAAATAAATCCCAAATAATCTATACTATATTGATGTTTAAGACTTCTTTTCACATCCGTTATTATTGCTTTTTTGAAGCACAGCTTTCGTACCGCTTGCAGTCGTAGCGTTCGCAAAGTATATTAAAATTAGTAACCGGTATTATGCACCTTGATTTCCGAGTTTTTAGAAATTTGAGACGAAACTCCAAAATAAAAGGAAACCATGTTATAGTGTTAGTGGTGTAGTTATAAAATCTAATGATCATCTTCAGTCAATGTAGTGAGATAGTATGTCATTTGTTGTTACGTGTGTGTTGAATGTGTATAGAATATGTCTTTAAGTATTTTTCGCCAATAATTGTAGTGTTCTCATGTAAGTGAATTTATTTTTGTATCCTTTTGGGCTATAAGTCTGTAACCGTAACTATCGCGGAGCCCCAAAAAAGCTTTATAGAGCCCTAGGGCTCCTCGGGACTACTTCGAGTCTGGCTAGGTGTTAGTAATAATAATATATCGATAATTAAGTTCAATGTATGTAATATTCGTTGAAAATAAATCAATTAATAAGTTGATGATTTTTATGATGAAAATAATAAATCAATCCTACTGCACAACTTATTTGACATTATTAGGAGAAGAATCCATGTTAAAGAACAGTATTTAAAATATATTTGCGTACAATGTAGTTAAATAAAACTTGTATATCAGTAAAAGAAATATAGTATTGAAAATGATTGTAAGGGGTAAATTAAATCGAATTAATCTGAAAAAGCATTATCAATAGCAACAATGTATAACAGGCAAATTAATGTCACGTATCTTAACCTAAACTAATCTTTCAAAAAGTAAATAAATACTTATATTAAAATCTAGCTGTACCCCGCGGTTTCACCCGCGTAACTTCTGATTAAATGGCAACTCCGGGATTAAAATGTTATATGTTATTCTGAACCCTTATCTATATGTATACCAAGATTCATCACAATCGGTTCAGTAGTTTTTGCGTGAAAGAGTAACAAACATCCATACTTACAAACTTTCGCCTTTATAATAGTAGTAGGATATAAAAGTTTGGGTGTTTTTGTGTTAATCACGCCGCAACCACTGGACTAATTATGTTAAAATTTCATACACAGAGAGGCTTTCAGCTGGATCAGGAGATACTTTTTATTCATACGTAACGTGCGAAGCCGCGGACTAATGTTAGTATTTTATAAACTTCGTGCACAAGTGAAAGATATTTAAATGAAATTCTTGTTTATTTTAAATCTTAATTAGCGGTTTTGTTGAACAAATTCTTTACACATTTAAATAATTAATAATCCACGCTTTGAATACAAAGCCCCAATATAAAGTTAAACGCAAATTAACGGTTAGGTTATTTTTACAAATTAACCTAACATTTGTGATAATTATTTGTGTAGCTATTTTAATATATTTAAACCTTAAACGTTACAAGAGCTTTCGTTAAATAAACTCGATTTATTATTCGTACATAAATAATAATTAAAATCTTTTTGACATTTTGTTTGACGACTCGATTGGCGCAGTGGGTATGATGAATGGTCTATTGCGTCGGAGGTTGTGGTTCGATCCCCACGAGTAGAAAATAATTATGTGATAAACATTGTAATATTCTATTCTCTGGGAGTAGATTTATCTATAGTATGTACGTATTTACAAAAAAAAACTACATTTAAGTATGTCTATAAGTATCCATAGTACCTACAAGATTTGCTTAGTTACTACTAGATGACTAGTAGACTAGAACCTAGAAGGCGTAGTATTAAATGTCCAGGTATATTTATTTATTTATTTTATAACATGCATCACAAATGAAACTTAATATGAAGACAAAGTATGGCCATAAGCTCTTGAAAACTTATACTTCTAATTCACCTCTTTTAATGTGAATTAGAAGTATAAGTTAAATCTAATGACTATTAAAAAAAAACTATCCTAAAGAGACAAGTTACAAACACGCTCAATGCAAAGCGAATAGCGGTTAGAAATTGTAAAGGGTTTTTCAAAGTGTTATTTCACTCACAAAAACCTCGTAACAGCACAATTTCTGCCTAATAAAGTAGCGGAGAATCCAATAACTATCGCTGGGTGCTGCTATTAAACACGAATAGTCTGTAAACCCTCTGCAATTCCAAGAGAAATAGGAGAGCGTAAAATTATTCCGAGGCTAATTTCACACACTATTTCTATCAGATAACATAGGTTTATTACAGCATACATTGCCTATTCAATAAAACATGTGCCAAAATTGCTTCTTCTATGCAGCGCAATGGATAAGGCGCACGCGATGTTACGGTTTCATAATGTATGTGTACGAGGTCATCTCGGAAAGCGTGTGGTAGGTCAAGCTGAAACCTCTTAAGCGTGGTCATTGATGCAATGTGTTGGGAAATGGAGAAGCTTATTGAACAGTATAGGTGCGTAATTAAATTGAACCTCCATTCAAAGTGAGGGAGGGAAAACTAATGAGATTCTGTATAGACTGTAAATTAAATGTTGCATACACGCTCGGTTTTATTTGAAAGATGAAGATGAATCGTTAGAATATAGAATTTTCTTAATTAAATGCGAATGTTTATGTTAGATAATTTAAGACAAATGAAGGGAATACATTATCATATCGTATTTATCGTCAATTGTTTTTATCGACACCGAGAAGACGTTATTAATTAAACTAATGACCACCGGCCAGATTCAGTTCTGATTCGCCTATACACTTGTATTTTCTTAAGATTAGTATTAAAGAACTATTCACCGAAATAAATTAATCATGAAAGTTTAGCAGATTAGAAATATAATGATTTATTGGAGTTCAAATATTTTAACAATACTGGCTGAAATAAAATAGTAGTGAGAAAATGTGTGAAAAACTTAGTTAATATGTTCAAAGCATTAGACAATAATAAAAAAATAACAAGTTCCTTTTTATAACCAATCTGGACCGGCAATCGAGTCTTATAAAGAATGCACGCAACATTATTATCAGTACCGAGAAGACAGCCTTAGAAACGATATTGTTATACAAAGAGACGGTAATATTGAAAGCATTATTATTTCTTGTCCTTTATCACGTGAAAGAAATATCATATTCAATGATATGTTACGCTTTGAGTAATTACTTATTAGGTCTCATTTTGTGTGAATGGATTTTAGGAATGAAACAGATTGAAGATGATCCTAAAAAATAATGATTAAGAACACTCTATTGTACTCCAAAATATAAGAATTCAAAATCACAAAATACAAAAATACAATTTTTCATTACATGCGCTTGAAATTTCTCTTGATTAATTTGGTCACTTCTAAATTACGCGATAACAATGCATTTTTTTTATCAATACAATTAGTATTAAACAGCTTCAAGCAACGAGAAGTCAATGATCTTTTATCGCTTATGCAATAAAAATATATAATTTATTGCAATAATCTATACATATAATAAAATCGTAGACTAGCCGTGTCTGTACATTAAATATTTTCAAGAAAAAAATAGTGTTTCGTGCTTCGTTTATGATTCTAAACTCAAAACAATAATTTTTAGAATTTTTGTCTGTTTGTCTGTTTGTCTGTTTGTCGGGCGTTTGTACGCAGTCAACTCCGAAACGGCTTAACCGATTTAAATG